>JAVJAQ010005443.1:0-304521 GCA_032362365.1 Zygogramma bicolorata
TGGACGGAAATGATGACTATGCGCAGTGCGGGACAAGTATCCATTTGAAATCTATTGTCAGTCAGTGTGGAACCAATTATCTTGCCAAGTTGGATAGGATTAGCAATTCATCTTTCAACTTACGAGTGTGATAGATGAGGCCTGCTTGTAGATATTATTCAGAGCGTGAGGCAGACATTTTCTTAGAATGATGTAATGATATCATCACTACATCACCGGTATGATAAGAAACTTTCGCTAGGAAAGTAAAACTTGAAACGCATTGGCTTCGATGCGCGTTAGTTTTGCCCACAAATTCCCCAACTTCCATCATCAGTATAATAAATGCAGAGAGTGATCATTCGATAATTCTTATATAATTATTACCCAATATCGATCATCATATTTTCCGGAAAAGTTATTAATTGTGTTCAGGTCTGTCCGCGGATATCGATCATTTAAATGTCATTATAAGACGGTCTTCGAAATGTACCTATCTGTAAATAAATACCTTTCTTATATTTCCACTGAGATTTCCAAAGTGTGCCTAGGTATTTACTCTCAACGTACAGAATTGATGTTCTAGCTATTGTATGATTTTCAATCATTGTACACAATTTCTCTTCCAGCAAAAATCTCCACTTTGCGCAACTGCGCGCTTATTCTATGAACAACCTTTCTTTGTATACCTACGAATGAAATCGAGTAGTGCAGCAGGGTTATAATTTGTTGGTCATACCCCGTATAATATCGACAGAAACCGCGGTGCAAACAAAACGCTGAACGCTGTCTGACCACAGTGTTTCTCAAGCTAGTCGTTAGCCGTTATAACATACTTTGAAAGAATGAATAAATACACGAGGTACGGCAACAGGGCTAATGAACGACTCATTCTGCCTCGCCTACCTGACTGACTGGACTTCAGTAATGTTAATGTTTACGTTCAAATGAGGTTATAGGTGTATTCTGTGGGGAGTTGAGTTTTCTGGAAGATTTGCGAGGTTAACGAAAAATGGCAGTGTCAACTGAATATGAGTTGAGTGAAAATCCGTACGGAGCAAGAGTTTATGAAAAAAAGAAAAACACTTTTCTGGGAAGGACACCAAAGAGTTGGGGTATGTTGGATTTTGTTCATCTGCACTTAACTGGTATAATGTTTTCAATATGAATAGGTATAGCTAAGAGGCCTAGAAGCACTAGTGATTCAACTAATTAGGTTTAGTTTGGATTTTTGTGGCGAAAAAAACAATCGACTTCGGAGCTTTCCCCTATGTTTTCGGTATGGGGCGTTTATGTTCCCATTTTTCAAATTTGATGTCAAGTGTCAAATCAAATGTCATGTCACTTTTGTCTTTGATGTGTAACGATGTTCATACCGGGTTTATTTATTAAGTGCCTTTTAAACATCAAAACGTTTTTTTAAAACTTTTTATTACATAGTCTCCTTGTATTATTGTTGTTGTATTGTTGTATTGTCTGAGATTTCTGTGAAATGTTTAACTAAGTAGGTCTACAAATAAGGATGTACTTCCATACTCTACCCAAGGTAACTAAAATTCACCTATTGAAAATCAATATTCTGAATAAACCTCAAACCGTTAAAACTTTTCCTAGAGATCAATTACCCTAACACCACTCGACGCGCGTTTCGCTAACAAGGTTAGCATCTTCAGGAGAAGAGAATTGATACTAAATCTAGAGCTGGGGTTAGTTGTTTATATCCCTAAAGTTTTTCGGTCCGATATGGACTTCGTTTGTTACTGTTAATTATTCTAATTAATTTATCGGTAATGAACTGACTACCTGCAAGTTCCGTCATCTGTTAGTATTGATTTCTGATTACTTTCTCAACAATAATTTGAAGAGCGGGCTGAAAGGGATAGGTCCCTTGTCACCATTCATGCTGTTTTTACATTTTGCTATTTCGAGACTCTCACATGCATCGAGTAGTCTTGTGTCATGCACATGCTTGATCAGTTTCAGATTGCTCTCACCAATTGTGTAGAGCGTGTAGAGCGTGTTGGGCGACACTGGATTTTTCTACCCTTCCGTATTTTATATGTGAAAAATGCTCTTTGAAACGGGTTTTAATAGCTCGTCGGCTCTGGCCGATGTACTTGTTGCAATCTTGACAACTGATCTCGTGAATTCCCGACTCCTCTGAGTTTTCTAGTTTACCTTTTGGCTTACCAAGAAGCGCCAAGAAGCTGCTGTAATTTGTAAGGAATTTTATATAATATGCAACTTTCATGTTTACTTTGTCAAATATCTGTTGGAGTCCTCTAGTGTATTGAGGTTCATATGGGAATAGGTACTATAAAGTTTTTGTTTATATAACGGAAATATCCAAAAGATCTATCATCCACCAAAAATCAAGCAATCCAGATTTCCTCGCAAATTTCGCCAAAAAGGGCTTGTGGGGTGTTTTGAAAAAAATTATAAAAACTTTTGTGTGTTAATAACAGAAATTTGGTGTCAAAATGGTGAAGGTTTACGACAAAATGGACCTGTATCTCAGAAAATAATCGGCGTGAAGGTGGCCACGAGTTTCTATCCACGAGTTCGTCGCGTTGCGCTGCCGGAGTCGTCCGCCAGCGGCTCCCGAAATGTCGTTCGAACTCGTGGATGGTCCACGAATTTGCCCACTGATCAAGTCGTTTTCATCTTAGACAATTTAGAATTTTTGTATCCATTTCAACTTAATTTAAAACCATTTCATATTTGAAATATATCGTAGATGAAACTTTTTTAACACGAATCTATACTTATTGATGTGCTGAATAAGATGCACATATCGAAAGATTATGTCGGGCAGTCACTAACCCCCCCACTACTACTTTAAGAAAATTTGAAATAAATTATCTCACCCAGAAGTCTCGTGGATGGAACTTCTTCAACATGAATCCATACTTCTTGATGTGCTGAATAAGACCCACATATCGAATGATTTTGTCAGGCAGTCACTAACCCCCACTCCTACTTTGAGAAAATTTGTAATTATTCATTATCTTAATCAAAAGTCTCGTGGATGGAACTTTTTTACGACGAATCTATACTTCTGGATGTACTGATTATGACCCACATATTAAACGATTTTGTCGGGCAGTCTCTAACCCCCCACTACTACTTTCAGAAAATTTAGAATTATTTATTATCTCATTCAGAAGTCTCGCATGTGGAACTTTTTTAACACGATACTGTACTTCTCGATGTGCTGAATAAGATCCACATATCGAATGATTTTGTCGGACAGTCACTAACCCTCATTCCTACTTTGAGAAAATTTGTAATTATTCATTATCTTATTCTGAAGTCTCGTGGATGGAACTTTTTTACGACGAATCTATACTTCTGGATGTACTGATTATGACCACCATATTGAACGATTTTGTCGGGCAGTCACTAACCCCCCACTACTACTTTCAGAAAATTTAAAATTATTTATTATCTCATTCAGAAGTCTCGTATGTGGAACTTTTTTAACACGATACTGTACTTCTCGATATGCTGAATAAAATCCACATATCGAATGATTTTGTCGGGCAGTCACTAACCCCCCACTCCTACTTTGAAAAAATTAAAAATAATTCATCATCTCACTCAAAAGTTTCGCGGATGGAACTTTTTTGACATGAATCCATACTTCTTGATGTGCTGAAAAAGATCCACATATCGAATGATTTTGTCGGGCAGTCACTAACCCCCACTCCTACTTTGAGAAAATTTGAAATTATTCATTATCTCATTCAAAAGTCTCGTATGTGGAACTTTTTTAACACGATACTGTACTTCTCGATATGCTGAATAAGATCCACATATCGAATGATTTTGTCGGGCAGTCACTAACCCCCCACTCCTACTTTGAAAAAATTAAAAATAATTCATCATCTCACTCAAAAGTTTCGCGGATGGAACTTTTTTGACATGATTCCATACTTCTTGATGTACTGAAAAAGATCCACATATCGAATGATTTTGTCGGGCAGTCACTAACCCCCACTCCTACTTTGAGAAAATTTGAAATTATTCATTATCTCATTCAAAAGTCTCGTATGTGGAACTTTTTTAACACGATACTGTACTTCTTGATATGCTGAATAAGATCCACATATCGAATGATTTTGTCGGGCAGTCACTAACCCCCCACTCCTACTTTGAAAAAATTAAAAATAATTCATCATCTCACTCAAAAGTTTCGCGGATGGAACTTTTTTGACATGAATCCATACTTCTTGATGTACTGAAAAAGATCCACATATCGAATGATTTTGTCGGGCAGTCACTAACCCCCACTCCTACTTTGAGAAAATTTGAAATTATTCATTATCTCATTCAAAAGTCTCGTGGAAGGAACTTTTTTAACATGAATCCATACTTCTTGATGTGCTGAATAAGACCCACATATCGAATGATTTTTTCGGGCAGTCATAATGATTCAAGAAGGAAAAATACATACACTTTGGAGAAAAGTAGGTTGGGAACTTATTATGGATTCACTAAAACATGGAGTGGGGGGGGGTTAGTGACTGCCCGACATAGTCATTCGATATGTTGATCTTATTCAGCACATGAAGAATTATGGATTCATGTTAAAAAAGTTCCATCCACGAGACTTTTGAATGAGATGAAAAATAACTTCAATTTTTCTCAAAGTAGGATTGGGGGTTAGTGACTGCCCGACAAAATCATTCGATATGTGGATCTTATTCAGTACATCTAGAAGTATGAATTCATGTTAAGAAAGTTCCATCCACGAGACTTTCGTATGAGATAAAGAATAACTTAAAATTTTCTCAAAGTAGGAGTGGGGGGGTTTGTAACTGCCCAACATAATCATTCGATATGTGGGTCTTATTCAGCACATCAATAAGTATGGATTCGTGTCAAAAAAGTTACATCCACGAGACTTTTGAATAAGATAAAGAATAACTTCAATTTTTCTCAAAGTAGGAGTGGGGGTTAGTGACTGCCCGACAAAATCATTCGATATGTGGATCTTATTCAGTACATCGAGAAGTATGAATTCATGTTGAAAAAGTTCCATCCACGAGACTTCTGAATGAGATAAAGAATAACTTCAAATTTTCTCAAAAGTAGGAGTGGGGGGTTAGTGACTGCCCGACATAATCACTCGATATGTGGGTCTTATTCAGCACATCAATAAGTATGGATTCGTGTTGAAAAAGTTCCATCCACGAGACTTTTGAATGAGATAAAGAATAACTTAAAATTTTCTCAAAGTAGGAGTGGGGGGTTAGTGACTGCCCGACATAATCACTCGATATGTGGGTCTTATTCAGCACATCAATAAGTATGGATTCGTGTTAAATAAGTGCCATCCACGAGATTTTTCAAATATGAAATGGTTTTAAATTCTCTCTAAGTTGGAGTGGATACAAAAATTCTCATCCACGAGTCTTTTTACATTTTCCCTTCCTTTCCACATATACAATAAGATGAAAAGGACTTGATCGGTGGGCAAGATCGTGGACCATCCACGAGTTCGTGCTACATTTTGGGTGCCGCTGGCGATCAACTCCGGCAGCGCGACGCGACGCGACAAACTCGTGGATAGAAACTCGTGGCCACCTTCACACTCGTCGGAAAATAGACGTCACTGCCTAAAAATTAATTTAAATTTTTTGTAGAGGAGACATAATTCACTTAGATGCTCAGTGTAATCAAAGTTTTACCAAATTTGAATTGAATATGAAAATGATAACTTCAAATATGCCCGACAAAAACTGACATATGAACAATTCGATATGTTTTTCAAAAGGAAAAATTTTGCTTCCAAACATTGTGGGTAGGATAACTCGAGGGGTCTTTAACTCCCGTAAAATTTGCGGCTTATACCTCGTGCCCAATCGTATGGGTTCGCTCGTTTTAACGATAAAGCTTATAGATATGAAAAAAGTTCCATACAGAAGTTTTATGACACTAAAAAGGCCACATTCATATTTCAAGATATTGCTTGTTCCCGTAATCGCGAAAATATATGGAATGATTTTTTTATGTTCCTGTCATTAAGAGGGTTGCTTCGTCCTGTACTCTCATGAAGGATTCTTTGAATCTTACTTCCATTCTCGGGAACTTCCTTTCTAGTTAATATGGATTTTACAAATGGAACACCCTATATGGGCAGTAACAAATCAGTTACAGAGCTGCTGTTAGTATTATTACTGAACAATCTTATTGCGTTAAAAACAAAGGGAGCTGGTAACGGACCATGCTCATGCGCAACCACCTCATAAGCATAATTGTTGTCCCAAGCAAGTAACGAATTGAATGTTTGAAAAAAATATAATCCACACAGTAATGGTTCGGGTTTCGGGTGGTGACGATTGCAGATACCAGCAATCGAAACGTCGTGAGTACACTCAAACTTGGTTTCAACGTTTAATCATAATCTTTCATTTATTTCTTTAAATACATTTTTTACTAGTATTTTACATTCGATACATCAATTTCATTATCACAATATTATTTCATTTATTTCTTCATCGAGTTTTTCAACAACAAAATCAATTTCAACCTTTCGTTTGGGATTTGATTTTCTCATAAGAACAGTACTTGCTACTTTGGGCTCATCTTGGTCAACTCACCACACAACTTTCAGAACTTTCAGGAAACAGTTATTTCCGAAATAACCTACATCACTTCCTGAGAAAATTTAAAATTGTAGGAAAAAATAATCGATGAGAATATATATTAGTATTATCGACATATCGGGCAAATACGCACTATTGGGACAAACAGTATAGGCTGGAGCTCGGATTCGAGTTATCCTAATTATCGTGTAAACAACAAAAATACTCAAGGTTCAAAAGTTATACGATAATCATTTATCTAAAATGTATTAAATATACATTTTTCATGTGACAAGAATTACTCAATATATTAGAACTTTTAAGATATTTCAATAAGTAGCATGAATATTTACCGTTGAGTAACTGTATAGTTTCAATTGAAACTGACTGATTAAAATATTTATTGGGCTTCCGCGGTCGGATATGTTCTTCTGCCGACGTTTCGGCTCCCACTTTGGAGCCATTCTCAAGACTTTTTGACTTGTTGGCGAGGCCTAAGTCTCCTTAACCCCAGCTCTCATCTTGACCAAGTGAAGATTGTGGTTTTGAGGATAGAGGGATGGTATTTATAGCTGTATGAGAATCCGACGTTGTTGAAACTGTCGGACCATATACAGGTCTGGTTTGAAAAGGATTAATTGATGCATTTGTTCGAAGGTATAATAATGGTTTCCAGGAATTGGGAAGCCTTTGTGAGTCGTCTTGTTTGTTGAAGCATTGAGGGCGTTCTTCAATTCCTATTGCTTCGCGAATGATTCTAGAGTGGAGTGTTTTTGCTGTGGCAATGGTCTTCGTGTTGTCGAAGTCAATTTTGTGTCCGGTTTCGTGGTGGTGATGATTGAAGAAAGTCGAGGTTACGTCCGAATTACGTACTGCTAGTTCGTGCTCGTAGGACCTGTTTGATACTCGTCGGTTCGTCTGCCCTATATATGTTCTTGGGCAGTCGTGGCAAGAAATTTCACATATTTCTTGTTATTCGTTGGGTATTGTATCTCTTGGTGAGTGCAGGAAAGAGGATATTTGATTGTTGGCTGTGAAAACTGTCTTGATGTCGTATTTTGTCAGAATTCGGCTCACTTTATCAGTAACTCCCCGGATGAAAGGAAGGAAAGCTGTCAGGTGTTCTGCCGGGTTTTCCGGTGGTTTGGGAAGCGAGAAGCGGGTGTGTTGGCGTTGAATGGTTCTCTGGATCTGAGGGTAAGAATAATCGTTATGAAGAAGGGCAGATGTGAGCTTTTTCAGCTCACTGGGTCTGTTATGGTCATCTGTGAGTTTGATGGATCTATTGATAAGAGAATTCAGTACGGAGCTCACCTGGGCTGGATGATGCTGGGAGTTGGCGTTAAGATATCTATTGGTGTGCGTGGGTTTTCGGTAGACGGTAGGAGTGAAATAATCATTGGGTTTTGTGATGTGGACATCTGGAATAGCGTTGTTTGTCTCCATTTCCATGGTGAATTTTATATCGGGGTGAATATTGTTGAGGTTATTGAGAAAGGTGTGAAGGCTTTCGGATCCATGAGGCCAGATAGCAAAGACATCATCCACATAACGCAGCCAACACGTCGGTTTCAATGCAGATGTATCAATTGCTCCAGTGTCAAAATCTTCCATGTAGAGGTTTGTAAGGACACAAGACACGGTCAACCTCATTAGTTATTGTATGTCCAGTACATACCTCCTGTTCCAGGGCAAATTTTACAAACAAGTAAAAGGCGCCCCTATGGGCGGTGATTCACATCTAATTATGTTTGTCAATAATGTTGAATGATGTCATGATAACGTCTCCGAGATTCACTGTGAATTTTTATAACGAATGCAATTTGGTGGCACGAATATGTAAATGTCACTTTTGAATTTTCAGTTATAAGGTGGGAAACGATTCATGAGAATCGAGGAAAAATTGGTAGGATCGTGCAAAAAACCGCTTCAACCATTACGAACTTTTGAGCACTACCGGTCGGTAAAATGTGTTTACCGTTCTCGATACTCAATATATTATTGATTCCCATAAAACATTATGGTTTTCAGGTTCAGATCATGGAGCTTTTTTTCTGAAGTTGAGTGAATATAGAAATATTTGAGCTTCCTCTTGGGATATATCTTGAAGAGATAATCAGCAAATAACAATTTGTTTCTGTATTGAATCTTCAATAGAAATTTGTGTCTATATCAATGCAAGTTGTGGTCTGATTTACTGATACCTTACAAAAGTGTTTAGAAGTGACTGTAGTTTCTCCTCGCTAACTATAGTCAAGCATTAGTAGATTTGGGGTGAAAGTAGTAACTCAACTATTCTGAGTTTCATTTTCTCTGAGAGAATCAATTCAAACCTGTGAATTGACTCCATTTTCATAACGTGAAGTTATGAAAATGAATAGTGAGAAATTGAGTTCCAATCCTGAATTTTTCACCGTATCCGTATGAGTTATGACGTCATTGTTTCTAAGTAATGTTCGAGAATTGTATAAACGAGCTTTATTTTTCGAATATGCACTACCTATAGATGTGGAGCATTTCTTACTAGGATTTGATCTTTAGTCGTGATTTCACACCACTCACATATATGGTTACTGAACGTAACTTGCTGGCTCACTCGTAAGAATGTTCCACTCAATAAGAATTCTCCACCAACGATCTATCTTGTACTTGACAGTTCTTAGTACTTAAAGGATTAAATGAAATTAAAGCGATATTTCTCCTAACTGATTACCAATTTTTGACAACTTTTTCTTCATTTCCCATAACTTGGGTGTATTTATCTCCATCTGAAAATCATTCAAAGGTAGCCGGCTCCTTTGACAAAGGGAAAGGACACCTGTCTGTGGCGACAAAACATGAAATCAAGGAATCGAAGAAAATCTGGTCATGTCTATAGATATAAGTCGAATAGTGGACCTGTCCTTGAATGATTTTTTTATGTATGTATGTACACACGAAAGGTCTCCGGTTCAAACACGTCGTTGTTGGATTGCTTATTTTTTACGGCATCCGACTTAAGCAAATGTGCGTGCTGTGGGTTGCAAACATGCCATTTTTGGTGATCAATGTTCAATCTCACCTTGAAAGATGAGACCTCGTTAATCGTCAGCTCGCAGTAGTTTCTACATTTGAGGTTCGTCGTAAAGTCTTCGTATATAGAGAAAAAACTGATCCTGAGACTCATTTGTTCAAAAAATTGGTTTTCGACCTTTTTTGCATGACTAGGTTTGATTTCTCAAGGGAGATACTTGTCTGAAAAGTTATTTTCTTCGATGTTTTGTCATTCTGATGAATTTGATTTAACAAAATTCAAATAAACGATGAAAGTGGATGAAAAAATTCTACCAAAGTAATATTCAAAGAGATGCAGACATCGAGTTGAGAAGATTATAATTTCGTTCATATTCAGTTGAAAAAATGCAATAAAAATACAGATCTCGGCGAAAGTCCCATCATTTGATCGAAATATTTTTCATAATTCCTCTCTTGAGAAAAAGGAGAAAACCTCACACTGTTACCAGAAGGGGTTGATGTTTTCACAAAGAGACCCCACTAGTATCTAGGCAACCTGTAGCGCCATAGCGCATTGGCAGTGAAGAAAGTTAATCGAACGCAAGCAAGAGCTCTGATCAACCGACCGCAAACCATTCTATATATCGCAATAAAATTGTTCAATTTGGTTCGCGCCAAGCAAATCAAAGTTCTGAGCCTATAAAATTGCCTGAGAAATGTAAAAGATGGAAATATAGGCCAAGAGCCAGGTACTTTTTTTCTGCAATCTTCTACAGAATTGATATTCTTGTTGGAAAATGTTCAGGGATGTCCCCTGAATATAAATTCAAGTTAGCGGGACGGGGGGGGGGGGTTGAGCTTCAGCCGCCATCTTGGAAAACACGTTTTATCGAATATCTCGTGAACCGTGCATCGTACGATAAAAACAGTAAGGATCGTTTTTGTACATAATGGAATTCTCTGCAACTTTTATTCGAAACTTTTTTTTGTATAAAGCATAGGTTTTTATTTATGGCGCGCCAAAATACTGCCATTTATACTGTTTCATCAACCGTTAACTATATATTTAGCAATAACCATGCTGGGAAAAGTTTGGCGCTCTATAAATGAAAACCTATGCACTATACGGAAAAAAGTTTCGAATAAAAGTTGAAGAGAATTTTATTATCTACGAAAATGATCCCCACTGTTTTTGTCGTACGATGCACGGTTCACGAGATATTTGATAAAACGTGTTTTCCAAGATGGCGGCTGAAGCTCAACCCCCCCTGTCCCGCCAACTTGAATTTATATTCAGGGGACACCCCCAAACATTTTCCAACAAGAAAATCAATTCTGTAGAAGATTGCATTATGAACCTACTTTTTTTGCTCTGGTTCTTGGCCTAATAGGCACATATGCCAGTTGCATAGTTGTACTTAAGATGTCTAGAAGAATGGTGCTGGGACTGATGCGATATTGTTTAGAATTTTATGGCGACACTTTTATGTCATTAGTGTCATTTTTACGTATCGTGGTGTGTTTCTCAATTTCATCGCTAGTTGACGCTAATTGGAAGTGCATAGTCAACCGATCGATCGACAAACTATATTCTTTGATTCGAGCAGTCAACAAAATGAGCAAAATCTAATGTCATACTCATAAAAAACAAAATCGAATGAAAGGAACACAACTATAGGGAATTTGGCCAGTATTCTAAACAAATAATATAGGTTGTTGACCAGTCAGCGTCCAAAAGTAAAAGTATAGCCAGCCGTCAGGTTGGTCGCTTATACATTTCCTAGGAAATTTGTAACTCTTTTCGTTTCAAACGCCATCTGAAATGATTTGATGTCAAGAGGTCATGATGCTTATTATCATAGCAGGCATGTGTCGCCAAGTATACCCCAAACATGTTCAGGTATAACTCGGTACACCATCCTTCTAGACATCTTAGTTGTACTTATTTGCCCAGTTACAACGTACATTATATGTCTGTGAGATGATGACGGTTTTCCAAGATTTATCCCCATTCAGTAGGTTTAGGCAGTGAAAAATCTATCGAGAATGAAAATCATGCTAGGAGAGTGTAGAAACAGTCGATAGGTGGGGCACATCCCCTATCCACCCGATATTGATCCAACAGCTTAATGTAATTGGAAAAAGACTCGAAAAAAGAGATTGAACTATATTATATCGTTCGATAAACCAGTGGTGGAGAAAATCGTGAACTTGGTGAAGCCTCACATTACTGTATGGAGCGTCACATGTGGATTTGGGTTTTCTACAAAATTAGGTTGCCACTGATAATGAAACTAAATCAGTTCGTTGATTTACACTTTCTTATTGAAATGTATTCGCCCTATGCTGCTTCAGAAGTGGAAGCTATCAGCTATCGGTGACAATATAAAAGCATGCTTTTCCGACTTCTCTTTCGTCTGCAGTCGTACTAGAGTTCCTATTTTCGACATGTGACATTCTGATGTCTAGTTACTACTCGTACGATAAGGGCGGTACCTTTTAGAATTGGATTTGGAAACGTATACGCTAAAAGCTGATTTGTCGAAAATGGACACCCTGCGTTCGTTGATGGAGAATGAGATTTTTGGTCAACTTGCCTTATCGCAAATAATAATAATAATAATATTAATTTCACTTGTTAAACAGTATGAAAGCATTACAATAAACATTCACATACAGTAACAAGGAAAACATGAGATTGACATGCACAAGTCACCATCCTTCTTCGTATGACGATTTACATACATCGTTCTTCACAAGTCTGTTCAATGTTCGTATTGATCTCCGAAAATTGGATGATGTCAACAATCGTCACAAATTCTTCGGATCGTGTGTTTCGAATATTGTGATGAACTATTATATTATTCATCATTGGCAAAGGTAGTATGAGATCGCATATTTTCAATTCTTTTTTTTTTTCAAAGAGATGCTCGTTGATTTTTCGACGAAACACAATTTTTATATCTGAGAATTTTTTAGAGATGATAAAAAATTAATGTATTAGCGAAATATTTTTTTTCAGAAAACAATGTGTTTCAGTTTCAGATATTCCCTTTTCCAAAGTGAGACTGTGAAACATTGGTCTAGAAAATCTGCAACTTTATCTTGAACTTTGTTGGAACGGTGTCTCCTTTGTAACCGATTCACGATCCTCAGTTGTTGTGGTTCGACCGACTCAGGGCAGACATCTTGGGTTACGCCGAGACACGAATCGTTTCTCAGCAGAAGGTGCAAAATTCTCATCAAGAGTGACTTGAAAAGATATGTGGAATCCATTGAATCTGATTCACCACATAATACTAAAACATTTTGGGATCTGGTTTCTCTAAAGAACCGGATCTATGGCGTTCCGCCCTCTGTGAGTTTCGGTGACCAGCATACCTGCAATGGGGTGGACATTTGCAACCTCTTTTCAACATTTTTTGAAGGGGCATTTGAGCCATACGAGCAGTTACCGATTATTAACTCAGTAATAACTCAAAGTGCATTGGCCAAAATTTTATTCTCTGAGGATTTAGTTCTCTATCCTGGAAGAATTAGATGAGAATAAAGGTGCTGGAGAGGATGGAATTCCTTCTTTTTTCATAAAAAAATGTGCATCTGGTTTAACGAAACCTCTGAATTTGATCTCCAACAAACCCCATGACGAATGTTCTTTTCCAGAAAGATGGAAAAGAGCACATATAATCCCTATATCAAAAAATGGTAATCGGAGTTTGGTTTCAAACTACAGGCCTATCTCCAAACTGAACATCTTCAGCAAACTTTTGGAACTTGTCACATACAAAATATTCTTCGATGCTTTGATTCACTCTCAAATCATAGTGGAACAACACGTTCTTTTTCTTCGTAGATCTATCGATACCAATTCAATTCTCTACACGGATTACATTCTCAAGGCCATAGACTCCAAAATCCAACTGTTCACAGATTTCAGCAAAGCATTCTATAAAATTAATCACAATAGATTAGTTAGTAAGCTTGCTGCCATCGGTGTGCACGGAAATTTGCTTCGTTGGTTTTCCTCCTACTTATTCAACAGATCTCAACTTGTCACAGTAAATGGCTTAATATCCTCATCCCCAATTATTGTAACTTCTGGAGTTCCACAGGGCTCCCATCTTGGTCCATTGCTTTTTCTGGTGTATATAAACGATATAGCTGAAGCGGCCATAAAAGCACTTTACCATGTACAGTAGATTAACTTTTGCTTGTGTGGTATGGTCACCACAATATCAGTTGTATGAATATAGGCTAGAGATGATACAGAACAGATTCTTGGAATTTATCAACCTCGAATGGTACGTACAATTTCAATAGTTATTCGATTCTGAGAAATGAATTTTCCATGAAGACCCTCAGAGTACGCAGGGAAATAGCAACTGTGGTATTTCTCTTCAAACTGCTCAATAATTTAGTCGACAGTTCCCAATTGATATCCTTGATCCCCTTTCTTATACCATCACGAACGCCCAGAACTACATATATGTTCTCCGAAAGTTTCTGCCTTACAAACTCAGGAATGAGTTCACTCATAATTAGAATCATTCGACTGTATAATAGAAAGTTCTTCGACGTAGATATATTCCGCTATTCATTGAGTACATTCAAATTTAAAATGAAAGACATATGTTAGATATTATCATTACTGTAGAATAATTCGATTTTGTTTTCCAAGTGTCCCAAATTATGTTGTTTTATTGGTGGTAGCATAACAACTATTCTCCATTGTTGTTCAGCTGTAATTTTTTGTAAAGTTTGGATCATTTTAGGGCTTTTCACCCTGTTTGTATCAATTTATGAAATAAATGAATAAATCTTTTGATAAACAGATAAGAAATCTATTACCAATGCATCACATTAACAAACAGTCGGTTTCAAACTAACAACCTTTTTTCTTTTCAGCCAAAATTGGATTGTTCTATCTCATTTTCTATGGAATGCTGGCGGCATTAGTGGCGATCTGCATGTTCGTGTTTTTCCAGACTTTAGATCCACGTATTCCGAAATGGCAGTTGGACAGATCACTGATAGGAACCAATCCTGGTTTAGGTTTCAGGCCCATGCCCACTAACAGTGAAGAGAGTACTTTGATCTGGTTCCAAGGGTCGAACGCAACTAGTTACAGATATTGGGTCGATAATATTTTGCGGTTCTTGGATAGTAAGTCATTCCAGTTTGAATTTGTTTTTTTTCTAAGGTTTGATCAGCCTATCGTCGTATTCATCACTACTGAGACGTATATTTATCATAAGAGCCGGTTTCTAGTTTGAGTATACTCGGTAATTCAATTCGACCTCGTACCATTGATATATCGTGGAGATAAAAAGCCGGTTGAGAAACTATAGCCTAACCCAACTTTACCCAACCGAAAACATTTGTGAGGAACTGGTATTGCAAATTTGAACCTATATTTGCTATTGCAAATTCTCACCCATTTTTGCTCTTATTGTAAGAGGGGTGGCCACATTTAGTGCTATATATTCTGCACCTCGACGTTTCATATTTACTCTCACGGAAATATTCAGATTTGTTATGAAAATACGGCACTGATAGACTTGAATTGCGATTGGTTTTATTCCGTATGAAGCTCACATGTAAAAATATCCTGTTTGTATTTGTTTCTCAATGTTGGGTATGTGGAACAGGGGCAGTCTTAGATTAGTTGAAGTCGTAGTAGAGATGAATATAAGTAAGGATATGGTTTGTGGAGATACTTGCCATGGTTTCAAATGTTGAAATGATATTATTCATCTACAAGCGACGCTTTCAGTATTGATCCGTTATAGTTCACTCATTATCAAACTTCTTTTCAAATTTGTTCCCAACACGTTCAGCAGTATCAATACTTGGGGTACTTTGATTCGGCAAATCAAAGTACCCACCTCATCACCCATATTTTCCTTTTCTTTTTGTTAATTTTTTTTTTCACCAGAGTGAGAACCACACCGACATCGTCTTTGTTGTGTGCATTTCATTGATATAGATATAATATTTCAGTAAAAACATATGATCTGAACTTGCGTACATGAAGTACAACTTACTGAGAATACTGAAAAATCGGAAATGTTTGACACTGGTTATTTCGATTCATGAGATCGCTTTTTGCAAACACATTTTTTTCTGTTTCATAATGAAAAATCGTAGTATATGGTGGGAATTTGAATAATTTGATTTGAATTATTTTCTTCAGATACGATATTTTTCAGAGTACTATGTCCCAAGTAAAATTGCCAAAGGTAATGGTCAGATCAAAACTTGTTCTCATTCTGATTATCCTGCAATGGGAGAGGTTTGTGAGGTGGATGTAAGAGAATGGGGAGATTGTAACAGGGAACAGTTCTTCAACTATCACAAGAATTCTCCTTGTATTTTTTTGAAGCTGAACAAAATATATGGCTGGACTCCCGAGTACTATACCAAAGATGATGAACTACCGAAAGCTATGCCCGAGAAGTTAAAGAGACACATAAGGAGCATCAATAATACCAAGGAGGTAATTAATTTTTTATCTGATTTCCAATATTGATTAACGATAAGATATATCAATGAGTATCAATTTCCTTCTGAAGACGCTAACCTTGTTAGCGAAACGCGCCCCATACAAACTCGAGTTCATACATGGGGATCCATCGTGGCCATGAAATGTAGTTTCTATTTCAGTTGGTATTGAAATGCATAATTCCTATATGTTTAACGTGTAACTAAATTACTGAACATAAAAAAATTATATTCTGATTTTGCTGCAAATCACTCATGAACAATGTTCCTAAATAATTTCCCTGCAAACTGAATTATTTTATAATTTTTTTGATATCCTAGAGAGAATACAGTAGGTACATTTTATGTTCTCGAAACATCGGTCATTGGGTAGAAGATACTTTTACCGTTGGATAAAATTTTTTTTAATGAAGATGAGTTTGTTTTTTTCGCAGTTTTTTGGTTTTTTACTCTTCCACAATCTGAAAAATTCAGAATTTTTATTGGAATCTATAGAAGTGTAAAAGGGTAGACTTCTGTTTACCCCAAAAAGTTGCTGCGGTAATTGAAATAACAGTTCGTTTTGGATAGAACTCGTCCAATTAGAACTTCTGGTATAACTCAAATTTGCTTATCAATAAATAGAAGTGATATAAAAATCAAAGTCGCTTTCCGCTGTCTGTCTGTCCCTAGGTATGCTCAGATCTTGAAAACTTCGCAACGGATTTTGATGCGTTTTTTTGATAGATACTAGGGGAAGGTTTATACAGAGCGTTCATAAAGTGTGGAAACGCTTCAGTATCTTACAGGTTGATAATTTTTTGAGAAAAAGCTCGGACAGGCCGATTTTTTATTTTAGTTTTTCACCTTTCTTAAAAAAAATTGATTCTTTTCCCCACCACCTTACAAAATATGACGTCATCAATATTTTTTTATCGAAAGGTTATATTTTTATATCAAAAAATTGAAAGCCAATATTTTTCTGAGCTCAACTTTACCGCATACGTCATATCTAACATTTCAATTTACAGTATACCGAGTATAAAAGAAACCAGTATTCATATTTCTCAACAGTCGTTTAATTATTTATTTTATGATGGGAACCTGATAGTAGGAGAGCCCACGATGCTAAATCGGGATTTACTCGAGCGTCATAGAGACCAATTGGGTTGCAAAGATCAGATGATGAAGAGAAAAAAAAATGCTTTTCAATGTATACCTTTTCATCGGTGTGGGAAGCGGCTATAGATATGTAAAATGTAAAAAAAACTTGCACGGACATACTCGAGCGTGTCAGATATTGATATCATCTATGTTCTACATATTTTGTTTCCATGATGGGGGAGGTCGTACGTAACGGTTGAAAATGAAAAAAAAAAATTTTTTTGCTTGAGCGCGTCAGATTTTCTGAGGGGATGTTGAGTGAACCTAAAAAAGCTCTCACATAATAATGTCACAGTTTCGATGTGACGCAGACTCGCGGCCGTTATTAGAATCTGAAAAAAAAAATCGTAATTTTGAAATACACAAGCGCGTCAGATGTGGATATATATGGTTCATCTTTACGCCCTAGACGTTGCAGTCTCATAATCTGACGATTATCTGGAGGGATTCGCCTATTCTGTCAATTTGATTTTTTTTTAATCATTGACCTTAATTAATCAAAAGCTCCGGAAAAGCACTGGGAAGTGTATGTTTTTTAGCAGAATGTTGTTTTTAAAATTGAAAATTATTAGCAATTAAATTTTTGAAATTTTAAAACGTTGGATATTCGTTGTAAACAATATCATACCACGAACGAGTCTGTGTGATCAACTGTCATGGCATCATGGCAACAGAAACCAGAGTAGGGACGGAGTGAGAAAGCAATAGATAGAGAAAGAGAGAGATATATAGAAACGTTGAGAGGGGAGTATAGGCATCACGTAGCTGCACGCATTAAACTTTATCGATGAATTTTTATTATTTCGGCTTGTGGAAATCGTCAGATTATATATTTTTGCAATTCTTGAATTATTCCCTTCAAAATAAAAATAAAATTAGCCGCGCTCGAGAATGTAGAGATTGTTTTTTTTTACAACTTTGTAGCCCTCCTACTTCTTTAGGTCATTCTCGAATTGTCAGTTTAGTGGAATATACACGTTTCAGGACGTAACTAACTCACCCTACATTAATCTGACACGCTCGAGAATTTCAAATGATCAATAATTTTTCACTAATCTGATCCTTCATTCTTGAAGGGCGGCCATATATATATATATATATATATATATATATATATATATATATATATATATATATATATATATATATATATATAGGGCTCATATATGGTGGAAGTACTTAACCGGGTACAAGGTATACCCCTGTATATTAATCTACCGCGCTTTAGTAAATCCTGAAATCCCCGCTTGGGCTCCCCTATTATTATTATTATTAAGTAGTTAGTACGAATTCATTTACTCTAGCATAGTAGTAGGCTATGAAAACATCTGAAAGCCCTAAGAATAAGACAATGATTTCAAAGTTACCATTGCATATGTCATTATTAAATTGATTTGCATATCGATTGATGAGTCTGCAATAATAACTTCCTGAAGAGTATTACCCCCGAAGCTATTATTTTAAATAGCGATGGGGCTGTCAGAAAAACAGAATAGAAGTTTAGATAATCTTAGGTTACGACGATCGTAAAAGAAGTATGGCAAGAGCAGGGTTGGGCTGATTAAAATCAAGTGATTGAAATCACGATTAAAATCATATTCATTTTCGTTATACAATTCAAACAAAAACACGAGTTTTCCTCCTTTTTCTATGCCTTATCTGTTTCTAATATCCGAGTGTACAACTAGCAAAATGCGTGAAAATGTTGGGCAACGTCAATTTTCAGGTTGAGACGGAAAACAAGCCTCGACAGGAATATTCTTGCAAAAAGCACAACAAACGCGTTCGTGTTTTATATATATATATATATATATATATATATATATATATATATATATATATATATATTATATATATATATATATATATATATAAATATATATATATATATATATATATATATATATATATATATAAGGGCCTGCTCTATCGTAAATGTAAGTGTTAAACGGCTATATCTTGCCGAATATTCACTTTACAAAAAATCTACACGCAGGGAAATGTTTGTCATTAAAAAAGCTACAATTCAGTAATGTATCGTTTTTTTCTTTTCGTATCTTTAGTATTTTGGGAGATATTTGAAAGAAAAGGGTTAAAAACGCGAAAAATCTTTTTTTTCTTTAAACTCCAATTTTTCTGAAATTAGGCATTTTATATTGGTTAAACTTCGTATCACAGAAGGGTGGTGATCAATTTGAGTCAGGGGGTACTTTGGAGGTTGTTTTCACAGATTTTTTTCGTAGAAAAAAGCGGGTACCGATCTTATTTTGATCATAAGTCGGTCAATTTTCATGCTAGGAAGTCATTTTTTTATTTTTTCCAAAGCTCTGATTGAATACTTCAAAAAAGATTCCATAAAGTTTCTTCGAAAAATGCAACTTTTTCTCGTTATTTCGCTTTAAATCTTCCAATTTATTTATTTGACGGAAAAAGTTAAGCATTAATTTGCTGTATCTCAGTTCGTATGTGTCGTAGGAGAATTATAAAGAGAGCATTGTCTTTGTGTTTCAAAATGCTACCATTTGCCTCTTCACACTTTTTTTGATAAAATGCATAGTTTTAGAGTTATTTGCAAAAAACTATTTGAAACAGTCGATTTTTTCGTCAAAAAAATGTTACTTTCAACTTCGAACAACTCAAAGAATATTACTTTTACGAAAAAAACGTATGGAACATTTTTTTCTTAGAATTACTTTTTCCGTCGATTTCCAAAGTTGAAATGTAATAAAAAAATTCCACCCCCGTGATGGGGTGGCAACCACCCCCAAGGCTCTAGCGTACAGCGGCATGATATAGAAAATGATCCTTGAGCTATTCCCTACCTTCTGTGAAACTTTCAGGTAAATCCATCGTGGACAAAAAAATTGCGAGCCAAAAAGCTTCATTTCCTGAACTATGATACGAAGCTGCTCGATGCATTCGAAGGCTAGAAGTAGCAAAATGTCAAAAAAATAGAATGGGGTTATTCCATTCCATTCCATTCAACTAATCCTAGTCTTCAGATTCATATCAATTTCCTTCTGAAGATGCTAACCTTGTAAGCGAAGTTCGCGTCAAGTGCGAGTAATATAAGTAGGGTATTAGGGTATTTGATCTCTGGAAAGAGTTCCATGATCCTGATACTTTAAAAAGGGTTCAATTCAAATTTGTCATGAGGCATAAAAATTCAATGGTACATATGCTCTTTCAAATGAAAATTGACACATACACAAATTTTTTGTTTCAGTTGCAAAATGTTTGGTTATCTTGTGAAGGTGAAAATCCAGCAGATGTTGAATACTTGGGACCAATAAGTTACTACCCTAAAGGCGTTCAGGGCTTTCCAGGATATTATTTTCCATACATGAACTCCGAAGGATATTTGAGTCCTTTGGTAGCTGTTAAATTCGAAAGACCAACTTGTAAGTTCTAGGTGGATATTCAATAACATGTCGTTGATCTGTAATGCGCAGATAAAACACTTTTCATTTTACCTATTGGAGACATGGTATTTTTCTAAATATATATATATATATTGTTTTGGCAAACACTAATTTTACGGCAAAAATTAGTTTTTATTTGACGTATTATATTTTTATTTTTCCGTCACTGTCTGACAATACATGACTAACTACAAAATATATCAACTGTATTAAAATAAATAAAAGGTGAGAATTAGTCCACAACATCCTCCGGGCCTCGCAAGAGACTACTTTGGTTTCAATAGGATTATTTTCGTTATAGGTCTTCGATACAATCCTGTCATAGTTTTAACTTCAACCACCCTGATTTTGTTATCGCGTCCAGGAAAGGTTCGAGTTATTTTTCCTTTGGGCCATGTATTTCTTGGAGAAGTATCATCCGCCAATATGACTAGATCTCCCTCAGAAACATTTCTTTTGTTGTGCTGCCACTTACTTCGTTTTACCAGAGTTGGCACATATTCTCGTAGCCAACGTCGCCAGAAAAGATCTGCGAATCTTTGTGCAATACCCCATTGTTTACGTAAATGGGAGACTGAATCAGTGAAAACACCAGGTGGATTAACTTGATTCATTTTACCAATGAGAAAATGGTTTGGTGTCAGAGCTTCGTCGTCTAGATGATCTGAGGAAACGTAAGTGAGTGGATGGCTGTTCACTGTATGCTCTATTTCAACAAGAAGAGTTAGAAGCATTTCTTCCTTTGGACTCTGCTGTGTCAGAACTACTCTTAGAGCGTTTTTAACCGATCTTATCATTCTCTCCCACACTCCTCCCATATGGCTGGCTGTGGGTGGATTTTTAAACCATTGAATATGTCGCACACAACAAAACTGCTGAATCTGATCTGCATCGAAACTTCGAAGGGCCAACTTCATTTCTTTTTCAGCTCCACAAAGGTTTGTTCCGTTATCAGAGTGTATTTCGTTAGGACTACCTCTCCTACAAATGAATCGACGGATTGCCATGATGGCCGAATCTGTAGTGAGAGAAGAGGCTAGTTCGAGGTGGATCGCTCTTGTAGACATACACGTGAAAATTACACCATAGCGTTTTTCCTTCCTCCTACCTATCGTAACCGTCATCGGACCAAAATAATCCATTCCCGTGATCATGAAGGCTCTGATTTGAGGTGTGATACGAAAATCCGGAATTTGACCCATCTGTTGAGTTTCCAACTTGGCATTCCATCTCCTGCAGATAATACAGGATGTCACACAACTTTTGACAGCTGTTCTTGCATTAAGAATCCAAAATCGATATCTCAACTGGTTGATCAATTGTTCTCTGCCCTGGTGATGATTTAGGTAATGATAATGTTTAACTAGCAATTTTGTCAACCAATGTTTTGAGTCTAGAATAATTGGCTGTCTCATTCGTATGTCTAAATGTTGAGCTTCATCCAATCTTCCACTCAATCTCAATACATTATTTTCGTCAAATACAGGATTCAAATTCGAAAGACGGCTCGATTTCTTCAAATTTTTCTTCTGAAGGATCCTATTTATATCTTCGAAAAAACATTCATTTTGGGCTCGTCTGATCACTTCGAACTCAGCAAATTCAAATTCTTTTACTGAAAGTTCATTTGAATATGTTTGTGAACTGAGTAGGCCGGTTTTCATTTTTAAAATATTCATAAATCTAAGCACCCAAGCGGCAGTTCTAACAAGACGCAAATAATTTGAAAATCTTGAAAAGTCAAAAGGATCGGTACTTCTTTCTCTATGGATTATTACAAAAACATTATTTTTCTTTTCTTCCTCAGTATTTGCCAATATCTCCTCTCCGGCTAGGAGCCATGATTTTTCATCTGAAGTGAGGAATTGAGGTCCGTAAAACCAATTTCTATAGTTGTCTATATCCCACAGTCCTCGGGTCGCCTCATCAGCTACATTCAATTTTGTTGGTAGCCAGTGCCAGTCTTCGGGGTTTGTTAAATCCAAAATTTCACTTACTCTGTTGGCAACAAAAGTTTTGTAATTTCTTGGAGGTGACTTTATCCAACTCAACACAATTTTCGAATCTGTCCAGAAGAATTTCTTGTTGATTTTGAAGGTGTGTCCATTCTCTATTGTTTCGGCCAAACGAGATCCAAGTATAGCAGCTTGAAGTTCAATCTTTGGTTTAGTCATTGGCTTCAATGAAGTTACTCTTGACTTCGCCATTACTAATGAAGTAGACACTGTGTTGTCCGAATTCTTTGCTCGAAAGTACAATGCAGAAGCGTACCCTTTCTCGCTACCATCATTGAAAATATGCAGTTGAACTTCAATTATATTTCTGGCGAAACCATACCAACGAGGAATATTCAAATTTCTAATTTTGTGAAGAGCTGTCACCCAACATTGCCATTTTTCGGAAAGTAGAGGGCTAAGTTTATCATCCCAACCTAATTTTTCGGACCAAATTTCCTGCATTAGAATCCTGGCTTGAATTGTGAATGCTGCCAACAGGCCCAGTGGGTCATAAACAGACATTACCACTTTAATAACTTGTCGTTTGGTAGGGATGGCACTTTTCGAAAGTATATCTTTATTCTTGGTCAGTACCTTATCAGAAAAACTCAACACGTCATCTTTTGGACTCCATATTAAACCCAATGTTCTTTCAAATGTTGGCCACTTCTCGAAATCCAAGGAAATTATGCTTTTCGACCTGAGTTCAGCTGGAACATGTTCTATAACTTGAGGTGAATTGCTGAGCCAACTTCTCATTTTGAACCCTCCACGGTTATGGATATCAATAACCCCTTTCACTATTTTGATGGCATTTTCTTCAGTCTCGAAGCTATCCAAGTAGTCATCCATATAATGGTACTTTTCGATGGCTTTGGCAGCATCTGGGCATGTATAGGCATATTTCTTGGCATTCTGACGAGTCACATATATAGCACAGCTTGGGGAGCAAATTGTTCCAAACATCATAACTGTCATTTGGTAAGTGAGGATAGGGCCTTTCCTATCTCTTCCCCGCCACAAAAATAGCTGTGATTTTTGATCTTCTGGTTTTATTTGAATTTGTAAAAACATGTCTTCGATATCTCCTACGACGGCAACTGGATTCTGACGAAAATTGAACAGAATGTGTAGTAAAGAATTCAATAAATCAGGACCCTTCAGCAAATTTTCATTTAAACTTGTTCCACATACTTTGGCTCTGGCGTCGAAAACAAAACGAAATTTTTGCGGCTTACTCGGATGTTTGACTGCAAAGTGTGGCAAGTACCATGTCTTATCTGAAGTTGTGGCAACCTCTTCCTTTGTCAAAATTCTGGCATATCCTTTTTCAACAAATTCATTTATTTGTGCACAATACCTCTCTGTGAAATCTTTGTCACCATCCATTTTTCTTTCTATTGTATATAATCGGCTCAAAGCATTACTTTTACTGTCGGGTAATTTAATATCATCTGCTTTCCAAAGCAATCCGATTTCCCAATGGCTGTTTTGTAATTGACGACAACTATTTTCCATTATCTGGACGCTTCTATCTTTTTCTTTTGACACAGTTTCTTTATGTCCATTTTCAACCCCAAGCGTGTCGAAAAATATGGTTTGATGTATGAGGTTCTTCAATTCTTCGTCTTCTTGGGTGAAACAATGCATTGAATACTCTGGGAAAATTCTATTCTGACAGCGAGATAGATTGCCATGGACAACCCACCCTAATTTGGTCAGTGAAATAACTGGAGCATTTGGGGGACCCTGTATAACTTCTCTTGCTATCGTGAGATCAATGTGATCCTGACCAATGAGTAACAAAGGTTTGGCATCTGTCAAGTTGACAGAAGATACTCGAGTTAAATGTTTCCATTTTTCTGCAAGTTTTTCGATGTTTACGGATTGTACAGGCAGTTGCAAGTTGGAAACAGTTCGAACATCAGAAAGGTGGAAAATCTGTTCGTTGAGATTCCCCTGAACTTTGATGTTGACTCTTTTCGATTTGTTGTCCGTATATGACATAGAATTCGTCCAGTGCATTTTCAAGGTATCATTTATACCTTCTACTCCTATTTCTTCGGCAAGATTAGAATCCATGAGTGTAACAGTGCTGCCTTCATCGAAAAGTGCGAACGTATTCACGGTTTTTCTTGTTCCAATTACTTTAATGGGGAGTATTCGAAGAAGGACAGTTTTAGAAGGAGATTTCACATGAAACTGGTGTTCATTTATGAAACATGCTGATTGTTCTGCTTGCTCTCCATCATTTTTGGCAGTTACTCTAGATGAAGCTTCGGAAACTTGTAAGTTGTGCTGTTGCAGCAGTTCCTCTGAATTCTGAGAACTTGGATGCAATAAACGATTGTGGTATTTTTCACAGTTTTGTACTCCACACTTCCTTCTACTTCTACATTTGAATATACGATGGGACGAAGCAAGACACGAGAAACAAATTTTATGTTCTTTCACCCATTCCCATCGCTTATCTGTATCGAGAGACGAAAACTGTCTACAATTGTGTATGGAGTGATTTGATTTAGAACAAAATATGCAGATTTTTTCCGTTGGCTTTTCTGATCCGACGAAAACAGAGTTCCTATGCTTCTTCTCCGAAAATTTGTCTGTAGACGTTGAATTCGAGGTTGAAGGTTTGCATAACAGATTGGCTGCTGAAGATTCCTCTTGTAACCATTCCGAAAATTCCATCAATGTGGGCATAGGTATAACTTGGTTCTTCTTTGTATTTTTATTAACTATTTCTCTCGCCCACTGAAACTGGAGATGCTCTGGCAGTTTGGTGACGAGTTGACTAAGGAGTTGAGGATTATTCAGGTAGGCTTCCATTTTCAATGACTGAGCGGTGACTGTGAGATTAAGAACAGAATTTGCGAATTTTATGAATGATAATGGATATCGGGTATTGATTGTAGGCAATAACTTCACTTTATTCATCATGGATTCTATAATATATTCTGAGCGACCAAATCTGGTCTCGAGTGTATATAAAATAATCTCTAAATTATCCGGAGAAACAAACAATGATTTCACCGCATCTAAGGCTTCGTTCTTCAACGATTTTTGAAGGCGTATTAGGTTTTCTTCATTACTAAAAGAACAGGTTTCGGTAGATCTCCTATAAAGGGTAATAAACATTAGCCAGTCTTCTACGTTACCACTGAATGAAGGTAGTTCTTTACCAAGTGCCTTTTTGAACGACATTTTCGAACATTCATCAGAATTTCGATTATTTCCTGACAAAATTTTGAAAGCATCTGTCATAGTTCGGGTTGCAGTTGTAAATTCTTCAATAACTTTGATTGCGGCCGAGTCGGTCGATTGGGGAAAACGTTCATTGGGAACCGCAAAGGTATTTTTCTCAGGATCTTCTTGACATGAATTTGGCGATTCCTGTTTGAACAACCACGAGTTCACTTTTTCATTTGCACATGAAGTATTTTCTAACAGACATGCTGAAGCTCTAGTGCTGCTGCTTTTACCACTATCACTCTTCGCGCTGCTACTTCTGACACTTGCATTTTCTAATAACTTTTCCGCTTCTAATGATGCTTCGGCTTCAACAAGAGCTAATTTTCTCTCTAGATTTTTCTGTTCAAATTCTTTTTGTATTTGATTTATAGCCTTCAGCTTCTTCAACTCAATTTCTTTCAGTTTTATACTAGTTATCGAACTCTTAGACCTCGTAGACGTAGTAGCTACTGACTTGTTTTCGGTTGGACTGTATTTCACTGGTGGAATTCCTGCATTACACCTGCTGGTTTTTCTAGTGGGGCCTCCTTCTTGAGACATTTTTTTTGAACCTGGATCGGCTTCAATTTGCGGCTGAATTGAATGTCTTTGACTCCAAACGCTATTTAAATGCTCGAAGGACCAAAATGTTTTGGCAAACACTAATTTTACGGCAAAAATTAGTTTTTATTTGACGTATTATATTTTTATTTTTCCGTCACTGTCTGACAATACATGACTAACTACAAAATATATCAACTGTATTAAAATAAATAAAAGGTGAGAATTAGTCCACAACATATATATATATATATATATATATATATATATATACATATATATATAAGGCATTTCTGAATAGCACAATTCCATAGTCGGTATTTCGACCTTTCGTCAGCACATAGAAACAGCTTGAATATATTGACATTCGATTCGAGGTTATTATATCTGAAATTGTACGATATTGTCATGGTTTGAATGAATGTTCATATTGCTCTTTTCACATATACGATTGCAATAACAAATAATGTTCAATGATAGAAATTCATTGATCTGTGTTTCATTGTTTCTTAACAATGAACTGGATTTATTGCGACCAATAACATTGTATCAGCTCCATTGTGAAATACTTTGTAGCTCAAACATAGCTTTCTCATGATCACATAATGAATCGGTGGTAGCTCTTTTTGTTGGGGCACTTCACACGCCCAGATAGCACAATGACCTATTTTGGACCAAACGGGGACAACGTTAAATCGTCCGTAGGATACCGGTGGGTGTCCCAATCGTGTCACTAGGAAGCGGAAATGTTCCCAAATTCCTACTTCCTAGAAAGTCCCCAAGATGTCCTGCACAAATCGTCAGTACGATAAACGGGGACTATATGGGATTTGTTGGAGATCAAATTATGATGTTTTCAGGAGATTCTGTGTACGTCAGAAGGATATAAAGAGGACCTTGTCAAGTTAAGCTTCGGATCATTTTTTCTATAAATATGATGTCCTGTGGATATCCTGTACTACATTCATATTTTTTACCTTTTTGGCCTCTATATTGGGAATATTGTGGAATGAAAGGAAACATTGACAAATGAACAGAAGTTTATTCATTACTAATCTTCTGGAAGTCGAACAGAGATCCGAACTCATTCTGGAATATTATATTGATATAACACAATTCGTCAACACAAATAAAAATTCTGAGAAAATACAAAAAACTTGGTATACAATAATAAATGTATATATCACAATAAAAAATGAAATAATTCCCAACTATCCACTGAAGTCTTCTCTTTTTATCTGTCCTTTCTTTGGCATTGATGCATAGCCAGCTCTTGATTGTAGCCTCCAAAGAGGATTCTGTTTGACTCTTTAGGGATAGTTTTTTCTCCATGCCCTCTGAAATCAGAATATTCAGAGTTCAGAATGGAAAGCAAGTAATTGGAATTTGATTACGATTTTCGTGAAACAATGATGGTAATTCCAAATTATCAGAGTCTTTGAAATACAAATTATCATAGCCCTCATCGTAAGATATATCCATTTGGTCATGCAGTGCAAATGATTCATTTCTCTGTTCACTTTGTAATAAAGGATAATCTGTATCCATTACGTAATTGAATGCTCTCAATTCATTGTGATCGTCAATATAATGTCGGAATTCTATATTGATATTTGAGTTCGATTCGGAGTCGTCATTTATGGTATTATAAAGCTCCAAAAGTCTATATGTTCCTCGTTTGATTCTCATAAGACATGCTTTATCGTATTTTCTTTTGGACATATTGATTCGAACTAATTTAACGCACCTGAAAATATTATTATCAACCTCTGCCTGCTGCTCTGCAAGTTTCTTTGTTTCTTATAATTCAATTAACTCAACACAACTACAAACTACTACAAACAACTGAACCAACGCCATTTTTCACTCCATGTTAAGCGAACTGTCAAATTCAACGCTAAACACAGAGTTAGTGTAAATGAGTTAAAGCATTCGGTTGTCATCGGATAAAACTTGTAATGGATGATTCATATCGCATTTCCACCCGATAAAAACCGAACACCATAGCTCGTTTACTTGGAGGTTGCAGGAAATATCGGGTTTGTGTTGAAGAGAGTGTAAAGTTGTAGAGTTTGTTTTGAATTGGACGATTGTTTGAACTTTTATCACAAAAGTCTTGGGATTCATAATACAAATGGGATCTATACTGAATAATTTTCATCACCACAGAGGGATATAATGTAGTCCTATGATTAACTCAGGATACGTCGAGAACAAAATGAGGATATTTTTTACACTGCACCCTGAATACGTGGGGAAATCCTGAGGACGTTACACCGTTATGTTACTCGGGGGGTCCTACAATAGTCAACTGTGATGAAATTGGGATATCCTCGGGATCCCAACTGGATATCAACTAAATATATCCTGTCGAGTGACTGGCATCGACCTTGGGTTAGGGTGGGGATCAGTAAGCCAGGATGTTCTGCGGAGCTACTTGGGCACTATTATAATATCCTACGGACATTCAGGGGATCATTTATGAGAACTCCTTAGGTGAAAATGAATGATGGAATTGGGATATCCCGAGGAAAATGTGTGCTATTTGGGCGGGATTTTCCTCATTTCAACCCACCTTGAAAAACAGTGGTGTTCAACTTTTATGAGCAGTTGTCACTTCACAAAAAGTCTACACACAGGAAATTTCCCAGTGTGTAGATTTTTTGTAAAGTGAATATTCGGCGAGATATAGCCGATTAACA
This sequence comes from Zygogramma bicolorata, assembly GCA_032362365.1. Classification (NCBI taxonomy): domain Eukaryota; kingdom Metazoa; phylum Arthropoda; class Insecta; order Coleoptera; family Chrysomelidae; genus Zygogramma; species Zygogramma bicolorata. The sequence continues at coordinate 29,121 of JAVJAQ010005443.1, forward strand.
CCTACAATCACGATCGAACATCACCTTAGTCAAGAGCTTTGAACTCTCCCCATTTAAAAATTAAGGGATCTTAAGTTATTTTATTCACATAGTCTGATAGCTCTTGAAAAGCTCTACAAAACCGTTCTTGAAAACATTTTCTATCACCTAAAATGAAGGAGCTAGGCCTAAAAAAAACGATAATTTTTTTTTAATTTGAATTACCCTCTTCGGAGCGTAGTAATCTAGATAACCGGTATATTCGGCCGTTACGTTATATGTACAACTTTTTCTATTCATATTGGAAGACAGAGAAGAAGAAAAATCTGCTCGCGTGCGTGAGTGTATATTTCGTTGATTTCTCACCAGTGTATTCTAAAGTTCGAAGACATATTATAAAAATTTCAATGTTTTCAAGGGTAGTTTATAACAAGGGTAGATTGAAAGATTATGAAATTGTATCCTAAAGCATGAAATAATCATTATTTAATTATTTTTACCCATATTTAGGTTTTTAATGTTATTTTATAATGTTTGACAATTGGGGGTAGTTTTCACCCCTAAAAAACAAAAAGCGTACAACGGCACAATATAGAAAATAAACTGGAGGGTGTAATGAGCCATCATCCCAATTTTTTGTACAAATCGGTGCTGGACGAAAAAATTGCGAGGTTTTACCATTTTTTTAGCTTCATTTTCTGAACTATCCCTAGTAACGCCTATTTTATATTTTCAGCTGGTATTGTGATAAACGTGGAATGCAGAGCATGGGCAAAAAATATTCATTTCAATAGAAATGAGAGAACCGGTTCAGTACATTTCGAATTACTGATCGACTAGCCTCGACCCTCTTCCCATCTGCAACGAGAATTCTAGATGATACACTGAATTACACTGATGGACCAGAAGGAGACTGAATCCACAAATAGTTTAGAGGGTTTGATTTCCATGAGTCATAGGCTCTTGATGTACTCTTTGTTATTTCATTTTATTGATAATTTTTCCAAATATTTTGAGACGTTTATCTTTCACCAAATTGTTTTGACGGAATTAAGATTGTCGACGTCAATTTCTCAAAAACTGCCACTAGGAACAAATTTACAAAGGAATATACAGATGATATTTTGGTATATCTTTGATACAAATAGTAATTCATATCCCTTCCATGTAGATTCATCTCAGGATACTTTATATTTATAACGAAATATTGCTGTGTGAGAAATGTATGACATTGATATTTCAGAATAAAAGCTTGAGAAACTATATATTGTTTATACTGGATCTTCAGCAAGCTTTTGATATCCCATTACCCAACTAACACAAGGACATCCACTATATGTACAATGGATTGTACTGTTTTCTTTGTAAACAATAGTGCCGTTAGCTGTAAATTAGGTAGAGCAGGTTCACTAATGGGCTGTATTAACTTAAATCAGAGTGAAACAATTTAATTTGAACGCCACCCATTTCTTCTCATTAAAGATTGGTCAGATCTTGTTCGAAAAGGGAAAACAAGATACAAAAAAGGTTGGTGTACACTTCGTGTAATATTTATGAACTACACATAAATATTCAATACTGTTGAAAAGTGAGAGGAGTCTGAAGTCAAACAAATACCTTCCTTAAATATTGTTACGTCCTAGCGCCAGTCCTGACCAGATCGTAAACGCAGATGGGGAATCGCGTAGCAGCGAACGTCATTTTCCTAGAAACCGTAATGCCGCCTGGAGAATTCGAGACGCGTCATCGGGGCTTCTCTCGACGATTCTCGATTGGCACGCAGATATATATACGGGACAGGTTTCACTGCGGGAAGAATTTGTATTACAGAGGAGTTTTTATTCGGAGAGAATTTGTAATCAGAGCTAAGTGGAGCGAGTTTAGTAGAGCTAAGTGGAGAGAGTTTTGTAATTGCTAAGTGCAAGGAGTTGGAGTATAGAAATTTTAGTAGCGAGCGAGCATTGGAAAGTTATCGGGGCGATTTAAGTGATTATGTTGTATTGTATTGTGATAGTGAGTTATAATAAAAGTAGTTTAGTGTTGTTTGGTGTTTTAATCGACGAACCCAAGGAGTATCGTAACAGTGGTGTGAGAATTGAGATTTTCCGAGGGATAAATCGTAACAATATTATGTAATGAAAAACCCCTTGTGACATAAACAAAAAATAATTTACAGTCAATCAATTTCGTGGGATTGACACTTCGATGTTAAATAGTGATTTCAAGTCAGTTGAACCAAGATACAATATGAATTCATCATGTGATGACCATGTGCAAGTGTTATGAAAATATGAGAGCGATCGTCCAGTACTGTACGAGGGCTGTTACACAAAAATATGATGTAAGTAAAAAAGTAGAAGGTAAAACATGAAAAATATCAAAGTTGGTTAATGTATACTATCCAGTATAACTATCCTGTATAGACTATGCAGTAGTCTAATGTCACTCGGAGTTGGTTGTAGCCAAAAGTTGTAACATCCACTCCAATCAGGTACGTCGTATCCAATAAGCAATTGGGAAGTTCATAATTGTATGCGACGTCTGGCGGAATTATAACGCACTGCTATAATTTCACAAACAAACGGCTTCCATTTTATGTGTGTGAATTTATTGGGTTGTTTATAGTGTTGATTCAGGAAATCTCATCTGAAGTTATAATTTTTTTCGATTAATAAAAACAAACAATCATGGATGCAGATCGCTCAGTGAGCCGTATAAAGTGTTTGGTGCCAAGTTACCGCAACTCTAGGAACCGAAATCCAAAGTTGTCTTTCCACACGTTTCCAAAGAGAAATACATCTTTAGTGGGAAACATTACGGAAAGTGGATTGAAAGAGAAAATAGACAGGTACAAGGCTTGGAAAATTAAACTGAAACTGCATAAATCACCACCTAGAGCGGCTTCAGTGTGTTACTTGCATTTCAAGAGAGGTGATTTCTTGTTACCTGTTGAGTCTGTTTGTCTATTTTTAGGCGAAGTTATGGCGCATTTCATCATCCATGTAATAAAAGCCTCTTTGGTTCACTAACACTACACTAAAACTGAAAAATGTCCTGGAACAAATATCATCAGATTTTAAAACACAATGCATCTATGTTCACCTCCAATAAATGGTATTGTGCGGCTATTCAAAGCATCATGAACACAGTTATATTAACCTTCACGAGAAAAATCTCGTACAATGAAAATATAGCAAAAAAACCACCAAAATCTTGTCTAGCGAGGGCAACTGATGACTGGATTTCAGTTTGACGCGTTATTTCACAAATGTAAACAAGGTAACTATTTCAAAATGGTGGATATAGTTTAACCACCACCAGCGCCCTCATCGGTCGATATTCTTCCCTATAAAATGAAGGACGGCTAGGGGAGTAATTGAAGCATCCTTGGGCTGAGCAGTTTTTGACAGGCTTCTCAGATGGACCACCCTCTCAGTCACCATAACCAAGTAAAAAGTGGAGAGACGAATGTCTGGGAAAAGTAGTTTGAAGAAATTGAAATTTAGAATTATGGTTACCAAAAAAATGCAATAACTTACCTCGTACCGAGGGTAAATACATGTCCCAGCAGGAACAAATAAAATATACATGAAGTCCAACCACTTTGGGACATTCATAACTATAATCAATCCACTCTGGATATAATTCTATCAATAAAATTGATTTTTCTGTCGGATCTAACTAATATCGACTGGCGCCGTTTCTTACACGAACGAATTCTTCGAGATTATTCCAGATTTTTCAATACAAGTAACGACATCTAATTACACAATTTTGAACAGAGTAATACTAGACAGCTAAACGACGAAAACAGAGTAATACCACAAAACGTGTCTCGTTAATTAAGGGTAGGCCACCTGGTGGACGATAGCCGAATTTGTAATTCGAACACGTCCAAATGGATCCCATCGGACATTCGATGAATATCCATCCTTTGAAATATGGGCATCCTAAAGAACATCCAAATGGATTACATCGGATATGTGATGAATATCCACATTTTGAAAATGAATATCCATCGGACGTTGGAAAACATCCAGATGGGTTTCAACGGATATTCAATATATATCCACCCTTTGGATTATGGATATCCATTGGACGTTCAAAAACATCCTATATTTGTTGGACATTGAAAGCCATCTATTTGAATATTGGATATCCGATAGATAGGTATCCCCTGAAAATTCCAAAAACGTTCGAAAGAGATCACGCTCTGAACATTGGTTAAATCCGCTGATTATTTGATTGGAAAATACTTTAGGGTTTTCAATAATATTGAAAGATAGAGTTTTACCTTATGGTTATCGATTTCCAAATTTCCTACCTGAAATGTTACAGTATATGAAAAAACCTACAATATATAAAACATTTTATTTTATATAGGTACCTATAATGTAAAAAAAACTCTTTAAACATAACATATATTTAATAATAAATACATTTCTTCATTCAGAACAAAAAATAAAATCTAGCACTCAGCAAAAAACAACAAAAAATTGAAATTAAAGTTCAGTATTAGGAATATAATATATAAGGTATTGAATTTATAACTTTGTAAGTGGTTGATTTTCATTCACGCTACGCTCTTTGACCCTGCGTAGCCATTTTTCCACTGATATCTTCACTACCTTTTCTGTTCCAATTTTGACGGTCAGCAGCTACTACAAAAATTAAATTTGATATAAATGTAGGTTGATCAGATAGGAAGTTTTTAGATACAGAACAAAAATAACTAACAAGCAACAAAAAGTTCAATTGTGAAAATTTCTGATAGTGAGAATATCTATGCAAAGCAGAAAAGAGAGTTATTTCTAGAAAAATCTCAATCATCAAGATTATACTTCATTCCAACCCAGACAATTGTCATGTTCCGATATTCCTGAACAGTACTGTCCAGTTACTTCGGTCGTTCCGATTTTACTGACATTCACTGGCAATTATTTCGCGCCAATTTTCGAGGTACCCTGTCAGAGACTGAAAAGTTACTGGTGCTACTGCTACAGAAGTGGTCCTGTAGTCCCAGTATTCCCCAAATTGAGTTAGGTTAGGTTGTGTTCGAATAAACGTCAACGGATAAGAGATAAAATTTGTTGTCAGATCATTGCAATTGGAAAATTATCAAAAATATTTCTGGTTGTACTGGAAGATATTTGCCTAGAAGTTGATGCTGAATTGAAATGAATCCAACATATCAATAAAATTTGCGGGAACCTCATTTTTCGAGATTGCAAGCCTTACTTACCTGAAATGTTTGAAAATCTTAGGGGTGTGAAAACCTACTACATTTTGAATGTACTTTTTCTATTCTTGGTATTTTTCCTATGGGACCTCCAATTTTGTCGAGGATTATAATTTCAGTCATTATATTCTCTAAGGACTCATTATCGGAGCTTGACCTCTCTGAATTTTCTATTTTCGCATTGCTATGCTATTGCTTAATATTTCTTCCAATATTTAATTCATTTTGAAATAAGATAGGGTACGTCACATCTGTCACCGCTGACAGTTCCTTTGACGGATGTCCGATGGCGATCCGTTCCGATATCATCAGCAGTAGATTACTATCAATGCAAAAAGCGTTCCGAAAATGCTTACTGTGGCCAGTAATACCAGCAATATCGGAACATGACAAATGAATGAAAGTTACCGAAATGTCAATATGAACTGTGCCTCATTGGAAGCTGTTGGAGTTGAAACAGCGTCACATCTGAAGTCAGGTGCAACAGATATTCTTGCTAGTATAACTACTTCTCTTGTTGTTCTTTGGAATTTCTTCCTGACGTTTCGCTAGCGCGAGTGGCCAGCTTCTTCAGAGGCTTATTCATCTCCGATGACGAAGAGAAGTAGTTATACTAATAACCTCGGCCGCGAAAGCCTTAACCATTTTGTCAGATATTCTTGCCTCTTCAGTTGCCTTTCTATAATATTTATGATAACGCTTCCTTTTTCTATTTTCCATTTTTTTCATCAGAGTCAATCAATAACTGTTCGGTAATCGTAGAGTAGGTTCTTATCACAAATAGCTACTTACTCAAGCAGAATTCAAAAACCGGCGTGCCACAGATCACAAATTCTAACCTACTACTTCTTTATTGGCTCTGCTTGTTCAAGGGGTTACTGGTCTGATTCGAAATCATGTTGTAACCCTGTGGATATTCGATAATGATCTCCGTGGGATTCTTCTATATTGATTGGGCTAGGTGCTAGTACTTATACTTTTCTCGCTTCAGAACCTACTACTACTTCGCTTACTTCCTTTTCTTCTGGATAGTTCCACCACAGAACACCTGTGGTCCTGAAGTCCTGACATTTCACGTTCCGCAACCGTTTTACGTTCACACTGTACAACTAATAAGAAATATATCGGCTAGCTTCGGCACGACTAATGGCATGATATAATCTTCGGAATTTGCACCTTGCACAATTAATGAGAAATCTTTCGGTCATCTTCGGAATGACATGAGAATAAACATAAAATTCGAGGAAGATCCTTATGCATCATGATTCGTCATTTTTTCCACAGATATCAAACTTAGATATTGCTATTTTTGCATAAAATTTGTAGAATTCCCATGAATGAGATCTGATGAAGAAAATAAATGAGGTTTTATTGAGTTCATGCCTCTGAAAGAAAATTACTTTTTTCTACTGAAAAAATGTGCCATTTTCCACGATGCATGACATGATCTATGGTGATCTATACTGTTGCATGAGTCCACCTATATTTATTTCCATTATATAATTATTTTTCATGAAAGATCCAGTTATGGATATCCTATGAATATCCATTGAAATCCAAGCCTTAAACATGTCCACTATTGATATCCCATAGATATCCATTTATGTCCATCCAAAACATGTCCTCTGATGGACATTCTATGTATGTCCATTTCGTGTCCACGGATATCCGTACATGATATGGACATAAACAGGATATCCATAGGATATTCGGTGCTACTTGGGTTAGTATCTGACACTGGATGACAACTTGTTTGACCAAATATAAAATAACAATCATTCTAATTGAAACTTTTTTTAGAAATCAATTACCCTAACACCAAACTGATATTTTTGCTCTCGACGCGCTTTTCGCTAACAAGGTTAGCATCTTCAGGAGAAGAAAATTGATACTAACTCTAAAGCTGGGGTTAGTTATTTATATACCTGAAGTTTTTCGGTCCGATATGGACTTTGTTTGTTACTGTTAATTATTCTAATCAATTGCTCAATAATGAACTCACTATCTGCAAGTTCCGTCATCTGTTAATATTGATTTCTGATTACTTTCCCAACAATATATTGAAGAGCGGGCTGAAAAGGATAGGTCCCTTGTTACCATTTTTGCTGTTTTTACATTTTGCTATTTCTAGAATCTCACATGCATCGAGTAGTCTTGTGTCATGCACATGCTTCATCAGTTTAAGGTTGCTTTCACCAATTTTGTGGTCATTGTCTAGAGCGTGTTGGGCGACACTGGATTCTTCTACCCTTCCGTATTTCATGTGGGCTAAATGCTCTTTGAAACGGGTTCTAATAGATCGTCGGCTCTGGCCGATGTACTTGTTGTTGCAATCTTGAAAACTGATCTCGTAAATTCCCGACTCCTCTGACTTTCCTAATTTATTTTTTGGGTTACCAAGAAGCTGCTGTGATTTGTGAGTTTTTTATGCAACTTTCATATTTACTTTGTCAAATATCTGTTGGAGTCCTCTAGTGTATTGAAGTTCATATGGGATTACTATAGTAATAATAATATTCCTTTATTTTATCATTTGAATGCACAAAGGTTACATAAATGATTGAAATCGTCAAAATTTCAGCTACATTGAAAAAGGACATTTAACAACAATTACAAATTTACTTATACATGTATATATAAAAAACATAAATAATACAGTTTGAAAATAAAAAATAATCATCATAAAAAGAAATCGTCTGAGGAATAACAACACTTACGAAGTAGGATCTTTTTCACCCTTTATTCAAAAATACGAACATTGGGGGATGATTTCACATGATGATCAAGAACATTATAGAGCCTACAACGAATACAATAAAAGTTTCTCTGATGCAGCGATATGCGATGAAAATCAGGCTGCAAGAGATTTCTATGGCGAGTGTTATAGCAGTGATTATCAATTGCGTACTTTTGAATAATGAAGATCCGATTGATACCGGCACTGTTTTCCCAATTTAGTATACCATACTACTTCATGTGGGAGTGGAAGTGTCCAAAGTACAGCGTAAGCAAGACATTTTTGCTCCAGTGGTCTTTCATATATTTTATGCTGTAGCAACAACTTCTCAGCTTATTAGACAATAGTTCTGTATGACTGGTCCATTGCAGATGTTTGTCAAAAATTACTCCCAAAAGTTTCACCTCATCACTACAAGTTATTTGTTTATTAGTATTTTTGAATAACACAGGTGATATTTGTTTGGAGAGCCCGAAAAATACTGTGACTGTTTTGTTATGATTCAATAACAGACAATTCCTTTCAGACCACCGCAAAACTTTTCGTTTTGCTCATCTTTTTGAAAAGTCGAAGATTTACGAAGTGTTTCCCTAAATTTGCATTTTCTAATTATCAACTATCTCTGGGTTAATTGATAAGATAATTAAAAAATGTAAATTTAGGAAAACACTTCGTAAATCTTCGACTTTTCAAAAAGATGAGCAAAACGAAAAGTTTATAGTAATCCCTTATGAACCTCAATACACTAGAGGACTTCAACAGATATTTGACAAAGTAAATATGCAGCTTCTTGGTAACCTAAAAGATAAATTAGAAAACTCAGAGAAGTCGGGAATTTACGAGATCAGTTGTCAAGATTTCAATAACAAGTACATCAGCCAGAAGGGTAGAAAAATCCAGTGTCGCCCAACACGCTCCAGACAATGACCACAAAATTGGTGAAAGCAATCTCAAGCTGTTCAAGCATGTGCATTACACAAGACTACTCGATGCATGTGAGAGTCTAGAAATAGCAAAATGTAAGAATAGCATGAATGATGACAAGGGACCTATCCCTTCCAGCCCGCTTTTCAATTTATTGTTGAGAAAGTAATCGGAATAATCAATACTAACAGATGACGGAACTTGCAGGTAGTGAGTTCATTATCGAGAAAATAATTAAGAGTAACAAACAAAGTCCAAACAAAGGCCAAAGCGTTTGATACTATATCTCACGAGGTTCTTTTGGGAAAGCTTTATAATTATGGAATTAGAGGACCAGCAAACGATATTCTAAAAAATTATCTATATAACAGATCTCAAAAAGTAAAGTTAGGCGAATATTGTAGTAATCCTCTAGAAATATCAATTGGGGTGCCTCAAGGAACAGTGCTAGGCCCAATATTGTTTGTTATTTTTGCATAAAATTTGCAGAATTCCCATGAATGAGATCTGATGAAGAAAATAAATGAGGTTTTATTGAGTTCATGCCTCTGAAAGAAAATTACTTTTTTCTACTGAAAAAAAGTGCCATTTTCCACGATGCATGACATGATCTATGGTGATCTATACTGTTGCATGAGTCCACCTATATTTATTTCCATTATATAATTATTTTTCATGAAAGATCCAGTTATGGATATCCTATGAATATCCATTGAAATCCAAGCCTTAAACATGTCCACTATTGATATCCCATAGATATCCATTTATGTCCATCCAAAACATGTCCTCTGATGGACATTCTATGTATGTCCATTTCGTGTCCACGGATATCCGTACATGATATGGACATAAACTGGATATCCATAGGATATTCGGTGCTACTTGGGTTAGTATCTGACACTGGATGACAACTTGTTTGACCAAATATAAAATAACAATCATTCTAATTGAAACTTTTTTTAGAAATCAATTACCCTAACACCAAACTGATATTTTTGCTCTCGACGCGCTTTTCGCTAACAAGGTTAGCATCTTCAGGAGAAGAAAATTGATACTAACTCTAAAGCTGGGGTTAGTTATTTATATACCTGAAGTTTTTCGGTCCGATATGGACTTTGTTTGTTACTGTTAATTATTCTAATCAATTGCTCAATAATGAACTCACTATCTGCAAGTTCCGTCATCTGTTAATATTGATTTCTGATTACTTTCCCAACAATATATTGAAGAGCGGGCTGAAAAGGATAGGTCCCTTGTTACCATTTTTGCTGTTTTTACATTTTGCTATTTCTAGAATCTCACATGCATCGAGTAGTCTTGTGTCATGCACATGCTTCATCAGTTTAAGGTTGCTTTCACCAATTTTGTGGTCATTGTCTAGAGCGTGTTGGGCGACACTGGATTCTTCTACCCTTCCGTATTTCATGTGGGCTAAATGCTCTTTGAAACGGGTTCTAATAGATCGTCGGCTCTGGCCGATGTACTTGTTGTTGCAATCTTGAAAACTGATCTCGTAAATTCCCGACTCCTCTGACTTTCCTAATTTATTTTTTGGGTTACCAAGAAGCTGCTGTGATTTGTGAGTTTTTTATGCAACTTTCATATTTACTTTGTCAAATATCTGTTGGAGTCCTCTAGTGTATTGAAGTTCATATGGGATTACTATAGTAATAATAATATTCCTTTATTTTATCATTTGAATGCACAAAGGTTACATAAATGATTGAAATCGTCAAAATTTCAGCTACATTGAAAAAGGACATTTAACAACAATTACAAATTTACTTATACATGTATATATAAAAAACATAAATAATACAGTTTGAAAATAAAAAATAATCATCATAAAAAGAAATCGTCTGAGGAATAACAACACTTACGAAGTAGGATCTTTTTCACCCTTTATTCAAAAATACGAACATTGGGGGATGATTTCACATGATGATCAAGAACATTATAGAGCCTACAACCAATACAATAAAAGTTTCTCTGATGCAGCGATATGCGATGAAAATCAGGCTGCAAGAGATTTCTATGGCGAGTGTTATAGCAGTGATTATCAATTGCGTACTTTTGAATAATGAAGATCCGATTGATACCGGCACTGTTTTCCCAATTTAGTATACCATACTACTTCATGTGGGAGTGGAAGTGTCCAAAGTACAGCGTAAGCAAGACATTTTTGCTCCAGTGGTCTTTCATATATTTTATGCTGTAGCAACAACTTCTCAGCTTATTAGACAATAGTTCTGTATGACTGGTCCATTGCAGATGTTTGTCAAAAATTACTCCCAAAAGTTTCACCTCATCACTACAAGTTATTTGTTTATTAGTATTTTTGAATAACACAGGTGATATTTGTTTGGAGAGCCCGAAAAATACTGTGACTGTTTTGTTATGATTCAATAACAGACAATTCCTTTCAGACCACCGCAAAACTTTTCGTTTTGCTCATCTTTTTGAAAAGTCGAAGATTTACGAAGTGTTTCCCTAAATTTGCATTTTCTAATTATCAACTATCTCTGGGTTAATTGAAAAGATAATTAAAAAATGTAAATTTAGGAAAACACTTCGTAAATCTTCGACTTTTCAAAAAGATGAGCAAAACGAAAAGTTTATAGTAATCCCTTATGAACCTCAATACACTAGAGGACTTCAACAGATATTTGACAAAGTAAATATGCAGCTTCTTGGTAACCTAAAAGATAAATTAGAAAACTCAGAGAAGTCGGGAATTTACGAGATCAGTTGTCAAGATTTCAATAACAAGTACATCAGCCAGAAGGGTAGAAAAATCCAGTGTCGCCCAACACGCTCCAGACAATGACCACAAAATTGGTGAAAGCAATCTCAAGCTGTTCAAGCATGTGCATTACACAAGACTACTCGATGCATGTGAGAGTCTAGAAATAGCAAAATGTAAGAATAGCATGAATGATGACAAGGGACCTATCCCTTCCAGCCCGCTTTTCAATTTATTGTTGAGAAAGTAATCGGAATAATCAATACTAACAGATGACGGAACTTGCAGGTAGTGAGTTCATTATCGAGAAAATAATTAAGAGTAACAAACAAAGTCCAAACAAAGGCCAAAGAGTTTGATACTATATCTCACGAGGTTCTTTTGGGAAAGCTTTATAATTATGGAATTAGAGGACCAGCAAACGATATTCTAAAAAATTATCTATATAACAGATCTCAAAAAGTAAAGTTAGGCGAATATTGTAGTAATCCTCTAGAAATATCAATTGGGGTGCCTCAAGGAACAGTGCTAGGCCCAATATTGTTTGTTATTTTTGCATAAAATTTGCAGAATTCCCATGAATGAGATCTGATGAAGAAAATAAATGAGGTTTTATTGAGTTCATGCCTCTGAAAGAAAATTACTTTTTTCTACTGAAAAAAAGTGCCATTTTCCACGATGCATGACATGATCTATGGTGATCTATACTGTTGCATGAGTCCACCTATATTTATTTCCATTATATAATTATTTTTCATGAAAGATCCAGTTATGGATATCCTATGAATATCCATTGAAATCCAAGCCTTAAACATGTCCACTATTGATATCCCATAGATATCCATTTATGTCCATCCAAAACATGTCCTCTGATGGACATTCTATGTATGTCCATTTCGTGTCCACGGATATCCGTACATGATATGGACATAAACTGGATATCCATAGGATATTCGGTGCTACTTGGGTTAGTATCTGACACTGGATGACAACTTGTTTGACCAAATATAAAATAACAATCATTCTAATTGAAACTTTTTTTAGAAATCAATTACCCTAACACCAAACTGATATTTTTGCTCTCGACGCGCTTTTCGCTAACAAGGTTAGCATCTTCAGGAGAAGAAAATTGATACTAACTCTAAAGCTGGGGTTAGTTATTTATATACCTGAAGTTTTTCGGTCCGATATGGACTTTGTTTGTTACTGTTAATTATTCTAATCAATTGCTCAATAATGAACTCACTATCTGCAAGTTCCGTCATCTGTTAATATTGATTTCTGATTACTTTCCCAACAATATATTGAAGAGCGGGCTGAAAAGGATAGGTCCCTTGTTACCATTTTTGCTGTTTTTACATTTTGCTATTTCTAGAATCTCACATGCATCGAGTAGTCTTGTGTCATGCACATGCTTCATCAGTTTAAGGTTGCTTTCACCAATTTTGTGGTCATTGTCTAGAGCGTGTTGGGCGACACTGGATTCTTCTACCCTTCCGTATTTCATGTGGGCTAAATGCTCTTTGAAACGGGTTCTAATAGATCGTCGGCTCTGGCCGATGTACTTGTTGTTGCAATCTTGAAAACTGATCTCGTAAATTCCCGACTCCTCTGACTTTCCTAATTTATTTTTTGGGTTACCAAGAAGCTGCTGTGATTTGTGAGTTTTTTATGCAACTTTCATATTTACTTTGTCAAATATCTGTTGGAGTCCTCTAGTGTATTGAAGTTCATATGGGATTACTATAGTAATAATAATATTCCTTTATTTTATCATTTGAATGCACAAAGGTTACATAAATGATTGAAATCGTCAAAATTTCAGCTACATTGAAAAAGGACATTTAACAACAATTACAAATTTACTTATACATGTATATATAAAAAACATAAATAATACAGTTTGAAAATAAAAAATAATCATCATAAAAAGAAATCGTCTGAGGAATAACAACACTTACGAAGTAGGATCTTTTTCACCCTTTATTCAAAAATACGAACATTGGGGGATGATTTCACATGATGATCAAGAACATTATAGAGCCTACAACCAATACAATAAAAGTTTCTCTGATGCAGCGATATGCGATGAAAATCAGGCTGCAAGAGATTTCTATGGCGAGTGTTATAGCAGTGATTATCAATTGCGTACTTTTGAATAATGAAGATCCGATTGATACCGGCACTGTTTTCCCAATTTAGTATACCATACTACTTCATGTGGGAGTGGAAGTGTCCAAAGTACAGCGTAAGCAAGACATTTTTGCTCCAGTGGTCTTTCATATATTTTATGCTGTAGCAACAACTTCTCAGCTTATTAGACAATAGTTCTGTATGACTGGTCCATTGCAGATGTTTGTCAAAAATTACTCCCAAAAGTTTCACCTCATCACTACAAGTTATTTGTTTATTAGTATTTTTGAATAACACAGGTGATATTTGTTTGGAGAGCCCGAAAAATACTGTGACTGTTTTGTTATGATTCAATAACAGACAATTCCTTTCAGACCACCGCAAAACTTTTCGTTTTGCTCATCTTTTTGAAAAGTCGAAGATTTACGAAGTGTTCCCCTAAATTTGCATTTTCTAATTATCAACTATCTCTGGGTTAATTGAAAAGATAATTAAAAAATGTAAATTTAGGAAAACACTTCGTAAATCTTCGACTTTTCAAAAAGATGAGCAAAACGAAAAGTTTATAGTAATCCCTTATGAACCTCAATACACTAGAGGACTTCAACAGATATTTGACAAAGTAAATATGCAGCTTCTTGGTAACCTAAAAGATAAATTAGAAAACTCAGAGAAGTCGGGAATTTACGAGATCAGTTGTCAAGATTTCAATAACAAGTACATCAGCCAGAAGGGTAGAAAAATCCAGTGTCGCCCAACACGCTCCAGACAATGACCACAAAATTGGTGAAAGCAATCTCAAGCTGTTCAAGCATGTGCATTACACAAGACTACTCGATGCATGTGAGAGTCTAGAAATAGCAAAATGTAAGAATAGCATGAATGATGACAAGGGACCTATCCCTTCCAGCCCGCTTTTCAATTTATTGTTGAGAAAGTAATCGGAATAATCAATACTAACAGATGACGGAACTTGCAGGTAGTGAGTTCATTATCGAGAAAATAATTAAGAGTAACAAACAAAGTCCAAACAAAGGCCAAAGCGTTTGATACTATATCTCACGAGGTTCTTTTGGGAAAGCTTTATAATTATGGAATTAGAGGACCAGCAAACGATATTCTAAAAAATTATCTATATAACAGATCTCAAAAAGTAAAGTTAGGCGAATATTGTAGTAATCCTCTAGAAATATCAATTGGGGTGCCTCAAGGAACAGTGCTAGGCCCAATATTGTTTGTTATTTACATAAAAAGCATTGGATATTTGGAAAACTCCAAACTCTCATACGCCGACGATACCACTTTCATTTTCTCTGCAAAACTGCAAACACTTGGGATGAAGTTATTGTTGAGGCAAATGAAGGATTAGGTCAGGTCAAAAAATGGCTAGACCAGAACTTAGCTTGAATGTGAAATAAACTGAATACATTTCATTTTCTCTGACTTCAGGTGACCAACCGTTAATTGAGAAAATTATTCATGTTCACGAAAATAATTGCCAAAATCGATTAACATGCAATTGTCCGAAAATAGAGAAATGTAATAGTATCAAGTATTTAGGTGTTATAATAGACCAAACCTTCAGGTGGGAAAAGCATATTATATCATTGACCAACAGACTCAGACAACTAACTAGAAAAATGTACGAATTGAGAGAATTTCTAAAATAAAACACTAAGAGTGATTTACTATTCATTAGCTGAATCCATATTAAGGTATTGTATAAAAGCATGGGGAGGTAAATTTCGAAATAATTTAAGAAAACTCCAGTCAATGCAAAACAAATTCCTTAAAATAATATTCAAAACACCAAAACTTCACTCAACTACAAAACTATATGAAGAGTCAAAGATACTTGATATTAGGAGCTTGTATGCCTACCAGTGCTTAGAATGGATGTTCCATAACCTGAATCGTTTCAATCGTTCCATAGAAGTCGTAAAAAACACCAGATCACTAAAAAATCTCACATTATATATACCAATATACAAAAAGAGTCTCACACAAAGGATCATCTTTTTTTTGGGCCGAAACTGTATAATCTACCTTGAGAACTAAAAATAATAACAAACCTCCATAAGTACAAACAGCAAACAAAACACTTCATCCTGAATAATACAAAAGAAATTCAAAAAATAATAAATTAGCTGATGTATTCTCGGTGTTCCTAATCCCAAAATCCTTTGTTTCCTGAAAATATCTCACGCAACAATGAGGTCTCACTTTCCCTTCACTTGATAAGATACTGAATAATCTCACATTCACCATCAAAGAATTTCTGTACAGGAACAATGTTTCTGGAGGGAAGCAGACAAGCAGAACTCAAGCATTCTAAATGCTAAGGTGCAGTCTCGGTACCAACAGAAACTTTATAATAATAGTCGATAGGTATGTATCTTAATGTGTACATTTTCATCTGAAATATACTACTGAATTATTAAGTCCATATTGGACCAAAAAACTTTAGGTATATGAACTACTAACCCTAGCTTTAGATTTAGTATAAATTTTTTTCCCCTAAAGATGCTTACCCCGTTAGCGAAACGGGTGTCGAGTGCAAAAATATCAGTTTGGTGTTAGGGTAATTGATTTCTGAGAAGGTAGTGAGTGGCTGCACTAGTTTATTATTGAGAAATAAATCACAATAATTTTATTATTTCTTTTTTTTTTATGTGAATAATGTCAATAGGTAAGAGCAATTAATAATTACATCTGACAATCGTACAGGATTCACGTGTTTGACGACTCCTAGATGCAATTTATGAAAAAAAAAATCATAAATAGAAGCAGATATGAAAACTTTCAAAAATGATACGATTCAGAATTGTTTCAAAAGTTCAGGTGATTTGACGGGGAAAAAGGTCGATATGGCCCTTATCTTATCCTCATCAATTTCTGCACTAGCAGATTGAGAGTTGTATTCTGAAGGTGTTGTTGGTACTTCCGTCCAGTTCGTCGTTCCAGGGAAGTCAGAACCTGGGAAGTGAATTTCCATAAGAATCTCAGCGCTTTGTAACCATTTTTCCTCATCAGGATGCCGATACTCTTATGGTGGTCGTTTGAGAGTGCCCTCTGTAGCCTAGAAATTCGAGGAAAGCCTTCAACTGACTCACAATAAGCTCTCTAGGCTTCTCTTTGCTTTTGTCTGCAGACTTTTTTTTAACTCTCTGAGGTGGCTTTGATATATTCCCCAGTACTCTTTGAGTTTTGTTGGCTATGCCTTGTTAAAGGTTGTTCTCGCTATATTTCTGAGTTGTTTCAGTTCAGGGAACCACCATGTATTGGACGTGCCATCTGCCTGAACCATCCAAATCCGACAGGATTCCTCATAGGCAATGTATATTTTGTTTTGGATAGATACCGGGTACCTTATCAGTTCTTCATTTTTGCCAGAAGTCAGGACCTCTGTTTCACGCAGAGCTTTTTTTAAGAGTGGAGAGCTACATCCGTCCTCTTCGGGTCATGGGATTTCACAGTGGTCCTGAGATCCTGGCTTACCGTATAGGTCAACCAGCGGTAATATGACATAGAAATATGAACCGATAATTGCCAGTCCTGAATTTTGTTTGATAATTTGACTGTCACCACCGTAATATCTCTTAATGTTTGGCTACGGGTGTTAATAAATATCGGCTCCTGTTTAAGACTGTTAAATTTTTCTTAATTATATATTAATATAATGACTGACCTCGGGCGTTGTGCCACCAGGTGGTGAGAGTTTTAGTCGTAACTCAATACAAGCTCCACTCTCTGGAGGCAGTTATTATTATTGCCCATAATTGTGAAAACCGACCTTTCTACACCTTCTGTATATTTCCACTCTCGAAGGTTTCAGTTTACTCTTGAGCATTTGTAGGTGAAGTTGCTTCATTTTTTTGTATACGTTATTTGAATATTGAATCAGAGGCATGGCATCCACAAGTAGAAGTTGTTCAACTCAACCAGACGTGTTTTCATATATACGTGGTGGATATACTTTCAAAGAATGTAGGAAACCTGTTTCTGACTTCGTGAAGAGAGCTTATCTGGCCTATTTTGGCGTCCACTTGGGATACCAGTATAAATCGTGGGCTTCACATTTGGTATGTAAAACATGCGTTGAATATTTGCGGCAATGGTCAACTGGAAAGAGGACGTTCCTAAAGTTTGGAGCACCAATAGTTTGGAGGGAACCAAGAAACCATCACGATGATTATTATGTTTTTATCATAAATATCATAGGTATCAATCGAAACAATAGACAAAAATGGACATATCCTGATTGAGGTACTGATGTTGACTTCTATAGTAAAAGGGATAGGGAAAATTTCTAAGTGGTAAGTGATGAATGCTATTTATGTATATCGCTACTTTTACATATTTATATACAGAGTGGTCCAACGAAAAGTATGCACCTTGTTTTTCTCCTTTTTTGTAACTTAACGCAAAAATGCTCGGACAGGTCAATTTTGCTTTTGAGGGGGACACATCTTAGATGTTTTTTCTACCTGTGCCTTCAACCCCCTAGCGAGGGTGAGTAACAACCCTAAAATTTAAATGGAAAGTGGGGTCGAGTGATATATCATTTGAAAGGGCACAAAATTATCTTTCCAATGATACATAATTTGTTGTATTCACTTGAATAGTCATAAAAAAAGCAAGAACATCCACTCAATATTTTTGGTGTTATTGAAAATACGGAAAAAACGGCGTTTTTGTCACTACTACATTCCTCAACTGCTCTCGTGCGTTTTTTGGTTCAAAGAACAACAGCAGATAAGTGTACACAAAGTGATTCAGTTCGGTTGCGTTTGAAATTATTTCAATTTTACTGTGAAAATGGTTTATTCCATTGCTGAACGAGTTGAAATTGTTAAACTTCATTATCAACATAATAGTTGTGCTAGACTTAATGCTCGCCTCTTTGATAGCAATCATCCCGGGAAAAATGTGAATAATTCGTACGTTGCCAAGTTAGTCCAAAAGTTTGTCGATACCGAATCTGTTTGTAACGTGAAACACCAGCCACGGAAACCGATCAGAAATGAAGCAGTAGAAGTCGCTGTTTTGGGACATGTTGAATTGGATCATACTCAAAGTACCCGTCAGCTTGCTGCAGCCTCAGGTGTCTCCCGTAATGATATTAAAAGCCTATGAATATCATCAGTACAAAAATAAATTAGTACAGGAACTCAATGAAGATGATCCTGATAGACGGCTGCAATTTTGTGAACAACTGAGCCAGCTACTAATTGATGATCCGCACCTATCATTCAACACGGGCTTTTCCGATGAGAGTACATTTTTTTTGAATGAAGCTGTGAATAGGCATAATTGCCGTTATTGGGATGACAGTAACCCACACTTATTCCGAGAGGTGCATACCTAAAACCCTCAAAAAATCAATGTCTGGTGTGGCATATTAGGTAGTCATAAAATGACCAACATCATGATGATAATCGGCTTCTTTTCCAGCAAGATGGAGCACCTCCTCACTATGTTGCTCCGGTGAGAGAGTTTTTAGATGATCGGTTTCCTGGACGGTGGATTGGAAGGAGAGGCCCCATCGAATGGCCTGCCAGGTCACCTGATTTATCGCCTTCAGACTTTTTCCTATGAGGACACTTGAAAAATAAATGTTTTGCTATGCAGCCCGAGTCCATAGAAGATCTTCGCCAACGAATTACAGCAGAGTGCAGACGTACAACACCCGATGTGCTACAGAATGTTAGGAATAGATTTGAACAAAATATGTATCATTGTATGGAAGCAAATGGGTCACATTTTCAGCACTTGCTGAAGTAGGATTCTACTTAGTCAATTACACATTTCAAAGTACTGGGTTGTAGTTTTTCTTCATAATACCTACATGTTTGAGTGAAATACAACAAATTATCATTGAAAAGAGAATTTTGTGATGATATATCACTCGACTTCACTTTCCATTTGAAATTTCAAAGTTGTTACTCACCCTCGCTAGGGGGTCGAAGGCACATGTAGAAAAATACATCTAAAATGTGTCTTCCCCAAAAGCAAAATCGACCTGTCCAAGCATTTTTGCGTTAAGTTACAAAAAAGGAGAAAAGCAAGGTGCATAATTTTCGTTGGACCACTCTGTATAATAAAGATAATTACCTTACTTATATATATTTTTCAATGGTAGTAGGAGTAAATAATAAAATAGTTATTATGAGATGTCTATAGATTGAAAAATTAAATTAGCTCATTAAAAAAAGAGCCGATATTACGTATCTCAAAAAATATATCTGATATACCAAATCTGACAGTTATTTTGGATTCTGCGCTCAAAAACCATTTAAAAACATAAGGAAAAATTGCAAGCATCAAATTAGTGTTGGGTTGTGTTATCAATGAAATGAAAATACTCTATTGATGAATTAAAAAATGTTACAGATTATCAGATTGTTCAGATTTTGTGAAAATTTTCATCTGCATACAGTCCAGACACAAAACACTTCAATAATTCTCCGGGAGTATCTGCATTTCAATGTTTTCAATACAAATTTCTATCGATTCTCAACCGCGCCCTTTCAACAATTCCTTGTACATTTCAAATCTCCTCAGTGTCTATCATTGATATGTTTATCTATTTTTTGATTCCTCAACCGACTCGCATGCTGAAATATTGATATGTATCCATTAATAAAGATACTTCCTCTAGTACAAAGATTTATGAAAGAAATGAAAATACGCTATTGAAGGATTAAAAAATGTTGCAGATTATCAGATTGCTCAGATTTTGTGAAAATTTTCATCCCCTGCAAACAGTCGAGACACAAAACACTTCAATAATTCTCCGGGAGTAACTGCATTTCAATGTTTTCAATACAAATTTCTATCGATTCTCAACCGCGCCCTTTCAACAATTCCTTGTACATTTCAAATCTCCTCAGTGTCTATCATTGATATGTTTATCTATTTTTTGATTCCTCAACCGACTCGCATGCTGAAATATTGATATGTATCCATTAATAAAGATACTTCCTCTAGTACAAAGATTTATGAAAGAAATGAAAATACGCTATTGAAGGATTAAAAAATGTTGCAGATTATCAGATTGCTCAGATTTTGTGAAAATTTTCATCCCCTGCAAACAGTCGAGACACAAAACACTTCAATAATTCTCCGGGAGTAACTGCATTTCAATGTTTTCAATACAAATTTCAATCGATTCTCAACCGCGCCCTTTCAACAATCCCTTGTACATTTCAAATCTCCTCAGTGTCTATCATTGATATGTTTATCTATTTTTTGATTCCTCAACCGACTCGCATGTTGAAATATTGATATGTATCCATAAATAAAGATACTTCCTCTAGTACAAAGATTTGATCATTCGACCTCCTATCTGCAAAGAGTTTGCGCCGACGCCGACGCCATATAAAAATAAGTTGGTGTGCGTCACAGTCACGGCACATCGCGATCGAACTCATTAGACGCGTTGCGCAAGATCAATCTGCAACCCTATGAAAATAGCTTCTTATGTAAAGGGTAGTGAGTGAATTGAGACGCAAGCCATGGCGGACAAAAAAGTAAATGAGTTTTATACCCGACCACCAGTTTTAGGAAAATGGGAAGGTTTCCGATTGTTTTTGTGGAACCCTGAAACAAGTCAGTTCCTCGGGAGAACGGGATCCAGTTGGGGTGAGTTGAGAAGGAAATCGTTGTTCCACATTCGATGACCTAAAACAGATTCATATTTATTTTATCGTGTTTCGATTATCATTTATTCAACGTTCATATTAGTAAACCTAGAATATTTATCTTCATGAAACTCGTATTTTCTGTCTGTTAGTATTTGAAAAAATTATTTCATTGGGTGTTTTGATCTTAAGCTTTCGCTCCTAATTGTGAATTCCTGCATCGTTTCATTTACAGAATATTTCATCACATGACGATAATTCAACCCCAATATTACTTAGACTAGGGTGGGGTGCAGTGCTCGATTTTTTAAATGTCGTCCATTTTGAAAATTTTGCCGTAGTAGAATCGATGAAAACAGGGCCAATTTTTAGTTCTCTTTTGGTATCAAATTGAAATAGGATGTACATTCAATTTTCTATGTTGGATGAAGCATGATGTATGAATTCCGTTTTGGTTATGATGAGAGTGAAGTTCACAATCGCTAAATATACGGACAATAAAAGTAACGTATCCAAAATGAAGGTAGCAATACCTCGAGCAATACTCTTTGAGAAACTCCATCTTTCGGAACTCCCTGTTGATTATAATTTTCTCTCATCACTAGATGTTTTGTTCCTTTTCAAGAATAATACTCGATACGGAAGCATTTTATCACATAAATGGTTAAGGCATAACCATAATAAAAAATTTGATATTGATGTCCAATTCTGGATATATAAATGGAGAAAACACATTTCCCATCAAAATTTTATTTTTTTTATGTACTCGTATATCGAATAAATGCAACCTAATGATAAATATTGATTTACTTTCGCCATGGAGCTATGTGACCTATATACCTATACCTATCTGGTTACAACTTCACTATCATAGTTCACGAATAGTGATTACTATACTATCCATGATCTAGTCTATATTGAAAATGTGATGATTTTGCTTGCCGAAAACGTGATGCAAATGGAATTTCAGAAAACTGAATCTCAAACAGTTAAAACTACTCAGTTATTCGTCTATCTTTTAAGTATTCTTTGCAGCTGTAGTAACACCTATCCAGCAATATCTCTTTTAAATTTTCCACTGAAAATAATTTCAGAGTTTGCTTTTTATAGAGGGGGCAGTTTGTTATAAAAACTGATGACATTGTTAAACGAAGAATTCTTCTAACTCCTATGTGAATGAACTCCCAAGAGAGTAGCATATTGAGTATATATACCGAGTATGCTCAAATTTATATGCTGGTCTATTTTCTGAAGAAAACTCTGTGTTATATGGTTGAGATTTCGAGAATATTTATTTATTCTCTTTATCAAGAAATCTACAAAAGTAATAGGTTATAACCATGTAAAATGGTAGGTTATAAATACTCACCATCTTGAGATTACAATGTAAGTATTTTAACATACCATTTTACAATGTTTTAAGCTGTTATACATTTGTAGATGTCTTAATGAAGAGAATAAACATTCTCGAAAGCTCGACCATATAACAAAGATTTTCTCAAGAAAACCGCCCAGCATTTTGACTGCATCCTCACTCACAATTAAATCCATTTGATATTGCAAGAGCGGTTAACGAGCGTCCCTAATGAAAATTTGCATACAAGTCACTCTCTAGGTATTCTAGTTTCAATATCAACCTGATCAGTCGATTCCAAGAAATAAAAACTCTGGAGAATTCCCTTGCAGATTCCCATTATGTTCAAACTGATCTGAAAGTATGTATTGGCAAAATAAATATATAACAGACCGGGACTTGCTAAAATGAATGTTTTTTACGGACGCTGAAATTTAGGATATAGTCCTTTCGGGTAGTATAGTAAATTGACCGGTCTGCTCGTAAGGGGGTTGATTGGTTAGATTGCGTTATTGTTGGAGATTTGTATTTTTTTTTTGATAATGCCTCTAGCATGTGGATCAAAACGTCGAATATTCAACATTCCGCCCAGGGATTAATACCAGAAAGGACTATTTCCTATAGACCAGACTTATCTGAAGAATTTTTCAACTGTTGCCTAATAGGCCGAGTTTATTGCATACTTTTTGTTCATGGCCACTGCAAGTGAGATTCTCATCTGAGATATGGGGTTATATGGAAGAGCAACCCTGTTGAATATCGCCCTCCATTAAGCAATTATCTTTCAAATGTATTATTTTGAACTGAAAATAAAGACACATTATTATTATTATAATATTTTCCATTAAATAAACCTCTGTCGATAGTTGAAACTCCTTACAAATGACTTCAGGCTCGGCTTCAGCAATATAGACATATTTAGTATTAGTTTGTTACGTTGACATCAAAACAACTGAATTCATCAACATCTTTGTCTCGAATACACCAACAATAATAACCTGAAATGGAATTTCATCCAATATCGGATATACCACTACAATGATATCAGTCTAATCGATAACCATTTTTTGAACCTAGTCAACTCGCAGAGTTGGATGAGGCTGATATCTATCAGTTGGATATAATTCGGAAGTATTTGTTTTCTATCAGCATAGGTGTAAACAACGATACTGGTTGTGGTTCTTGGTAATGTAGGAGTTAGCACATTCAAGCGAATGCCGGGGTTCGATTCCCCGATTGGACCAGTTTGGAACAGATTTTCAATTATTTTTTCATATCAGGCGAATGACTCGAACAATTGAGTAATCAGCGAGAACTGAAAGCAAGTATTGGAAAAAGTAGTATTCCCAAAACCCAAACAACCCAGCATGTAGATTTTCGAAGAGATGTAAATTTGATTTTTTGTGTCGAACCAAGTCAAAGTACTATCTATCAGGTGGATTGCAAAACGGAAGAACCAAAATTATGATAAATTGGAAGGCATTAACGATTATCTGCCTCATCATTCATTTGGCTATGATTTTAATAATAATCATGGTCTTGAGCAGTGAGTAGGGTATTGGTTTTTTATTTATTTCATCTCTGTACCTCTATTTCGACCTATCTTATGTTTCCAGAATGGACAACTTTACAATTTACAATCCCACCTCACTGTTACCACTTCAATAATAATGGTCTTGAGTGTGTATTGTTATTATCGTTTTTGATTTGCTTTCTCTTCTCTCTACTCTAGACCCTATTATTTTCTTTATACGTTTGACAGTTGGCTTTTTTTATGATTGTTTACTTATAAAAATAATTTTTCCACCGCTAGATCACAAGATGTAACGGCTGCGAGAGTTATTGTAATTCTGCATGAACGCTTCTAGTATCTTATTTCTGTTTATGTAAATCATTTATCAACAATTACTTTATACTTTCCTCGAAAAAATCATATATGAGTTTACAATCCCTCTGCACGTTACTAGATGGAATAATTGGCTGAAGGCTTTTGAATTCCTTAAGGCAGTTGCTGTCACCATGGTATGAGAATTCTTGACACCAAATTTTGGATGTTTGAGGCCATGTCCGAAAGGAACATGAATTCGGCCCTTTGCACGAAGAAAGGGTTCTAAGTGAGAAACCTAGGGTTTAATTTCTGCTTCCTCGTATACTCTGAAATCTGAAAATAGGGCGGCTTGTAGGAAATGAAATTCTCTGATAACTCTAAGCAATATATTAGGAACGAAATGTATATATATATATATATATATATATATATATATATATATATATATATATATATATATATATATATATATATATATATATATATATATATATATATATATATATATTTATTTATCAGTTTCCTGATTCATCTTGCTTCATAGCAAATAACACTTTCTCTTTGTATCATTTCAGATACATTTGTGGATTCGATTTTCGATAACACTCTGAGAGTGCTTGTCATTATTTCTGCAAACGCAGTTGTTAGTTGACGTGGCGAACTGTCACCACTGACGGAAAACTATGACAGCATTTCCCTAGATGGTTCCACTTATGTGTCGCTTGCCGTAAAGGCACGATTCATTTCGAATCCTCTGGATATCTATCACAGTTTGTCTTCGATACGAGGACCATGCCAACCCACAGCTGATGAAGGCCAAAGCCAGAAATAGCTAGCTATCTTGTGGTGGGCATTTCGAATTGAATGCAAATTGTGATAGACCAGAGAATTTGATAATCGATTTATATATATATATATATATATATATATATATATATATATATATATATATATATATATATATATATATAACAAAAGAAATATGCAGTGAAAATAATTTATAACAAAAAAAAAAGACATTTACCGTACTATTCACTTTAATCAAAATATTGAAAAATGAACTGAGACCGGCAATGGTCTTCTCTATGCATAAGAATAATGAAAATTCCCAAACAGAAAAATGTGTACTCTGAACACAAAATTTTTTTGTACTTATATCTATGAATACCTCTAAATTTGCCCTACTGGCTAAATGTATACTATAGGCTGCCCTACGGCCCATATCAATAACTACTCGATGTCAGAGAGAGTCAAAAAGATTTCTCAAGTTGTGATTCAAACAACAGATATAAGATTAATGATGGCTTCTCTTCCCAGAAGTGAATAAAATGGTTATTTACGATAACACACATCAAAATTGATATACCAAGTCTTCTGTCTATCTTGCATGGCTGTTTCCATTCCATTCCATAGATTTTTTGGTTTCTCCAAGAAATGGCACTTTGCGCACGAATCAATTTGACATCATTTATTTTCCCGATTTTTCCGACCGTAATTAGATTCTCGTAATGAAACGCGCCCCCATAATTTTGGCAGGAGAAAAACCTTGAAAGGCCGTCCCTTCGAACTTTTTCTTGTTCGACTCCTAACCGTTTCTCCGGATCAACTACCAAGAGCGACTTTTTCGTCCACTCTCGAATTGAGCCAACGGCCGTAATTTTTGCAGATTTTGCAAAAATCCATTTTCCCGAGCCTGCTGCCCACACAGCGCTGTCCGTCGGCTGGTCACACGCGAAGGCGATGTTTTGTCTATCAAAAAGTTTACGCATTGAAATCTCATATCTCGTCTAGACTGAAACAAAGACTCCTTTCATTGGGTGTTTCGTGAGAGGAATTCTCAAATGAATTTTGATACATTGCATATGAAGCTTTCATATACAAGGTGCGAATACTTATATTGAGTTCACTCAAAATGCCCAGCATCACATAATCACAGGACGGATGAATGTTTGAATCTGGTTCAAAATATAGCTATCAATTTTTTGATTTTGCCAGCAATCATCATACCTCAAATAGCCAGGACAATGG
This sequence comes from Zygogramma bicolorata, assembly GCA_032362365.1. NCBI lineage: Eukaryota > Metazoa > Arthropoda > Insecta > Coleoptera > Chrysomelidae > Zygogramma > Zygogramma bicolorata. The sequence goes on from JAVJAQ010005443.1 coordinate 55,729, forward strand.
GGTACATTCTGGATTCCAGTAGTTTGTAGTATTTTTTTCAAATGCCATCGACTTCGACCGAAGTTTTTCAACCGGCTGGTGGGCGTGGGACATTGGTGCCCGTTGTATTAGATTGTCGTTCTCATTGCCATTTCGCTGTCATGGAAAATATTTCTGACCGACACAGTGCGAAAAATATCTATTGATTGTTGGAATACCATCGGACTACCCAGTAGTACTGTAGTTCTTCTGGGTTTCCTTACGGCTACATGAGGTGAACGTTTTGGTGATATTCATTGATTTTCATGTTGAAGTTTCCAAATGGACAGTTCTGTGCTGAGATCAAGAGGTAATCATTTATATGATCTGCTTCATCAATGTTATGTGTTAGATGGAAGTCAAGATAGGTTATTTGATTTTTTCAATAGTTGTCTGCAATTTCTGCACGATTTTGCATTTGTTTCAGATGATTATTTGAATAACTACTTTTCTTCGGGCTTGAAGGCCGTAGTTACTTCCTAGCGTTTCGCTAGGGCGCGTAGCCAGCTTCTTCCGGGGCTTACTCATCGGTTAGTCTATGGTATAGGAAATATAATAGTAACTCACCTTTATTTTGTCTATAGTATCAAAAAATATGAAAAAATAAAGGGTGTTCAACCCTATATATTTCAAAATAATTCTGGAATATGCTCCTCATGAACCAACATATGACTGTGTTAAAATTGTTTCCCTAACTCTCTTCATTTCTGGTAGAAATACCGAGGCGGTGGTGGGCCACCCCGTATATATATATATATATATATATATATATATATATATATATATAGTTGCAACTCACCGAAAGACTCATACTGAAATCCCCACAGATGATATACAATTTATTCTAATCATAAATATTATATGGAAGTGAATTCAACCTAGTGATGAATAACTTGAAGTTGAATGTTTCGGGTTCTTGCACTATAAAATATTTCATCGCTCCAGGCAGTTTCATTTTGCGCTACGTACTTCAAATTCACCTCCAATAGATTTATTTTCGGTTCAAAACTAGGATTATTGTCGACAAATATACACACGCCACTTCTCTGCTTATTTTTTTTTTTTGTAAAGTAGATCACAAGTAGGAAATCTCTGAGAGAAGTTGCTTTCAGTCTATCTTCACACAGCCAGTGTTCACTAACACACAGAGTACATTTGAATTTTGATCAGTTAGTATTATACTGGGTATTATGCTGTGGGTTCAGGTGCATGCATGTTACTGATTTTCCATTATTTCTTCAATTGTCTATTTTTTCTACACCACACTGAGTTTTCACCGTACTTGAGCCAGATAAAGTTCTTCGGTATTTCACATTTTGTGTGAACAGTTTGTTGAATTATTTCTCCTGAATATTCCGCTCAGGTAGGTACCTGAGAATTATCACTATGTTTGTAATTGTGGTATTTCCGAAAGTTAGCCCAAAATTCATGATTTTTTGTTTGGTTGAAAAAAATATTTTTGTTACAGAATGATCAGAAGAACATAGTAAAGATAATAAAAAAACATATTTGCATATTTCTTTCATATTTGTTGTTGTTGAAGAAATGCAATATTGTGGAAAAATCTATATATGTTTCACAATGGTCATTGCTTATATCTGCTCCACTTGATGTATATTTTGGGTCAGCAACACTATATGTGCCAAAAAAGTCCAATCCATCCTCGCTGTCGGACCAATTCTCCCAAATATCAGCCAATCCTTTCTTAGTAAATGTTTTCTTCAACTCATCCTAATTACAAGTTTCACCCCCCAATGCACAATCTTGCAATCCTGCAACAACAATTCATAACCTCAATTATGACATTCTATAGCCTCGGACACAAAAATGGTCTTGTGTCGATGAATACACACCTTTGAATCGATATATTATCTTTTTTAAACAGACGTTATCATTGAGGGGTTCGAAAAATGGGTTTTTCCGATAACCAGCTGACGCCCTCCTACGAACGTCAACCATCTGAAGTTGAAACTTCTCCAACGGATTTTTCCTCTCCGAATGAAAAAGGTGATATAGAACTTCGAAGGCAGAAGTCAAATTAGAAAATTCTGCAATCACTTGCTGTTGATACGTCTATACCATTGATAGATATATGATTCATCCGGAAAAATAAGGAAGTGCCATAAAAAAACGTGTAGAAATTTCCAGATACTTTACAATTAGTTTAACAAAACAATCCTATATTTCCCTAGACGCGCGTTTCGCTAACAAGTTTAGGACCTTCAGGAGAAAAAATCTACTCTATAGTATCATCAGGTACTCATGGTATCAGTTTTCTTAGGGTCAGTTCGAGAGGTCGGAGCACAAAAATTATATTGTAACGTCCTAGCGCCGGCCCTGACCATATCGTAAACGCAAGGCGAAGGATCGCGTCGTAGCGAACGTCATTTTACAGGAACCCGTGGATCCGCCTGGAGAATTCGAGACACGTCATCGGGTCTTCTCTGGAGGATTCTCGATGGTTACGCAGGTGTATATAAGCATCGTGATGTCGCGGCGAGGGGGGGGGGGAATTTGTATTACAGGGAGTTAGTGATTCGGCAGTTTTATTCAGAGCTAAGTGACGAGAGTTTAATAGAGCTAAGTGGAAAGAGTTTTGTTATTGCTAAGTGCGAAGGTGTAGAATTTTTAGTACAGATAGTTTAGTGCCGAGCATTGGAAAGTTATCAGAGCGATTTAAGTGGTTGTGTTGTATTGTTATAGAGAGTTATAATAAAAGAAGTTTAGTGTTGTTTGGTGTTTTAATCGACGAACCCAAAGATATATCGTGACAGTGGTGTCAGAACTGAGATTTTCCAAGGGATATATCGTAACAATATGATATGACAAAAGCTAGTTTTTTGATGGTCTATTGCAGTAGTTATGTTGATGTATATTCTCTAGTCGATGAAGAATTCATCAGGACAGGTATCCTAGCTGAGCGGTCAAATACTAATGAAAGCAATGAATTCACAATGGCTGAAATTCTCACTACTACAGGCTTTCTATCTATATCTTCTATATACAGTTATCTTAGTCCATCGGTTGTGTGTTGGGATCCGGGGGGGGGGGGGGGAGCGGCAAGGCAAGGCTTTTATGAAAGATAAAAATCTGCTACAAATTCACAAAATCTGAAGTAATGCATTGATACTTGATGCGATATCAAACGTCGAAATAATTGTCGGTCAACCATTTAACCATTTGATAGGGATACGATGACGCAGGCTCAATAATCGCAACTTTTCAACCCGACTGATGGGCGTTATCACACATATATGTGTGCCATATTCAATTTTGATTTTATTGTCTATGAGATAGCTCTGTGACGTATGATCATAAACCAATTCAGCCTCAGGATGTAAATGTTACAAATCAATGATCAAAATATGGGAAGGTACTTGATAAGTTTCTGTGTACCAGTTTTCTCATCACGCATAAATATATAAACTGCTAGCGAAACACGTGTCGCAGTTTAGAAAACCCTAATATGTGAAAATCCTACAGACAACTATATATTATTGATAAATACATGAAATAATATAAACTGTTTATGAATGTTGCACGAGGAAACTGAACTGATATATGAAATACCTATCACTTAATACTTTATTTCTGAACCATGATGCTCGAAACATAATTTCGGTTCAAGCTCTTTTCTAGTCTAATCTGTTGATAACAATAACTACCGAAGGTTTGACAGAAAAAATATAAATCCAAGAAAGAAATCGAAAATAATAATACAAATACTCAATGGCCACATTTAATTTGTCAGGAATTCACAAGTATCATCTTTAGGATTGACGGGTGGAAGCGTTCACTTGTTTTCATTCATCCGACCCAATGTATGAGAAATATTCTTTCACAGCAAAGAAAACATCGAAAAGGGGACAAATAGAAACTACACTCAAATCACAATTTCAGATCACCAGGTCAGGATATTTATTCTTGGAAGCATCGATTAATAGGTTCAATTTAGTTGGATGTACAATTAGGATGGGGGATGAGAATATTTTTCAGAAACACATACAATCATCATCTGCAAGCCTCTCAAAAGACTCCACAGAAGAAAAATTCATCATTTTCATCTTCCAAGACGCCACTCAGCTCTTCGATACCGTAAAAGATCCCGCCAAATGTTGAGAAAATCCGCTGAAAGATTATTGAGATATTTGTTTTTTAAATGACACCCTGTATCGTGAAGCGAATCATTACCAGACCTATGTTTATATGAAATTTTTGTCATAGAATTACTCGAAGATTCACAAGTTTGAGCCTGCCACTTACTTCAATAACACCCTGTATATGGTAACAGTCGAATCTGCAACGTACACAAAAAATTAATAATCATCTATATGCGTTTATATGAGTTTCCTTAGTGTATTCATGAGAACTCATATCAGTACACTAGCTTCCAATTTCACTTCGTTTCACAGCAAAGAAAAAAATGGAAGAGGGGACAAATAGAAACCACCACACTCAAATCACAACTTCAGATCACCAGGTCATGATATTCATTCATGGAAGCATTTATTAATGGGCTCAATTTTAGTTGGATGTACATTCAGGATGGGTGATGAGAATATCTTTCAGTAACACATACAATCATCATCTGTAAGCTCAATAGATTCCACAGAAGAAAAATCCATCATTTGTTCCAACATCGAAGTTGTTTTCAACGATGATTCATTCATTTATAAAAAGTTGATGTACCAAAAAACACTTTTATAGAAGTTGCGTGAAAAAGCGAAAATTGAAAAGATAAATATCATCATGAACATCATTACACAGATACTTCGATATTAACGAACACTGCCTTGTAAAAACTTACTGATATCAGTATTACACAATAACCGTAGTAATTGGTAATATCAAAACTCTATGTAATTACATTTTTTATTCTTTTTTTTATTTCTTTTTTTGACGTCGGCCTATTTCCGCTACCAAGGCCAATCACCGACGCCGGTGAGCACACTTCCCCCAACCGGAAATTTTGCCGAACCCTCTGGTATTCCAACCAGAGGTAGGGATCTTTAATGAGCCCAACATCCATGGACTCGGGACCGACGGCTTTACGTCCCCTCCGAAGGACGGCATATCCTCAATATATCTTGTGCTCATTGATATATTGTCTGCGAGCTATGGTATATTATTTTGCTGCAGCTGTACGGGCTTTCGACACGGTATTTCCCTGTATGGTCACCCATCCAAGTACTAACCGCGCTCGGCGTTGCGCAACCTCAGATATCGAATGACTGTCAGTCAACCTCATTTTTTATTCTTCGAATAGTTCTACCAGCTGCTAGAATGAATTACTCAAATAGAAAAACATCTGGTCAAGGAAATGAAAAATGGAATGTATACCAAATTATCATTGAAACTGATGAACGATGAGTTTTGGAACCTCTTGTGTAAAAGCAGAAACTTTTTCTAGAGATCAATTACCCTAACACCAAACTGATATTTTTGCACTCGACGCGCGTTCTGCTAACAAGGTTAGCATCTTCAGGAGAAGATTAACCCAGAGATAGTTGATGAGATAATTAGAAAATGTGAATTTAGGGAAGCACTTCGTAAATCTTCGACTTTTGAAAAAGATGAGAGAAACGAAAAGTTTATAGTATTCCTATATGAACCTCAATACACTAGAGGACTCCAACAGATATTTGACAAAGTAAATATGAAAGTTGCATATGAAACTTTTTTACAAATTACAACAGCTTCTTGGTAACCCAAAAGATAAATTAGAAAACTCAGAGAAGTGGGGAATTTACGAAATCAGTTGTCAAGATTGCAACAACAAGTACATCGGCCAGAGCCGACGAGCTATTAAAACCCGTTTCAAAGAGCATTTTGCACATATAAAATACGGAAGGGTAGGGAAATTCAGTGTCGCCCAACACGCTCTACACAATGACCACAAAATTGCTGGAAGCAATCTGGAACTGATCAAGTCTGTGCATGACACAAGACTACTCGATGCATGTGAGAGTCTCGAAATAGCAAAATGTAAAAACAGCATGAATGGTGACAAGGGACCTATCCCTTTCAGCCCGCTTTTCAATTTATTGTTGAGAAAGTACTCAGAAAGCAATACTAACAGATGACGGAACTTGCAGGAAGTCAGTTAATTACCGAGAAATTAATTAGAATAATTAACAGTAACAAACGAAGTCCATATCGGACCGAAAAACTTTAGGGATATAAACAACTAACCCCAGCTCTAGATTCAGTATCAATTTTCTTCTCCTGAAGATGCTAACCTTGTTAGCGAAACGCGCGTCGAGTGCAAAAATATCAGTTTGGTGTTAGGGTCATTGATCTGTAGGAAAAGGTTCATTGAAACTGATTCAAAGTTTCTGGATTTCAGTTGAACCACAACTTCAGTAATTTTTTATTTCACATTATATATATTACAGTGGAGTTTTTTTTCATTATTAGTAAAATATATCGTATCTATGCCCATGTGAAGGATTTTCATAAATTTACTGTATTCTTTCTGCTGGGCTTCATTTTTGAGTTCGAGTCTGATGTTTTTTCATAATAAAAAGAATTGTGAACCAATGATAGAGTAAGATATGTATTGAAGTACAACGAATGTTTGAATTAGAAAATACGTCAGTTCGTTGGATTTTCAATCAGCAAAATTATTATTTTTTTATTCAGGGCACAATTTATAGCGTCTAAAATAATAGTGTTACGATACTTCCTTGGGTTCGTCAATTAAAACACCAAACAACACTAAACTACTTTTATTATAACTCGCTATCTCAATACAATACAACACAATCACTTAAATCGCTCTGATAACTTTCCAATGCTCGGCACTAAACTCTCTGTACTAAAATTCTACCGTCAACGTGAACCGCTTCCCCTTATATACACGCGCTCATATAGTGAAGAATCATCCAGATAAATCCCGACAATCGAACACTCTAGATGAGCCGCGATCACGCGAGTATAGTCGTTCCTGGAAACGTCGAACCAATTCGCATCGAAAGGCGGCAGGGCCGGCGTCAGCACATTTCGTTACATTATCCCCCTCTCAAATTTGATCGTCCCGATCAAACAATACGTCATTATCGCCATTGTAACGTTTAAGTCTTTTTAGGTGAACGACCTTCATTTTTGCTCTGGGGCTACGTTGAATCCTGTACACCACGTCATTTATTCTCTTGACTATCGAATAGGGTCCTTCCCAGCATGGTGTTAGTTTGGGAGAAATTCCTTTTCTACGACGAGGGTTGTACAGCCACACTCGATCTCCTTCTTTGAATCCACCAGTATTTGCCTTGAGATCGTATCGAGCCTTCATCCTGTCACTAGTAATCTTCAATCTTCTTCTCGCGATTTCGTGAATCCTTATCAGACTGTCTCGCAGTTCATCTGCATAATCCTGTACCTCTTTTTCCTCAGAACTTGGGGATCCGAACACCAAGTCACAGGGCAAACGAAGATCTCTCCCGAAGATGATACTGGCTGGGGTGAGCTTTGTGGAATCGTGCACAGCTGCCCGATAGGCCATCAAGAATAGTTGAAGGTGTCGATCCCAGTCTTTTTGATGCTCTTCTACTACTTTGGAAAGGTGTTCTTCCATAGTCCTGTTGAACCTCTCGACCATGCCATCAGACTGTGGGTGGAGGGCAGTTGTTCTGGTCTTGCTAATTCCCATCAATTCACAAACTTTCCTGAATAAATTCGATTCGAAATTTCTTCCTTGATCGGAATGTAGCTCCATTGGCACTCCAAATCTCGTAAACATGTTGTCCACCAGGGTTCTTGCAATGGTGGATGCTTCTTGATTAGGCAAGGCGTAAGCTTCAACCCATTTACTGAAATAATCCATGGCAACGAGGATGTATTTGTTGCCATCATTCGTCATCGGGAACGGTCCAGCTACATCGATGGCGATTCGTTCGAAGGGAGCACCAACATTGTATTGTTTCATCTCACCCCTTGATCTTGTTCTCGGACCTTTGCTTGCTTCGCATTTTGGGCATCTTCGGCATCATCTCTCAACATCTTCTCGACATTGGACCCAGTAGAACCTTTGCCGTATTTTATCCAAGGTCTTGTTAACTCCTAGATGTCCACCTGATTTACCACCATGAATCTCTAGCAAAACATCCCCTATTCTCGACATGGGCACAACCAGTTGGGAACTCACTTTCTTGCCATCGGCTGACTCCCAAGCCCTCTTCAGTAGGCCATTCTCCACAATCAAGGAATCCCATTGTGGCCCACAATGCTTTGAACGTTGGTGATCGATCCGAGATGTCCTTCCAGGTGGGTCTTTCCACTCCATTTTCTTTCCATTTCAAAAATTCTGCAACGTTTGGATCATTCTCCTGGTCTTCTCGCATTTTTGCTGTCGTCCAATTGTCGTCTACTACCAATCTCACTTGGTTGATTCCTTCGCGACGTTCAATTCGCTCACAGTGTTTACAAGTATCCGAACACGGTCTTCTTGACAAGGCATCTGCGTTGTTATGCAATCGTCCTGGTCGATGTTTTATCCTGAAGTGATACTGGTTCAACTTCTCGATCCACCTTGCTACTTCTCCTTCAGAAGTCTTCATTTCGAGTAACCACTTCAGAGCTGCATGATCTGTTCTGATCAGGAACTCTCTTCCGAACAGATATTTGTGGAAGTGGTCTACAGCCTTGATTATTGCCAGTAGCTCTTTTCTCGTTACGCAATAATTTCTTTCTGGCTTGGTGAGTACTTTGCTGTAGAACTCGATTACTTTTTCCTGACCATCTTGCTCTTGTGATAGTACGGCTCCAATACCATTATTACTGGCATCTGTGTCCAAAACAAACAGACCTCGTTGACGTGGGAAACTTAAAATGGGGCTGGAACATAGAGCAACTTTCAGTTTCCCAAATGCTCGTTCACTTGCGTTGGACCAGACGAATTCGACTCGATCTTCTGTCAACTTATGTAGGGGTGCCGCAATATCAGCAAATCCTTCCACGAAACGACGGTAGTAGGTGCAGAGACCTAGGAAACTCCTCACTTCATGTTTGTCTCTTGGCCTCGGCCAGTCTCTTATCGCCTGTATCTTCTTTTGGTCTGTTCGGATACCGTCTGATGAAACTGTGTGACCTAGAAAATCCACTTCTTTCTGAAAAATTGAACATTTCTGAAGATTCAGTTTGAGGTTGGCGTTCCTGAATCGTTGAAAGACTTCTTGTAGGTTGTGCAGATGTTCTTCGAATGTCTTTCCCATGACCAAAACGTCGTCGAGGTATACAAGACAAGTTTTCCAAGTGAGCCCACGAAGGACCAGCTCCATTAGTCTCTCAAATGTTGCTGGAGCATTGCACAATCCAAACGGCATAACAGTGAACTGGTAAAGTCCACTCCCAGTCGAGAAGGCAGTCTTCTCTCTGTCGTCTTCATGTATGCCTACTTGCCAGTATCCGCTCTTCAGATCTAATGTTGAGAACCAACGGGAACCTGCCAATGTTGTTAATGTGTCATCTATTCTTGGTAGAGGGTAGCTGTCCTTCTTGGTGACATCATTTAATTTCCTGTAATCGACACAGAATCTCGTAGATCCATCCTTCTTGGAAACCAACACAACAGGTGCAGACCAAGGGCTCGATGACTCCTCAATCACACCGTCCTTCATCATCTTGTCGACAAGCTCTTCCACCTCCTGTTGCTTGGCGAATGGAATTCTTCTTGGTGGTTGCCGAATCGGATGAGCTTGGCCAGTATCGATTCTGTGTTTGACCAAATTAGTTCTTCCTGTTGTTGTCGAATCAAAAATGTCACTTTCACTCCGGATGAAGTTCTTGGCAGCTTTCAGTTCCTCTGTTGATAAGTGTTGACATGATTTTTCAAGAGTTGATATAACACTCTCAGAGTCTTCTTTCATTTCTTGATGTTCATTTGAATTACAAGTCGCTACCCAAGTAACAGGTTCACATGTTCCAATAACATCGCCTGCCTTAACAGTTACTTCTCCAGGAAACACGTTGGCAACCCTAACAGGAATCGTTTTGTTCGTTTTAACTAGGGCTCGTGCAAACACCAAATTGCTGGGGGATTCATCACATGGCTGGACTACTCCAACGCAGCACCCAGGGTCTTCATCTAATGTAGCGCAAATTACTTTTTCTGAAAATGCGCCCCGATATGCTGGCTAATTCTCGTTTTCCTGCCGCCAATTTGAGGACTCGCTGGATGACCTTGTCCTCACAGGTGATTGTGTACGAGATGGTACCCTTGCAGGTGAGCTAGATCTTGGTGGCATTCTCACCCTACAGTCTTTGATAAAATGTCCAGGTTTCCCACATCTATAGCATGTCTTCTTCTTCTGGGTGCTAATTCCACTTATCATCAATTTTATTTCTTCCAGAACCTTCTCGACTGAACTATTCGCTGTGCCAAAACGTTGTTCCGGTTCTTCTATTGAAACTGCACGCACTTTCGGCCTCGACGTGTTGAAGGCCGCCTCTACTTCCAGAGAGCGAACCAAAGCATCACTACTTCTTTTGAAACTCGTCAATCGTAAAGTTCTTTGTATTTCTGGGTCTCTCAGTCCGTCTATAAATATCTGCACAGCCAACTGCTCTTTGAAATCTCCGGGTGCTTCTGGGTACGCCAGCTGGATTAGGCGTCGAACATCTGCCTCAAATTCTTGCAGACTCTCACCTGATTTTTGTGTGCGAGTCTTCATTTGTGCCCGGTACAGCTGTTCTCGGTGTTGATCGCCATACCTCAACTCTAGTGCAGAAATCAGGTCCTCATATTGCTTCTGCTGTTCTATGGGTATCGTTTGTAATATACCCAACGCTGGCCCTCTCAAAGCTACTATCAGTGCCGTAGCTTTTTCCTCGTCACCCCATCCATTAGTTTCTGCCGCAGCCTCAAATTGTCGACGGTACATAGACCAAGACGACTGACCATCAAAAGTCGGTGGTTTCACGGAAATTCCTGACGTGGCAACACTGTCTCGGCGATCTCGGTTTTTGAGAAGAGCTAACTGTTTTTCTAGACCCCTCATTTCATTTCTCATCTCCTCTCGCACTATATCCACTTTATCATTGACCACATCGATTTTCTTAACGTTTTCCTTCAGTTCTCCTTCTAGATTTGCTTTTAGTTCTCCCACTCGTACTTCAGTTTTATGTAAAACATGCTCGAATAACTTGTCTTGATGTTCTCGAACGTTCTGGAAGTCTGCTTTCCATTGTTTTTCTATTATAACTAATTCATTCTTTTGCTCTTCTCTCACCTTCTTCTGTTCTTCTAGAATTTTCTGGATTGCTTCCTCTCGTTCTATTTTTTCACGTTCTCGTTCTTTCCTCTGTTCTTCGAGAATTTTCTGGATTACGTCTTCTCGTTCTTTCTTTTCATCTTCTCGCTCTTTTCTCTGTTCTTCGAGAATTTTCTGGAGTGCTTCTTCTCGATCTTTCTTTTCGTCTTCTCGTTTTTTATTTTCATTGTCCCGTTCTAATTCTCGTTCTTTCTTTTCATTTTCCAGAATTTTCTGGAGTCCTTCTTCTCGTTCTTTCTTTTCATTTTCGAGAATTTTCCTGAGCGCTTCTTCTCGTTCTTTCTTTTCCTCCTGCCGTCGCTTTTCCTCTAGTTCTTTCTCCTCCTGCCGTCGCTTTTCATCTTCCTGCCGTCGTCTTTCCCGATCCGCAAATTGGTTTTGCATAAATTTCAACATATCCTCCATCGTATCGTAAGATGTACTTCTCGTATTCACCATAAATTGTTTTTATTTACCAGCAAAAATTCCACTTCCGACACCACTGTTACGATACTTCCTTGGGTTCGTCAATTAAAACACCAAACAACACTAAACTACTTTTATTATAACTCGCTATCTCAATACAATACAACACAATCACTTAAATCGCTCTGATAACTTTCCAATGCTCGGCACTAAACTCTCTGTACTAAAATTCTACCGTCAACGTGAACCGCTTCCCCTTATATACACGCGCTCATATAGTGAAGAATCATCCAGATAAATCCCGACAATAGAACACTCTAGATGAGCCGCGATCACGCGAGTATAGTCGTTCCTGGAAACGTCGAACCAATTCGCATCGAAAGGCGGCAGGGCCGGCGTCAGCACATTTCGTTACAATAGCATTCACTGAAATGTTACTACCTACAACAAAGACACCATTGCACCCATTTTTTTTTTCATCAAGCCCTAAATTTTGAATCGTCTGTCTCTCATAAAATAAATGTCTGAAGTTTTGGTGCAGAGGGATTTTATCGTACTGTATGATTATCATCTAACCCGTATAGCCCAATTTCACCATAAATCACGGGGGCATCTTGAATACCTCTCTCATCCTTTTTCTCATAACTCACAATATTTCAATCTATTGCAGCAAAAATACTACTCTTTTACCTTATCTTCTACGCTGTGCTGATAGGATTCTTCGCTGCATTGTTGGCAGTTTTTTATCAAACTTTGGACTATAATAAACCGAAATGGCAACTGGAACATTCTTTGATCGGAAACAATCCAGGTAAGATATTTTTATTAAATCTCGAATTAGAAGTGGAGACCTTGCAGGGAACATAGAGTAGCAGTATCAAATTATGAAAATAGAAATTTCCCCCTTTGGAAAGTTTGATACGTCAACATATGAAATATCTGAATACTTAGATGAAAGACCATTCATATTACTTTCTTCAAAACTTCTGGGAAGAATATTTCATGACTATTAACTTTACGATACGTAAGTATATATAGAGGCTACCATCGCAGATGCAATGAAAAATATTCATTACGTTCCTTTAATAGATTAGTCTTTTTTCAACATTTTTTTTCAATTTCCTCGGACGGAGTTCTCGAAATGATTTTAACATGAATAGTGTTTTTAATTATTCATACCTACTCCGAGATGATCATCACTCAACAAAGTGAATATCAAGTGACAGCTTGAAATTTCTGGAATCTTATGGAATTATCAGATGCTGAGTTACTTTTCAATTCAATTCGATCCTTGATGTTCCCAAAAATCCTGAAATGCTGTCAGACTTTTATCACTGACTATAATACCAGTTCTTTCAAGTTTTTATGAGGGCCTGATGTTTATCAGCTGAAATAACATATTTCACAAAATAACATTTGTGTAAGATTGATCACAGAATTGAAATCACTATCGATATTTGAGTAATATATGTCAGCAGATGAGAAAATTGTACTTATTTCACAATTCAAGTGAATTTCTATATATTATTCTTTCCAAGGTGTGGTGAAGAAACCTCATCAATATATTCTCTTCTCTCCAAAAGAAAGTCCCTTATTTTGATGGAGGTAATATTGATTAAGTTTCCTCAGGACCTGCCATTGATGATCTGCGAAAAAGCTTATTGGGTTTATTTTCCGGTTTCTCCACCCATAAATTTATTTTCAGGATTGGGATTCAGGCCTATGCCACCAGAAAGTAATGTGGAAAGTACTTTGATCTGGTACAGAAGCAGCGACAAAGGCAATGTCTATTATTGGCAAGAAGAGTTGCGGAAGTTCTTGAAAAGTAAGATACTTTTTTCATATCTACTATTTGAGGAATTCGAAACAATGATTGAGTAAAATATTAGCTTATGTTGAACGATTGATGAAAACCATTCCATATTATTGAAATCATCAACTCTCCTACCGATTATATAAATTCATTTTTACTTCTCCGTGATTCCTCAATCGACTTCCATCTATATTCAATTGAGTATAATGAATCAGTGTATGTATTTCACACTCAAATAACGAAAACATATTTGAGGAACTTTTTTTTTATATTTGGAAACGATAAAGACAAAAAATATTTCCTCAAACAGCATTCCCTTCACAAAAATACTGGATGAGTATCTTAACACAGATTGTTTTTTGATAATTGCATATTTCACAGAGATGTTTGATAATTATTATTATAGTCCACTCAATGTTGTAGGAAGATTGAAAAAGGACCCCCACCAATATAGAGGAGTTCTTCTTTTAAATCCATTATGAAGTTGGAGTTTGAAGAGGAATCATTGATAAAAATAATTCATGCAAATCTCAGAATCAAAAATTTTTCAATATTTGCTGTTATTTCACAACTTCTGATCCGTTATAGAGAATTAAAAAAAAATCTTGACCCTCCAAGACTTCCAATAAGAGTTCAAGTAACCTACATTCCGTGAATTTTGTGAGGTGGAATTTCCTGAGGTGACCGAACATACAGGGTGGTTTCATCATAAAAAAAACATTTTTCAACGTTCCGTGTTTTTTTCATTCCTCTTGATTGAATATGAGATATTTGTTGATGAAACAGCCCATTTTGTAACATACATTCCACCATGGACTCCGAAACTCAAATTACTTTATATTAGAAAGCGGGAACCATCTTCGATATTTATATTCAGCATTAAGAATATTCGAGGATATAGTCATAACAAATACCTCTCGACCTGATCATGTTCTCGAATAGATTTCAGTTTTGTTTTCTTCAACTTTGAGTGGTATCTGTTCGAACTCCATTGTCTTTATAATAACTTTCATAAATCCCACCCCAACCAATAATACCATAGTTCAGATGTGATTCGACCAATGCTGTGTGAGTTTGATTTTTGATCCAGACATAGATGTAACACACTCTTTTGAATCTGTACAAAAAACACCTCAATATATTCACTAAATGGTTGATGTGAGGGTCCCATCCGAGATCTAAGATCATACCAAAAACCATATTTCTTTTTGAAGTCATGACCACCATATTCGGTATAGGAATGCCACATTCTGGCAGATCCATATAGTAGCTGCTTGATGGTAAGTGTTACGTTTTGTCAAAATTCAAATCAACATTCTGTAATCGAAGTTTCAATTCAAGATTGAACTAGTCATTTGAAATGGAGAAAAAATTTCTTTTCTTCGAAACGATCGATCCTGCAAATATGGAGAATTATCGGCCAGTTACACTACTGGTAAATTCTTCGGAAGTATTGTTTTTCAAATATTGAGCAAAAATAAGCATGGCTATAGATCTGGTTACCAAACGAATACAGCTCTGATGTTCTTGACTGCCCTGCTGGATTGTTCTGCGGATTTGGCAGGACATTCAATTTTATTGCTGATAAGTGCAATACAAGTCAGTCATGTATTCAAGTTCTGAAGGTGTTCGATTATTCAGAAATTTCAAACAGGCATATAACAGGGTTTGGTTTTGGGCCTTGTTTATACATGTGAGCTGCTCATCTATTTTTATTTTCATAAGCAATGAGTTGTGTGTGAGGGACGGCTATCATTATCAGTTACTACTACTAATCTGAATGCTTACGCATCACATCACTGCTCGAGCACTCAGAAATGGAGTAACAAATGAAAAATTTGACCATGAAGTACCACCTTCTTCATTCATAATCACTTGAAATCATTCACAGCTTACGAGAGAGAAGAAGCAACTCCTTCTCCCAATGTGGTGCAATGTAATCCGTTTCAAAGGCCTCCCCCAGGAAAAGTGTGTGACGTTAAAATGACATCAAAATGGCATCCATGTTTGGCAGAAGCTGGATTTGGATTTGAAGACGAAAAAGGCGGCCCATGCATATTCCTCAAACTGAACAAGGTGGGTGTATTATAGATGTGATAAAAAATTTACTGATGGCAAAAATATCCTTAGTAGAATTTTCTAACGGTAGTAGTGAAATAACAAACCCACAAAAAACAGCAAGTTGCTCTGGAGCGATGCTGTAATCAAGATAAGTAGCCGTCCATTGCCCGTACAAGGTTTTCTTCTCTGGACACACACGTGAAAATGATTGATAAAACAAGAAATCCTTTGATAAGATGCTGGTGGTCTTTTTTGAATGTCATTATTTTGTGGTCCTTATCTAAATTATGTTGATGGATCTGCATACCTCTTTCTAATAATAATAATAACAATACTCTTGATTCATTTTCGTGGGAGCCTTTCTGACATCGACAATTTTACATTGAAAGGGCGAAGTTCAGCTGTGCAGACCGGAGTTTGCACGCTGTTCTTCCACTTAACGCCAATAAGTAGCAGTAGTTACATCACTATCTGTATATGTGTCAATATCCATTTATGCTAAGGTACAGTATTTTTTGTTCAAAAACAAGATATAAATATGATTATGATCATGGAACAAGTAAATATTTAAATATTCTATGATCTAAGTAGTTACATTTTCATGTCTTCAACAGAATATTCTTCAGTTCTTTTTGGAACCGAGAGACTGACAGTTTCTTGAGATGAGGTTGCAGCGAGTTATAAATTTTTACGATATTGCAAGAGCGTTCATAGAATTTCGTTTTATGTGTGGGCTGTGACAGGTTACCCTTGAATCTGATGTTCAGATTGTGCACATCTGTGCGATATTTGATTTTCCTGTATAAGTATGGGGGATTTTTATTCAAAATGATTTTATGATACATGATAGCACAATGGAAAAAACGTCTGTTTTTCATATTGATCCATTCAGCAGTTTTTAATTTATGACTGATGGGATTTCTTTTTCGTATACCATATATTAAACGCAGACAGTAGTTTTGAATCATTTGAATTTTATGAACACTAGCAACAGTCAAGCAGCTGTCATACACAGTATCAGCATAGTTGAACACTGACGAAATTAGTGAGTCACAAAGATATTTTTTCATTTCGGCATTCAACAAGTGCTTAGAGTTGTATAGAGACTCAAGGCGAATTAATGATTTTTGTATGCATTTCCTGACGTGCGTCTCGAATCTCAAATTTGTATCAAGAATCAAACCTAAAATTTTTATTTCCTCCTTGATAGGCAATTCATCATTGTCAATATGGATGTTGAGTTGTGATATGAGTTGCTCTCTATTTTTTTGTTTACAGAAGAACATATAGGCAGATTTGTTTGGATTCAGCCGGAGAGAGTGTTGAGCTGATATGGTATTGAGAATATCAAGATCTTCATTAATCATATCGCAACTGTTTGCTATATTGTCAGCTCTCCTGGCCATTTCAATATCATGCGTTCAATGTCTGATAACGTATGAGCCAGATAAGTGAACTGGTTTGAA
Organism: Zygogramma bicolorata; assembly: GCA_032362365.1. NCBI lineage: Eukaryota > Metazoa > Arthropoda > Insecta > Coleoptera > Chrysomelidae > Zygogramma > Zygogramma bicolorata. The sequence continues at coordinate 72,759 of JAVJAQ010005443.1, forward strand.
GTAGCCTTGAAGGGTTCATCTCAACATCGTCAACTAGAATTATTTTGTTCGATAGTCGTTACTAAAGCAGCAGTAGAGGGTATTCATATTGAACTATAAAGCTACCGTATGGTAGAAGATACTCACGCCGACTCCTTCCTAGGAGAAATTTTGCTTGTTAACAGGGAAACACATTATGGAAACCAGGTTTGGTTTTGTTCAATTCAAAAAATCTTCCCTACTATCTTTCCTCACTTATATCTGCAAATACCATTTGAAATTTGAAAATTATTTCTATGATATAATATATTTTCAATGATATAAAATGGAGGTGTTTCTATTGGTTCCAAATCCGAAATAATTCTGTTCGACGGCTTGTTGTTTTTTTTTGTTTTGACTCGTTAGCCAATCAGCACGTTTCGCCAGGGAATTGAATCATTCTCCTTATTAATGGTCTATGTCATGTGCTAAGTGTCAGGCAGCGCCAATGCTTCTGAATGACAGGTCTGAATAATACCACCCTCTGCTCAACCAGGCTTGGCCCGTACATCCTGGTTGTCTCGAGTTACGATGATTCCAGCCACACATTCCTACTCAAATATATCACTCGTACCTGCCTTTGTACGAACTTTCCTGCGCTTTCATCTCTTGCACTATCACCCACTGGGCAGTCATCTGATCTATCTGGGATGTGAACACTAACTACCCTCTTTTAGGCTACACCTACATTGGAACCGTATTTCTCCCGATCCGACACCGGGCAACCGTCGCCCGACGTCGGATTGAAAACAAACTCAAGCTTTGAAAGCCTAATGCCTACACTGCAGTGGCAAGCCTGGTCCGACAAGGCCCGACGTCGGACTGATGGCTTACGGATCCAAACATGTTTGGTTTCAGTCCGGTTTTCCGTTCCGATGAGACATAAGTGGTAAAAATGAACAAGGAATCAATAATTGATCTCTTGAGAAATGAGCCTCGCCTGTGGAAGGAGAGGCTCAAAGTATATCATAACCGGCACAGTAAAGCCAAGTTATGGGAATCTATTGGAAAGGAGTTATCAGTGAAAGGTGAATATGTAAATTCTGATGCTGATGCAACCTCTGAAGTAAGATGGGCCTGATTTGTTGTCGTCTTCCCCCTCAAGAACTCAAGAATATAATGAAACGTTTCCATGTGATTCATGTGGTGAATTTAGCAAGGTGTTACGTAAAGTTTGGAAAGTTGTATTGTATTGTATTCGACTATTTGCTCCGCAAAAACTGCTCAATGAGCGCATGTTTGACAAGGCTGGTCTACTCGTATATCGGGTCGAAAGATATTCGGTTCCAATGTGGGTGTGATAATATTCATATTAATATTCTTAGCGAAAGACAAATAGACGAGGCTCATGATAATTATCTAGAGATAATACAAAATTCTTTATCACATGCACCTAGACAATTTCGATCCTACTTACACTCCAGAAATAAAACTTCTAGAATTTCTTGCACAATTCTGATAAGAAATTCGATGATCCTGAAGATTTTCGGGATTTTTTGGTGAAATATTTTGGAGTGTGAGACAAATATAGGTGATGATGGTATAACAAATCATGATATTTATTTATTTATTTATTATCAGCTTCAGGATACAAACAGACTGCAGTCCACAACAGTATCCACTAAGTACATAAAAGTTTACATCGATATTGTATAAAAAGTCTGAGTAACATATGTATACAATACAAATACAATGAATACAAAGAAGGGAGGTCATCAATTAAAAGATATGTTTCTTATTTGTTTCCGGAAATTCAAAAATTTACAGGAGAACAGATCAATGTCAGAACAAAATGAGTTATAACACTGACACATCCTAGAGATTGGAGAATTCTGGCACATATTAGTTCTATGGTAACAGATATAAAACAATTGTCTACTTCTAGTAGGCCTCGCGGGAACGAAAAACGGGATTGAGGACAGAAGATCTGAGCAGTCAATCAAACCATCAACAATTTTGTATAATATATGTAGATCATTATGCTTTCTTCTGTTTTCAAGGGTAAGAAAATTGTATCGTTCACGTAAACTACTAGTGTCAGAAAGTTGGTAATTTCCCGTCACTTTGAAATTTAGGTATCTAACAAATTTGTTTTGAATTCTTTCAAGTCTAGTTATATGGAGGCAATACCTTGGCGACCAAATGGTTGACCCGAAGTTCAGTCTACTATAAATAAGGGCAAAGTATATTGATTTGAGAGCTTTCACAGATCTAAAGTCTCGGCATATACGAAAAATATATCCCATTAACTTGTTACATTTTCCGGCTATATAGTCAATGTGTAGGTTGAACGACATTTTAGAATCAAAAATTATACCTAGATCTTTAACATTACTTTTCTTAGTGATAAGTTCATTGTTGATGTAGTAATCCGTTCTGATACCTGTATATTTTTGGTGAATGAAATTGCTGAACATTTTTTATTGGTGATAAACAAACGGTTCGTTTCACAATAAGCCGACAGGTTATTCAAATCTTGCTGGATCCTGTCGCCATCTTCAGGTTTTTCAATCACAGTGAATAGTTTTAAGTCATCAGCATAGAGCAAAAATTTACAGTGACTGAAACACTGGTTTATGTCGTTGATGTAAATCGAGAACAATAATGGTCCCAAATGGGACCCTTGAGGAATGCCAGATGTTACATAAGATGGTGACGATTTCCACCCGAGAATCGAGACTACTTGTGACCTATTGCTAACATAAGATGCTATCCACCTCATCAGATTGCCGTGCACCCCGATTTCAGCTAGTTTCATCATTAGAATATTGTGGTTAATTTTATCAAAAGCTTTGCTGAAATCGGTGTACACGGAATCCACCTGTAGGCGCGAGTCCATGCAGTAAGAAATGAACTCAGTATAACACAACAAATTACTTTCAATTGAACGTCCCGAAAAAAATCCATGCTGTTCTTGCAGAAAAGAGACCTTACACCCTCAAACAAGACATCGTAAACTATGGATTCAAACACCTTGCTGAAAATGCAAAGCTTACTGATACCACGGTAATTCTCAACATCATTTTTATTGCCGGAATTTTTAAATATAGGGATCAGATGACAGTTCTTCCATATAGTAGGTAGTTCACTAGTCTGAAGTGACAAATTGTACAGGATGAACAGCGGCATTAATAGAGATTTAGCGCAGTGTTTTATGAAATACGATGGTACGCCATCGGGACCAGCTCCTTTATTTTCATCCAAGGATGAAAGTTTATTCTCAATCTCTTCAACAGTGATTTGTTTGACGTCTATAGTTTGATGGTTAATATTGCGCGGGCTATATATTGCAAAAGTATGTTTGTGAGGTTCGTACACTGAGCGAAAGTAGGAAGAAAATAATTCACATATATCTTTGGGACCTGTAATAATATTACTGTTATCAATCATCTGCCCTGGAATATTATTGTTTCTTTTATTCGCAGAGGCAAAATGCCAGAATTTTTTTATGTTATCGTGGATACTTATCTCAATTCATATTGATATTGTCAGAACTCACGAAAATAAGATTGCTTGCATAAACACTGATGGACAAAATGAGATCAGGTCCATATATGATACCATCTTTCCTTGCTATTGATTTTATTTTATATTACAGGCCTATATCCAGTTTGAGTATTACCTCGACAATATATCTCCTTGCTTAGCAACCAATCAGTCTATTTCAAATTTTGAAATTCAGCCAATAGAATCCGAATTACAGTGAAAATATAGCTTGTCGCTGTATTTTCACGTTGATAAACCTGCTTAGTTTTTGTTTTACTAGCTGTCAAGTGAAAAAAATGATTTAAATTATAAACGTCAAATCTATGTGTTTTGATTAGTTATATTTCTTAATCAATATGAGCGATCGTTGGGGACAAAGGGCGATTGGTATCATAGATGAAGCAGTGGAAAAGAGTATTCCCTTGAATACGGCCAGAAATAAAGAATCAATTACCAGGCAATTCAACAATTTTTGCTCAAACAGGGGTTATATTGTCGTCCTAAATATAATTCGTGGTATGATTAATAACCTACAATTTTTTGGAATATCAATTCATTGGCAATCCCAATGCAAGAAAATACAACTCGTCCTGCGGACTCGTTGTATTTTCAGCTTTGGGATTGCAATTCATTAATATTACAAAAAATATCGGTAATAATCATACCACTTATTATATTACCCCTGAAAATTTTCGGAAAATTTCTATATAACCGTATATTTGTTACCGTGAAACGCCAGTTATCCCAAAGGCAACATGGCTTCATCACTGGTCGCTCCACAGTTACAAATCTAGTTACATTAGACGATGGTGGTTATGTTGATATAATATACACAGATTTCTTGAATCTTTGAAACTAAGAAAGAATTCACCCACCACAAGATGATGACGTTCAAACAGTAACCTCTCAATATTATTATCTCAGATCCATCCAATATGACTATGATGAATCTGAAACTTTGAAAATTTGTATTCTCCGATAGGAATCGCGTGAATATAGTTGGTGTGAATTTAATTTAATAACTCTTGATATCAGGAAAATTAGATTATTGATATCATGTAGAAGGTAGGTGGTTGAAAATTCTTGACACTATCGTGAAACATACAGCACCAATATCATTTTCCGTTGTAGAATATCTTCGAAAAATTATGATAGAAACCTACAAGCAGTTCTGAAAAGCACTTGTTAATAGTTGCAATAGATTGCGTTTGATTTCCATTATCGAATTTGTTGTGGAAAATATTTCTCAGGATATAAACCGATTTTCTTCGAAGTTGGTCTGAATTTTAAACATGCAATTTCTCAGATACTGTGCTTTGGGGAATTTCGTATCGAATTTAGAGAATAACATTGCCAAACATTTTGAAATTACTCTCAGACATTGCAGTATTTCCAGAAATGAATGGGACGAATATTTCTTGAGAAAGGCCAAAACTGTCTGAGTTCATCTCTGTTATGAATTCTTTCGTTCTGCTTATGGATATCTCTAAGGAATGATACAATCACTATTTTTCAACTAGAAACATTAACGTTCGACCAGAAGAAGTCGAAGTTCTTGTTCGTAGAAATATCGAGATCATGCTTTCTCCAGTAGATTGGTGTATCCTACACACTTTTGGAATATTAGTTTATGAGAAAAAGGGTCAGCAAAGTCCTGTCAGAAATAATAATGAAAATAATAGAGATCCTGATTGTCATGACCTGAAATGACTTTTTTTCAGATATATAACTGGCAGCCTGAATACTTCAATACATCAAATCTACCTGGACCCGACAAAATGAGTGATTACCTTAGAAAAGATATAGAAGACGCTCAGTCTTTACAGCAGGTATGTTCTCGATATTCTAAATGAACAATTTGTTCAAGTATGCCCTCTGACTATTTCTAAGGTGTGTCTTTTTTGAATATCATTGTAGCAGTATTTTGCTACTTATAAATTGTATATGTTTATACGTTGTTGATAGCATGAGATGGTTTGGGTGACGTGCGAGGGAGAGAATCCAGCTGATAAAGAAAACATTGGCCCATTACGATATATACCCCAAAGAGGATTCATGTCACAGTACTTCCCATTCAGGAATCAAGAGGGCTACTTGAGCCCACTAGTCGCAGTCCATTTTGAACAACCTAGACGTAAGTGAAGGCTAAAAATTCATTAATTTTCCAACAGGACAACCAGTATAGAGAAACCATAGTGCGGAGGCAATTTCACGAAGTCAAATTCACATTTTTGATATCAAACCTAATCAAAAACAATTTATTGCGTGATGTTCACTAAACAGTTCACGAAACCGCTACACGCTTTTCCCTCTTATTCAGGCGTGTTATAATACCACCACATTATTATGGTTGTACTAGTATACTACATTATTATAATAGTAGTAATATAACACGCCCAGCTATTATACAGTGAGCACCATATGTAGCGGATAAATTCATTCTCTACGTTATAAGCCATTTTCAAAAAAAACTCCGAAACACGTCGATTTATGTATTCGAAAAGACACTCTGTGACATGAAAAAAATCCCCCCCTCCTTCACCCCCCTCAACGTGACAGTCATCCCCCCAATTTTTTTTTAATGCAAAAGGGGGTCAAGTGATACCTCATTTTGAAGGGTATTCAATTTTCTGTTCAGCTATATCTTTATTTTTTAATTTCGTGCATGCGTCATGATGAAACAAAAAATTCCAAGTGTTGAGAGGTATCACGTAGGTATTCTATTGAATCCGTCCGCTGTACAAGATGCCATGAACCTTCAATTTTTTTGTTTGTTTCAACCAACCGTTGTTTGTCAGCCGTGCCAGTTGAGTAATAGTATATTATGCAACGATCGTGTAATGATGGTTATTAATATATGAGCATAAACCGGAATACGAAACGAGCCGAAGGTGAGTTTCGTATGGTTTATGCGAGTGTATTAATAACCATTACATGAGAGTTGCATACGCTATTTCATCTACACCCGATAAATAGTGAAGAACTACAAATAATATATTTATATTTGTATTGCACACGAATTTCTTTGAAAAATTCCACAGAATTGTAATTAATAGTATTACTTCGAGAAATAAAACGATGAGATATGAAAAGAAGATCAGAAATCAAAGAAAAAAAAAAGACTACCCGAGACCGGAATCGAACCAACGTCTCCTCCAGCTAGAATAATCAATGTCAGTGCCACAGACGGCTCGGCTACGGAGAGCCCAAAAAATTTGATGAAAAAATAAAAAATAAATCATGCATTTGTCAAATGAAAAATGTAATCATTCTAACTGTATTTCTGTCGGTGAAGGCGTCGAAGGTGATTTTCCCATATCGCTGGTATCAGACATTTTGTTATGATTATCGAAGTTTGGCTATATTCTTCAAAAGTTCAATACCTATACCGATTTTGACTTGACAAATGTCAAATGCAGAGCATGCACATCATGCTTGATTGAAAAATAATGGGTTTCTATTGGTTGAGAATCTGTATCGTAATGAAAAATCTGTATCGTAATGGATTTCATTATAAAACGGGTTGTGGGCATATAAGTGTATTATTAGAGTACGGGTGTAGATAAAAAAATTTATGTTTTCTGTGAACGTGCTGAAGAGAAACAGTTTTGCAGTTGTTGTTCTCATTCAGTATTACTTTCAGACAAAAGGCTGAAAGTTCTAGCAATGTCTCATTTGACTGAACGTCGAAGAATAGAAGTGTTAATAATGCTGGGATGTGGGGACAAAACTAGAACCCAGAAGAATGCGAGTGAAATGTTCAATGATAAATATCCTGATCATCACATTTCTCAATCTACCGTTAGTAGAATAGAAACGAAATTCCATGAATTTGGGACTGTCAAAGATATTCCAAAACCAGGCAGGAGTGTTTTGATTGACGATGGGAAGAAATTGGATATTTTGGTAGACATCGAGAAAAATCCACATAAACCTACCCGACAATTTGCCGCCGATCACGACATAGGTCAAACTTCGATATTGCGTGTTTTTAAAAGTGAAAAATACCCCCCTTATAAAGTATATTTGGTACATGAACTCAACGAAGACGACCCAGATCGCAGAACTGAGTTTTGCGAAATAATGGAAGTCAGGTGTCTGCGAGATCCTTCGTCTAAGAAAAATATTATGGTTTTCGACGAGTCAACTTTTTTCTAAATGGAACCGTCAATATCCCAGAACAGTTAATGTTTGGGCGGGGATTATTAATAATCGCATGATTGGACCATATTTTTTCAACGAAACATTGACCGGTGAACGTTACTTGGAGTTTTTGACTAATTTTTCAGTTCCAACGCTGAAAAGACTTTTTCCGGATGATGATAATCCGAATCAAATCGATAGGAGTATCTGGTATCAGCAAGACGGTGCTCCACCACATTTTGCAGCTGACTTTCGTGCATATCTGAATGAAGTTTTTCCCAACAGATGGATTGGTAGACGAGGTGCCATAGAATGGCCAGCTCGTTCTCCCGACATGACACCGCTTGACTACTTTTTGTGGGGTTACCTAAAATCCAAAGTATACGTCAATAGACCAAACAATATTGAAAGTTTGCAAATCAGAATTGGGGAAGAAATAGAACGTATCACTCCCGAAACCATTCAAGATGTTGTTGATAACTTTCAGCATCGTCTTTATTATTGTCAAGAAACAAATGGCTGTCAGTTTGAACATTTGACCTGAAGAGTTCCGATAGTTGCACATTGATTGCTACCGCTTTAATAAATGATTTAGATAAAAAAATTTATTCAATTGTTTTTGTTTCGACGCATGCACGAAATTGTAAAATGAAGATATGGCTATACAGAAAATTGAATTACCTTCAAAATGAGGTATCACTTGACCCCCTTTTGCATTTTAAAAAATTGGGGGGATGGCTGTCACGTTGAGGGGGGTGAAGGAGGGGGGTTTTTTTCATGTCACAGAGTGTCTTTTCGAATACATGAATCGACGTGTTTCGGGGATTTTCTTAAAAATGACTAATAACGTAGAAAATGAATTTATCCGTTACATATGGTGCTCACTGTATAATAAAACAGGTGTAGCATCGTTTTAGACGGTCCAATTTGAAGCACACAAAGTGTTTTTTGATAATGAGAAACATATAATTTATTCTCTGATTGTTTATAATGATATATTATGTAGGATATTGTATTTGCAAATCAGTAAATCAGTAAATTTCGACAATATTTTGATGTTTTGTTTGGTTCAAGACCCTACCCAATTTTGGCAAGTTGTGAGAGGATCGTATGATTAGGAGAGCAAAATGAGTTTTGTTGCTGGAGAAGTATCGGATTTCCATTGAGAATAATTATTTTGCTGCCTAGGCAGGAGAAGAAATACTTTATTGATTGATGTGTCAGCAAAATTAATATTTGCTATCAAACGAAAAAAATCCAGAAATTCCTAGCTTATATCTCTCGAAATTATAGATTTTCCCAAACACTGTAATCAAGACGAATCGATTGCAAACAAGCAGGTGCACTACTATCTCTATGTCTGTAAGCTTTAGCATTATATTCAGGGTATGGTCCAAAATTGGTCTATTGGTAGCTGCTACTCACCAGAAGTTTTTGACAGCGGTTACCTAATGAACTATGAGTTCGTGGTTACTTTCGTAACACAAAACAAACAGCAGTGGGTAACCGCCCGATATTTGCCGGTGACTAGTTTTGAATCTCATAATCAAGATTTTGGTTACTGTCAAACATCTATTAGGGTTTCTGTTAGCCACTGAATATACTCACCTAAATAAGTACGCACTTTCATTTTGTCCTCTGTAAAATACCAGATTTAGGTGCAACATTTTCTTTAATTTCCAGGTGGAGTATTGATCAACATCGAATGTAAAGCATGGGCCAATAATATAATTCATGACCGTTTGGAAAGAAGAGGGTCTGTTCATTTCGAATTGATGATAGACTAAATAACCTATGATTTCATTGGGCCTCAGAGGGCTTCAACAACTGCCACCTATTTGAAACATATGGGGCTCGGATTGTGAATTATTATTTCAGTTCTTCTTAGAATGGCATTGGTCTAGATAGTTCGGTTCACAATATTAGATAGTTCATCTCTCTGTTTGCGGGGTAATTGTTATATCAGGGTGATGGTAATGCATTGCGCTTGTTCGATTAGATATAGAGTGTTTTGATTTGATGATATTTGTTTCGTGAGGATGGATGGAGCACAGCCAATCCTCTGTTCACTATATTCTTCTGTATCAATATCCAATATCAACCAGATTATTCATTCACCAAAATATTTCGAATATAACCACCGGATGATTCATCAACAGCAAGGTAAATATTAATTGAAAATGAATGATAATATTTCATCCACGTGAATCAACGTCTAATGATGAATTTTAAATGTATCATTGGTATGAAGTATACTTGGGACATGCAAATACATCTAATATAGGTATTGTCAGTAGTTGTGTACATAGTATCTATTTTAGATTTATAGAATCAACGTTGATTCAGTATTATCCCACTCTAGTTGGAATAGATACTATTCATTGTTCATTGAAGGAATATAAATTCTAGCATAGGAAACGCTTTAGTTGTTTTTGCGCTCTATTTGAATCTTACTGATATATTGATATTATCATCTTCATGAGACCTCGAAACATTCATAAGTAGTATATATATAGTAGCATCATATATATTGTTATATGCTTATGAACTGAGTTCTGATGTTTATATGGTTCTTTTCATATAGATGCGTTTTTTGTGGGAATATTTCAGAAGAACTAGAAGTTATACTGCATTGGAAATAAAATTAAGTGACGCACAATTAAGTATTACTAGTCCAGTGATTTTCGAAACAGTTTTTCCATTTCTCGATTCAATTGGACAATGCCGCATGTATGGAACCATAAAATCATCTATTGTTGAAATCGTCCGAGAATTGAATATTCTCGTGTCAGTGTATTTTGATTTAATTTCGATAAAAATCCTTTTGTATTTTCTCATCGAATTCAAGAAAACATCTCACTGTTTTCCTAATAAACGGCTGCTCATTGTTGAGATATCTGATACGAATGAAAATCAAAGTGGTCATATCGTAAAAAATTCCTATTCCAATATGATCTATCGGATCTCCCCAATGTGTAGGACTTTTTAGTAATCACCACAAATTTGGGAATATTGGTTGAGAAAATCTGTACTGTACTGCTGAGTGACGTTATATGTATATGCAGTAAGACCAACCCCAGCATACCTGAGTTACTCCATATATTATTGACACTATAGTGGAATTATTTTTGTTGCACATTGTTACTCGCAAGATTTTATGATATATAAGGCCAGTTTTGAATTGGGGTATTCATATAATATCACTTTTTTTTACTGATTTTGCATTTATTTGACTTTTGACAGAAAAAGTATGCATTAATGTATTTTTTTTGTAAAGATTAAACTGTAGTTCTAGTATAAATTGTTTCATTGAAGTTCCTTTTATTTTCCTGTACTTACAAGATACCTCTTCCTTCACTTTGATTCATAATGGGTGTTTATTGTGTGCAGTTTCTGAGGTCGGTTCTTTGTTGCTTCGTCATAGTTGAATTTTCTCGAAAATGATGCACTGGGCGAGCGCTATTTGGCAAGTCTCCAGGTTGGAAATGGAATAGTGAGAAACATTTATTCATCTGACTCCTCAAATGACTCTGCTCTTTGAAAGGGAATTCGATTCGTAGTTCCAACAAAAACTGGTTGCAATAAGATGCAAACCACACTTCCAGAGGTTTCTCATCATCAGATTTCTTCGCAGCCAATTCTCACAAATTAAAAAAAAAACATAAAACTTTCTTCGCTAGTGAATTATTTCATTTGAGACATTAAAGATCATACATATTTCAATATTTCACTCAGCTTACAAAAGTAAGTATACATTCGAGATAGAGTTCATCTCAATCACATTTCTGTAATATTATAATAATAATAATAATATTCATTCAATCATTTCATCACAATAAAAATAGGTTATAGATACATTTCGTGAATAAATATCAGGTATTTCAAAATGACTGCGTTTTTTTGTTATCGATTTATGTAAGTATTAGTATTGTATGTTGAGGTTCACTTTAGCCAAAAGCTAGACTGTGTTCCTGAACACGAGAGATTTGGTCATTTTGAAATATTAAATACACGTAAAATTGAAATAAAAAGATATTGAGTTACATAGTCATAATATGTAAAAATTTGAAACTAATTGAAAACATGTGTAGTCTATAATATACAATAACTGACACAAATAATACAGAATTTCTTGTGTAAGATATGACTAAAACATAGTTTTTGGAAACATCGATATGAAACAAAAATATTACTGACACTGATATCATCAGTGCTCCCATTTCGGAGCCATTTTCAAGACTGAGTGACCTTGCGTCTAGGTCTGAGTTGTCTTACTAGCTGGCTATCATCACTGATATCATCAGTGATCACTCAAACTGAGGCAGTAACTATGCGAGCATGGGTAGTTTGATTCAGCTTCCCAAGGCAATGAACACACCAGGAATATTAATTCTATGATTGTAAGTAGAACTGTTATTTTCGATTCAATCTTGTACAATTTTGTCACATTCTTTGTAGCTTTTCTCCTGATGAAGCTAATAAACATTAGCGAAATATTGAGATCAAGAACAAATGAGTTTTATTAGTAAACAGACCGCAAACCTGAGAACTTCCAAATCTAGTTTATGAAGTACGGTCGAGAATACATCACAAATATATATATATATATATATATATATATATATATATATATATATATATATATATATATATATATATATAAATATATATATATATATATATATATATATATATATATATATTATTATTTAAGTGCAGGTCATTTCATAGCCAAAAGCAAACAAAAAGTGAATGAAATCATCAACTTAAAAAATTATATAAATGAAGAGGAAAATTTCACTGAAGTAATGAGACGTTGGAGAAGAGGCATGGAAGGAAATGATATCATTTCTATGGAAGAGATGACAATGAGAAGAAAATTTGGCTATTCCTAACAAGAATTCCAGAGACAAACAACGAAAAGAACATAAAAACATACATAAGCTCTCGCACCAACTCCAGAAACACTGGTGTAAAAAAATTACCAACCAGAATTTCCAGGCGGGAAAACCAATCCTTCATGATCGGTGTAGAATCTCATCTCAAAGAGCAAGTTTATGCAAATAGTTTTTGGCCAAAGAGGGTTATATACAGTCGCTTCAACTTCAAGCTGGGTCAACGCTTTCTAGAAAATCCACATCAATCTCAACAGTCAGAAGAACATGAGAGACCAAACACTCTTTCAGAAGAAACAAGGAACAAAACGAAGGAAATTTTATAAATGGGAAGACTAGTCTAACTGAAAATGTTGTACTTATGCATATCGATATTCAAATAAAGCTAGTGATATGGAACTGATATTTGACCTGAATGACGTTAACATTTGCTGTATTTCAGAGCATTGGCTCAACGCACAAGAAATCCAGGTATTTGAACTAAAAGATTTCAAGTTAGTTAGTAATTTTAGTCTCAGTGGATATCAAAGGGGTGGGCATATCTGCCTATAAAGCGGAAGGCTGGGGTTCGAATCCTCGCCGGACCACCGTGCTGGGTAATCGCACGTTAAAAGGTAAGGCTTCGTTGATCCATTGCTCGCACTAGTTTCGACTTCTGAGGGTTGACGTTCGTCGGCTGGTTAACGGAACGAACAACTTTTTTTTAAACAATATGTTGTATGCCTATATAGAACACCTGATAGTGAGGTAAAAATATTTCTAGGGAAATTGTATGAGCTGATGTGTGGTAACTAAATGATAACTACTACATAGTGAGTGGAGATATGAATATTAATATGTTTACAGATACAATACATAAAAGAAATATAATAAATATATTCGAAGAATTTGGAATGAAAAATTACATTTCAGAAGCCACACTTATCACATGCGAAAGCTCCACATGCATTGATTTGATCTTCTCAAAACTTATGTGTCAAAACACATATGTGAAAGGTAATCACATATCAGATCATTCATTTCAAATATATCAGTGTGAACTTCCTATTAGCAATTCAGCAAAGAATGAACCCTATATGAACAGGGATATGTCAGACGCTGATTTAATAACATTCAGGAATCTGATCAGCAATGAACAATGGCAAGAAGCAAACAACAACTAAATTCTTAGGTGTCACTTTGATCACAAGATGAGCTGGGACAGCCATATCAATGTATTAAATGATAAACTGAGTGAAAATTGCTTCGTACTAAGGCAACTGAGGGACACAGTATCTGGGGACATATTAATGCTGGTTTACTATGGTCTGGTCCAGTCGAGTTTGTCATACGGTTTGGTATTCTGGGGAGGCTCTAGTCATATTGACAATATATTCATGACTCAAAAAAAATGTCAGATGCATTGAAGGGGTCAACCAAATAACGTCATGCAGGCAAATATTTTTTGAATCATCTATCCTAACAGTTCCATCACTGTATATATTTTTAACTATTTTAAATGTACAAAAACAATTACAAGAATTACCTGAAAACAGCACCCGTCATAACCACAACACGCGAGGAGAAGAAAACCTACATCAACCATTCGTATACCTGCTCTACTCCTTTTTACCCCTCCTTTTTGAAGGGCCTCGCTAGAAAGAATAGTATTACACACAACAAGTCTCGGTTCATTTCAATGAAAAATTTACGTCTGAAAATATTTCTGTAAAGCAAACTGATAATGATGCTGATGTCCTGATAGTTGAAACAGCGATAGAACAATTCAACTCGACAAATCCAACTATTCTTGTTGGTGAAGATGATTATTTGTTGGTATAACTTACTGCTCGAACTCCAACTGAAAAAATTATTTATTTTTCAAAACCTGGGAAGGCTCAACAACAATCAAAAATATATTCATCCAAGAGTTTATCTGCTTTTCTAAAATGCCAAAGTCATATCTTATTTCAACATGTGGTAACTGGTTGCGACACGACATCAGCATTTTTCAGGAGAGGTGAGAGATCAGTTCTGCGGTTGTTTGAGAAACAAGATTCAGTTGATTGTGCTAACGTTTTCACAGAAAGTACTTCTACTCCACAAGCTGTAATCACCAATGGAATTCGCTTTCTTCTTTCAATTTACGGAGCTCCAAAAAAAAATTACGTGCTCAGATAAGTTTCGATACTTATCTTTTGCCAAAAATACGTATAAAAAAAAACAAGTACAATTAGCTTGTCTTCCTCCAACCTCTGCTTCTGCACATCAACATCTATTTCGGGTATATTATCAAGTTCAAGTATGGCTTGGTAATAAACTAAACCCAGAAGACTGGGGTTGGAAGTTAATTGACAATATATTGGAACCAGTTCAGACTTCACTCCCTCCTGCACCGGAAAAACTCCTCAATTCAATTTTTTGCAAGTGCAAAACGGGGTGTAATGCTGAATGCGGCTGTAAAAAAGTTAGTTTGTTTTGTTCATTAGCATGTATCAGTTGTCGAGGCCAATCGTGCTCCAATGTTGAATCGCCAGTAGAAGAGGATTCTTACGATATAGGCGAGGAGACATCTGATGCATCGTTCTTTGAACAATTTATTTGTACCCAGCAAGAAGAAGAAGTAGAAGAAGGAGAAGAAGAGCAAGACACTATAGATTATGTTCCATTAGAAGAGTATCGATCAGACGAATAATTTTCTCAATTTACGCATTACTTACACCGCTCTTGTTATTTACAATAGTACCATTTTCAATTATATGCAATAGCTTTTAACTCAACAGAAGCACAATAGATCGTGGAATAGGCCTACCGGGGAAACCACGTAAAAAAACGCGCCATGTACACTACCTCACGGGTGGCACGGAAACGTGTGCATATTATGAAGAATACAACTTTTTCAACATTTTGCATCGCTGTTTCTCCGAAATGGTGATTCTTAGGAAAAAAAGTGTGGGGCTTTTTTTTATATATAATCGCATGATGAATAATTTCTGTCTCACCTATTTTCATTATAAAACTTACCGTTTAGCTGGAAAACTCAAAAAACCGATTTTTGTAACATTTGACTTCGAATAATTTTTTTTCCACACTCCGGATTGATGTGGATAATTGACAAATTGTGCATAATAGGGTTCCCAACATTCATGCCAATTTTTAGCAATGTGCGAATTAATGTAACCTTCAATGTCTATTTTGACCGGATTATTTTCAACTCGGCAACAATTTGGAGTAGAATGAAAATCTGCCTCTCTACACTTGTATAGAATGTATTATTAATTCTCATTTTTGCAGATTGTGGTAAGTTAAGAACTCTAAAATCTTTGGAAGCGCAGAAGGGCCAAACCTCTTCTATTTTTTCTTAAATTCCGACTTATATCTCGAAATTTCGACTTTTATCTCGGAATTTCGACTTAAATGTCATAATTTCGACTTTCATCTCGGAATTTCGATTTAAATGTCGAAATTTCGACTTTTATGTCGAAATTCCGACTTTTATCTCGAAATTTCGACTTTTATCTCGGAATTTCGACTTAAATGTCGAAATTTCGACTTTTTTCTGGGAATTCCGACTTTGGAGTCAGAGATATGATTCCACCACAAATTCTCACCATCAAACTTATGAAATTCAACTTATCAATTACAAATAAAATGCTCTTCGAAGTTTAAGGGGGCCGTGTCCCCGCATCCCCCCTTGGATGCGCCAGTGAAGAACGTTGCATTTGGACTACACTGTCTAAGCATTTAGTCCTGATATATACAATATGTACATACAATCTATACAGTGCATTTATTTAATGTTTCCCCTCCCTTTTATTTTTTGAACGGGTCAACTCAGAAAATTGAAACTTGAGATAATGAAATTGCTGTATGGATGCTATATTTTGGAGTAAAATTTACACAGGAAAAGTTCAAGATGGCTACTGGGCGCCATCTGGAGAAAAAAAATCAAATGGAAAGGGGGGTCTTGTGATACATCACTTTAAAGCTCCTGACGAATACTTTACAACCCTAGAATATGAAGTCGATATCTTTACCAACTACAAAATGGCGGAGCATTTAATAATGGCCTGCACATATTGACGTTTGACTTCATAAGTTGAGGAAATAAGCTGAGATCAGTTCAGAAGATGCTGCCTTAAACGTCTTTTTACAAATATTCAATTATTCTCCGCCGTATACATTCAATATTGAAGCAGGTTCAGTTTCGTACACCTTCAACTCCAAATAGCCCCATAAAAAAGTCTATAGGTATCAAATCTGGCGAGCGGGCTGGCCATTCCATAGTACATCAATGGCCAATACAACGACTATGGAAAATATTTCCCAAATAGTTTTTTACTTGTTTGGAGTTAGGTGGTATGTGTATCCATATCGAATTCATTAGGATTCATTTCGACGATTTCGGTGATTAGCGGATCAACAGCACATTTAAATACAATTCCCCTGTTGAATATTGTTCAACTGACCATTTTGGAGATAGTTTACGTGGTATCTATCTACTTTTGAAATAGGAAACTGAATGAGAATATTTCAACTGAACAATACGATGTTCGTTTCACTGTCATTTTTGTCTTTTGTTATAAACAAAAAATAACCTATCACAACTTATCGGGTTGTTGGGATTGCCATATGACAGAGAAAAACCAATATTTCTAGAAATATCGATATTAATGTGTTTCTTTTCAGGTAATTATTGAATGTTCCGCCATTTTGTAGTAGGTGAAGATATTGACTTCATATTCTAGGGTTGTGAAGTATTCGTCAGGAGCTTCAAAATGATGTATCACAAGACCCCCCTTTCCATTAATTTTTTTTTTCTCCAGATGGTGCCCAGTCGCCATCTTGAACTTTTCATGTGTAAATTTCACTCCAAAATATAGCATTCATACATCAATTTCATCATCTTAAGTTTCAATTTTCTGAGTTGACCCGTTCAAAAAATAAAAGGGAGAGATTAAATAAATGCACTGTATAGATTGTATATACATATTGTACATATCAGGACTAAATGCTTAGACAGTGTAGTCCAAATGCAACGTTTCGTCACTGGCGCATCCAAGGGGGGATGCGGGGACACGGCCCCCTTAAACTTCGAAGAGCATGTTATTTGTAATTGATAAGTTGAATTTCATAAGTTTGATGGTGAGAATTTGTGGTGGAATCATATCTCTGACTCCAAAGTCGGAATTCCGAGATAAAAGTCAAAATTTCGAGATAAAAGGCGGAATTGAAAAAAAATAAAAGTGGAAAAGGTTTGGCCCTTCTGCGCTTCCGTAACAAACAATTCAGCCACGACGAAAAAATGACTTTCAAACAGTACCTAGTTGTGATTCCTTCATCATTTTAATCTCATCATATCCATATTTTTCTTGCTTTCCTTAAGCGCAAAAAGTTTGAATTGAGTCAACAATGACAAAGATCCAAAAAAGTCGCAAACAGTAATCAATCTTTCCCAAGAGTCCAGTGAATTCGCTTTCGAACCTGCTAAAGAGCATGTGCATCATCGTAAATATATCGCCACGTTAAAGTTTCAGTTTCCGGAACTTCAGTACGCGCGTTCTCTCGTCCTGAAAAGCACGCCTCCAATTCAGCCGGTGATAGAATGAGAGTTCCGTGAAGCTAAGAAACTATTGAAGTCCTTCCAAGAGAGAAAGGTTGGTCATATAATTTTTAAAGTGCTAATGGGAGCTGTTCAAAATCATTTTCCGTTGCCAGCTTGACGTTTCCATCAGTATTCAAAGCTTCTACGGAATGAAGAAAAAAATCTATTTGTTATATGGAATATAGAAAGTGGAGTGGTGTAAAGTTGAATGTTGTTTTTGATATAAGATTTCGCCCGAGCTAAAAAAATTTTTCGGAATACAAAGACTTGTTGATTATTCACCAAATCAGTATAAATATTACTATTTTCAATAAGAATAAAAATGCAAATAAAAAAATAAATAATAAAAAGTACCACCAATACCAAAAAAAAACAGAAAATATATCCACGGTTCATTCATGAAAAAGCTAAAATATATCCACACCACTTTACCTATTCGGTTCAACAGGCGATGAATTGTAGAGTTGCTCCATCTAAGAGATATGATACTTTGTGTCATCAATTCAAAATCCTGTAGCTATGATAACAATTAATGGAGAAGTTGGAAGTTTTATCCACATTTGCATCTTCGGAAGAGTTTATCTCAATTCTATTGTCTAGAAAAAAATCTTAGCTCGATTTATAAACGATAACCCGTACCGACTTGCGATTGAAACTGGTCCATACAAGTTGCATGAGTACTGCGCTATGAGTTCTAACTATATGCTATATTTATGTTATATATACATATATTCGAATGGGTTCGATCTTAGGAGTAGGCAGATTGAGACCTCAGCGTGAAGTCACATTCACCTCTTGAAAATGGCTCCAAAATCGGAGCCGAAACGTCGAGAACAAAACTCCAGGCGCGATTCAATCCGAACTCAACAACAACATATATATATAATATATATATATATATATATATATATAGCAAGCGACACATAAGTGGAACCACCTAGGGTGTAACACTCCAAGGAAATGCTGTCATAGTTTTCCGTCAGTGGTGACAGTTCGCCACGTCAACTAACAACTGCGTTTGCAGAAATAATGACAAGCACTCTCAGAGTGTTATCGAAAATCGAATCCACAAATGTATCTGAAATGATACAAAGATAGAGTGTTAGTTGCTATGAAGCAAGATGAATCAGGAAACTGATAAATATATTATCAAATTCTCTGGTCTATCACAATTTGCATTCAATTCGAAATGCCCACCACAAGATAGCTAGCTATTTCTGGCTTTGGCCTTCATCAGCTGTGGGTTGGCATGGTCCTCGTATCGAAGACAAATTGTGATAGATATCCAGAGGATTTGAAATGAATCGTGCCTTTACGGCAAGCGACACATAAGTGGAACCACCTAGGGTGTAACACTCCAAGGAAATGCTGTTACACCCTAGGTGGTTCCACTTATGTGTCGCTTGCCGTAAAGGCACGATTCATTTCAAATCCTCTGGATATCTATCACAATTTGTCTTCGATACGAGGACCATGCCAACCCACAGCTGATGAAGGCCAAAGCCAGAAATAGCTAGCTATCTTGTGGTGGGCATTTCGAATTGAATGCAAATTGTGATAGACCAGAGAATTTGATAATATATTTATCAGTTTCCTGATTCATCTTGCTTCATAGCAACTAACACTCTATCTTTGTATCATTTCAGATACATTTGTGGATTCGATTTTCGATAACACTCTGAGAGTGCTTGTCATTATTTCTGCAAACGCAGTTGTTAGTTGACGTGGCGAACTGTCACCACTGACGGAAAACTATGACAGCATTTCCTTGGAGTGTTACACCCTAGGTGGTTCCACTTATGTGTCGCTTGCCGTAAAGGCACGATTCATTTCAAATCCTCTGGATATCTATCACAATTTGTCTTCGATACGAGGACCATGCCAACCCACAGCTGATGAAGGCCAAAGCCAGAAATAGCTAGCTATCTTGTGGTGGGCATTTCGAATTGAATGCAAATTGTGATAGACCAGAGAATTTGATAATATATTTATCAGTTTCCTTATATATATATATATATATATATATATATATATATATATATATATATATATATATATATATTCTTTTGGGGTTGCTTTGTTATTCGTCAAGCTTTCGGCAATCTTTATTGCCTTCCTCAGGACGTCTATAATACATAACAATTTATCATATGATAATATATCAGGAATGGTTACAATGGTTACTTACTAACGTGTGATTGAATAATATGAAAGAGGCAAAAATTGAACATGAAAATATGAAGGTGACGTTTAAATGAATTCAGACATATGATATAATTTCACTTCTAGATTACGGTGGAAAAGTCGAAATAGAGGGTGATTTTTTCTTATCCTTCTCATACTTAATCAAAAAGGTGTAAATTTTGCTAAGACCATTTAAATCTGTGTTTTTGTTCATGGAATGGTCATTATTATTTATATGTATCATTTCTAAAAATACACGCTTAGAAAGATTTATTTCACTATCCAAAATTTCAGCTTGTCCGTAATTCATACGGTGATCTCTGTTATTGACATGTTCCGATAAAGCACAAGAATTTACATTTCTTCTACAGTCACTTTTATGAGGAATGATACGACTGTTGAGTGTTCTAGATGTTTGGCCAATGTATGATTCAGGACAATCCATACAAGGAATCTTATAAATGACATTTGATCTATTTTTAATCGAAATAGGAGTCTTTATTCTACTATGTAATTTGGAAATTGTTAGGATATTTTTCTTTGCTATTTTAATATTGTCTTTTTGAAAAATATTTATCAATTTTGGGGTTGATTCTTGTATGTAAGGTAAAGATTTGTAAATTGTTATGCTATTTCCACCTTGTTCATTATTTTCAATGGGTATTATTGGAATTGATATTGTTCTCTCAGAAAATAATATTTGGTTAACTAGATGTCTTGGATAAGAATTTTGAATCAGGATGTCTCGTAACTTGGATAAGCTACGGTTCCTCAAACTTTGATGAGTGATTTTCTCAACTCTACTTTTGAGAGATTTGATCAGATTAATTTTGATTTTGTATGGATGGTAGGAATGATAGCTTATGAATCTGTTGCTGGATATCGATTTTCTGTACCATTCAGTAATTATGACTTTCGATTCGGATCTTATTAATCTCATGTCAAGGAATGGTATATTATTATCTTTCTCTTCTTCAGTTGAAAATTGAATGTTTGGATCATAAGAGTTGAAAGTATGTAATAATTCTTCTTTACTGTCATACGGTAAAGCTAGAATCAAATCATCAACATATCGTTTGAGGAATGGAATATGGAAAGATAATTCTGGAACACAATAATTGAGAAGTTCGTCTAAAACATAATCAGCTAGAATAGGTGAAATGGTAGATCCCATAGGTGTACCAAAAATTTGTTTATATATTTCGTCGTTGAATATAAAATAGGTTGAGTCGAATATATAATCTAGAATTTTCATGAAGGTTTCTTTATCTAGTTGGCAATAATCTTCTACGCGATTCCACTTTCTATTTATACAAGTTTTGACCAATTGTAATGGTAAATTAGTAAATAGTGAAATTACGTCAAGGCTTATCATAACATAATTTTCGGGTAACTGGAATTCATTTAGTGTGTTAGGCTGGGTCAGGTTAGTCAGGTTTGGTTAGATTGGGTTAATAAAAAATTGCAGAATATTCGGTGAATTTCACGAAAGGCATCATTCGGGTATGTTCGGAGACTGTGGGCAGAACGAAATGTGGGTAGAACGCAACGCACCCGTAGTTCATGGTCGAAGAAATTATTTAGAAGTTAATTAGAAATAATTAAAGTAACAAACAGAGTCCATACCGCACCGATAAACTTCAGGTATATAAACAACTAACCCTAGCCTTTTAGATTCAGTATTAATTTTCTTCTCCTGAAGATATCATCGTTTATTTCATATGTGATATTGAGATTATCAGTGCATCGTATATTGGGAAAAAGCAAGAATTCCAACAAGAGCATTCCCTAACTGCGTGAAGAAACTAGTTGATTTGCATCATGTTTGGAGAGAGTTACAGAAAAATTGTAAGAAAACTCAGGTTACGTTCAAGATCCGTGAGAACAATTTCGAAATTGATCTTGATAATTTGTTCGATATTGCACATGCTGATGCTTTTGAGAGAATGAAAATAGAGGAGGATAAATTATTTCTAACGAAACAGAGAGAGCTAGGTCGCCTGGGATGCTTAGGTGATGTAGACAAAAATTTGCGGAAAAAGGAGAAAGATCTGAACGACGACGACTGGAAGAGCGAAGGATCGTTAGACAAAGAGAATCACTGGCTGTTGCATCAACTTCTACCACAAATAACTAAGAAAGTGTAGAAGATTCAGACGAAGAACAGATCTTGAATTCTGAACTCAGTTTGCCAGACGTTCCCTGCCATGAACAAAGTTCAAAAAAAGGTAGGAATACTATCATGACACCCAAAATAGTTGCAGCTTTAGATCGATGCCAGTTGAGCATTAGAGACTCCGTTTACATCCTTAATGCGGTGGTAGAAGCGCTTGGTCTGAGTAGCGATGATTTCCTTATTAACAAATCCTCGAATTTGCGAATTCGTACTGAAACTAGAAAATCAAGGGCAGAAGCAATAAAATTTAACTTCCAAAACATTGTACCCAAAGTAGTCGGGTTAGATATGCGAATTTCAAAAGAAGAACGATTGCCAGTTATTGCTTCAACATAGAAAATTGTATCCGGACTGTAAAAAAACTACTCTAAAAAGAAGTTACACAGACTGATTGTTATTATTACTTTAAGTTTTTAATTGAATGTCAATGATCATATCATTCAATTTTCAATTTTATTCACCTTACTTAATGCTTTTCTAGGGATTTTATAGCAGACGGAAATATCAGGACAAAACACGATTTTTACTAAACTTTGAAGCTCTGTCGGCACTGGTTGCAATTATGCTAGAAAATGAAATTTCATATTTGAGCATTTTATAGCATTAGTAAAAAATGTAAAGGGTATGCATTTCGAAATGGGGGATTTTTTTTGTCATATAAGGGACACCTCAGGCGAATACTATTCACAAAAATAGTTCTTACGGAACTAGATATTGAAGTTGATGGCTTCAATCAAAAGTGTGACGTCACTCTCTACCGAGAGGGCGCTATCAATTTTTTCAGATAGAAAAAGGGGGCTTTTATTCTCCGTTTGATAAGTATTTTGATTTTCTATCCAACACTGGTGAACAAGTCCTTTTTGAGTAATGAGTAATCAACAATCAGAGTTGCATATTTCGATAATGGTTTTCTTCCGCCCCAGTCCCGACTTTTCGGAAAAGATGTTGAATCTGTTTCAATTTATGCCGGAGCAGGGTGTGATTACCATAGAGATCAGATAGAGGTTATTCTTGAAGGTGACCATTTCTGGAAGAACATTCAAAAACTATCACCACGGAATTACAAGACCCCCATCCAATTAGAAAAAGCTTGGTGATGCCCTCTCGCAAGCAAAAAGTTCTAAATTGTTGTTCTAAATAAATTGTTCGTTTTCGTTAACTAGCTGACGAACGTCAACCCTCAGAAGTCGAAACTCAAGCGAGCAATGGATCAACGAGGCCTTACCTTTCAACGTGCGATTACCCAGCATTACCCAGCACGGTGAAAATGATGCCTTTCCATGTGAATATTCTCCGACCCCGATATCGCATTTATATGTTTTGATCTACGGGCGAGGCTATGCACTGTGTGTTTGAGACGAATGCTAGGAACGAACCCACTCACTTCCCTAGGCCCTGAATCAGATATTATGTTGATGACATATTCGCTTTGATGGAAAAAAGGATAACTGACAGTGAGAATATCCTTCAGCACCAAACAGCAGATGTAAGAGTATAGAATTTACACACGAAGCAGACAAAAAAACAGTTGTATTGGTCAAAAGAAACGGATAGGTGTTCAATATTTATAGAAACGACACAAACACGTTCGGGTTCATTCCCAACGACTCGAATCATTGTCCACAACATGAAACGACAGCACTGTAATTTCTCGTGAATAGGTTGATAACATTTCCTTCAATGAAAAGGGACTGATTGGGTACGTAGCTGAAGTGAACGGTTTCAACCAAGAGATATTTGATAAGATAATTGAAAAAGGAAAACACTTCGTGAATCTTCGACTTTTCTGAATGATGAATGCGGTAAAAAGTTTATAGCAGTCCCATATGAACCTCAGTACACTGGAGGACTTGAACAGAAGGTGAATATTGAAGTTTCATATGAAACTTTTTATAAATTACAACAGCTCCTTGGTATTCCGAAATATAAATAAGAGAAAACAGAAAAGTCGGAATTTCATGAAATCAGTTGTCAAGATGACAGAAATAAATACATTGACCAGAGCCGATGAACTATGAAAACCCGCTTCGAAGAGCATTATGCACAAAAGAGATACGAAGGAAAGAAAAATCCGGTGTCGCTCAAAATTCTCCAGACAATTATCACCAAATTAGTGAAAGCAATCTGAGACTGGCTGCGCATGACAGAAGGCAACTCGATGCATTCGATAGTCTAGAAATATCATGATGTAGAAATGTGAATGGCGACAAAGGGCATATCCATTTCAGCCCGCTTTTTAGTTGACTGTCGAGAAATTCATTTGAACAATTAGTAGTTAACAGATCAAGTACATATCGAAGATTGGGTGTAAATCTTCTTCTCCCGAAGAAGCTTATACCTTGTTAGCGAAACGCGCGTTGGGTGCATATAATACCAGTTTGGTATAAGGATAATTGATCTTTACAAAAAAGTTAATCGGAATCATTGCTTGATAATTCATAAAATAATAATCTCGGTATCAGTTGTAAGGAATAGAAAAGTTATTGATGATGACGGCATAAAAACATATTACTTGTTCGTAATGACATAATATATAAAGTTTAATGTTCCTTCTTTCAATTAAATTAATATTGAAAGTAATGAGTCATCAATGAACTATTATACATGAGTTGAGACTCTCTTCATTCAGATATAATGTAAAAAATGGACTCTGTATATTTCCGATGACCTGTGTTTGTCATTCCAACAAAGAATAACATCAATACGGCATATTAAATTGAAAGAAATTTTTGGGTTCTGAACCTACCACAAAATAATGATATTCAAACAGTACTCGAAGTAATTTCCTAGTGATGAAGATGTTATGTACTTTTGAGCTATCCCTATTCCCCTGAGTCACAATGATAACTTCTGGAAGAGAGTTTAGTTACATTCACAATGAAATCTGTATCATTCCTTATTTATTATGCCTTTTCGCTTGATATACACTATCGTGAAACGAAACCAAGATACATAATATGCCCCTTCCAGGAGAATTGAAAAATAGAATAATTGAACAACCCAAATAAATTACAAATTCAATTTTCCAGGTGATTTAACAATTCAACCACTGCGAGTTACTTTGTGCCAGTTATCACATGTGGATAATGCAATTGGTGCCATATATGAAGTTTCTGCCCCATTTGAGCGTTTTCTTTTCGAATCGAATCGTTCCGTTTAATCGAAAGTACATCTGATTGGAATTTGACAAACTTGATGTAGAAGGAACTAGATGTGAGAGATCATCATTTCCTGAAAACGACACCCTCATTTCTTTCAGATCTCAT
Source organism: Zygogramma bicolorata (assembly GCA_032362365.1). NCBI lineage: Eukaryota > Metazoa > Arthropoda > Insecta > Coleoptera > Chrysomelidae > Zygogramma > Zygogramma bicolorata. The sequence continues at coordinate 98,511 of JAVJAQ010005443.1, forward strand.
CATACATGATATTGTATTCATTTTAACCACATTCGTCAACAACACATCCAACAACTGCCGGTTTCAAATCTTTATCTGCAACTTGATATAATACAGATTGATTCGGTCTCAACTTTGGCAAAGCTATTGTAGACTTATCATAATATTTTGCCTTTTTTTGCTTTCTTGCCTGACTCTTTGATGAAAAAAAAAAGGTTTTCTGAATTGTTTTTTTCCAACGGGAAGAGTTATTCTTAATCTTCATCCCATCAAAAGTTGACTTGCATAGGACAAATTGTCTTCAGGTGTGAAATTATGATTTGAGACAGCTAGCAAACTGGTCTCCATCCTTTTGAGATATCAGCATTCCCTTAATATTTTATATCGCATGTTCAACCATACCGATGGATCTAGGGCGAAAGGAACTAGATGTCGTGTGCTTGATATGGTATGTTTTCACAAAAGTAGTGAAGTCATGGAAATTGAATGGCGGTCCCAAGGGCGCCGTAACCATGGGGGCAATGAGGGCTCTGGCTCCCATAGTGAAGTTCTGGTTTGCGAAACTGTTACCATAATACAGGTAATAGAGAATTTTGTTTTGCAAATTTAGGCAGGAGTTATTTTATTGCATGGATAGTTGCAGTCTGACGTACTTAACCTAAAAACACAAAATACTTACAAAAATGGCGAACGGAAGTGCCGCCATTTTGTGAAAAACCGTTTGGGCCTGTATCTCCGTAACCGTGCACTTTAGGCCCACAATTGTCTGAACCTTTTTTATAGATAATTAAATTTCCTATCTTTTTTATCCAATAATTTTTTTACGTAGCACTTACCGTTCACGACTTATATTATTATTACTTTTTGTTTATTCACTTTTTCACCGATATCTCTTTAAATAATTCTTTGAACAATAAATTGTTTATAATAAAACTTTTAAAACGTTCAATTTTCTACAACTTCTGTTCGAAACTTTTTTCTCTAAAGTTAATATTTTTGAAGTTACAACGCGTTCAATGTTGTACTACCGAGTACAAGGTTATTAAGAACGAAGTATGCATAGCGTAATGATGTAGCGAATCCGATACATAATAAAAAAAATATGAATTTTAGAATTTTTTTGATTTAATTAATAATTGATAATTCAAGTTCTTACCTGCAAGAAATAGCGAAAACCCATTGAAATTTTTTCTTTGTATTTTCTTTTATACAATCAAATAATACTATAACTAATTTAAAAACTACTGCCATAACTAAACACGCAAATGAAAAAATGGAATATTTATTGAAGAATATATGTGAAATTTATTTTTATAAATATACACCAAAATGAATCATATGTCTTCTCCGACTCTTTGGCGTTTCGAGGGTGGTGAATTTTCGATGTTGGTTACATTCTCCTCTTCCTCTTTGTTATCTTCGTCAGTGGCATATAAAGATTGTAACGCCTCTATTAATTTGTCGTTAGGATCATCACCAATATTTTCATCGATGTCGCACAATTCTGTGTTGTTGACGATTACTTTCAGCTGATTAGTGCACGTTTCTTCTGTGCAGTTCTCACAGATTACCGTACAGTCCAATCCTGCTTTTCGGCACCCACTGGCTCTGCCACAGCCAGTTCTGCATTTGCATGAAATGCACTCTAGCTGATCTCCCAGATACAAGACGATTTAAATTAACGCGTTGTGACTTCGAAAATATCAACTTTAGAGAAAAAAGTTGGGAATAAAAGTTGTAGAAAATTTATCGATTCAAAAGTTTTATTATGAACAGTTTATTGTTTAAACAATTATTTAAAGAGATATCGGTAAAAAAGTGAATAAACAAAAAGTAATAATAATATAAGTCGTGAACGGTAAGTGCTACGAAAAAAATTATTGGATGAGAAAGATAGGAAATTTAATTATCTATAAAAAAGGTCCTCATAATTGTGCGCCTAAAGTGCACGGTTACGGAGATACAGGCCCAAACGGTTTTTCACAAAATGGCGGCACTTCCGTTCGCCATTTTTGTAAGTATTTTGTGTTCTTAGGTTAAGTACGTCAGACTGCAACTATCTATGCAATGAAATAACTCCTGCCTAATTATGCATTATGGACACGAGTAGCTGGCTCCCTATTACCTGTACTACCATGCTCTCGTAGCAAAGATGTTTCGATCAGAACAATTGTGTATCGGTCTCATTGGTGTCGGGTTATAAAGATTTTTATTATCACGCTGGCAACAGTCAGTGACAAAACCGTAGTCACTGTTAACAAAAGTACGTAGGTATACCGTATATATTGTAATAAAAAATGAAAAGATGTGATATCTGATGATCAAATCAAAAACGTGTTTTCGTTCCACGATGACACAGCGAAGACTAAACGATTGTGCTATCTTGAACTTCTACAGAGCTTCATTTTGAAGAAGTTAGTAATCAAAGGTCAGCAAATATTTTCATTTTGAGAAATAACCAAAAATGGCAGACCTTAAATATGAGTAAAGTTATAGGTTTCATCCTATTTGTTACATATTAATTATATATAGTTCATGTAGAAATTGGTTAATTGTTTCTTTTGTAGTACTCAGACTCGCCATCTGGCATTCAAGGTTTGAAACTGGCTGTGATTATTAGTTTTTTTTTTCTATACTTTACCGAAGAGTTTGGAAATTATTTTTATTATTTCAAACATGTTGTACTTACGTTGTTTTGGACTAGTACTCGCTTTGTGTTTTTTTATATATATATTTATATGTATATATATTTATATATATATATATATATATATATATATATATGATAAGTATAATGAGTTGTTTTTTTCGGGTTTCATTCCGTGTTCTGTGGTTTTGATCCCCTGAAGGATAATTGTCACAACGTTTCGGCAAAGTCTCATTTGCCATCTTGTAGGTGATGAATGAGTTTCGTCCGAAAAAACAACTCATCATATATATATATATATATATATATATATATATATATATATATATATATATATATAATATATATATATAGCTAACCAATTCTGTAGTAAGTAAGGCAGCTCGTCGGGCATTTGAATCTCCTTGGAAAAGGATTGTAGATTTTAATCTTGGTGATTTAGTCCTGCTGAAGGCCAACAACACACATCACCTGTGACTCGAAATGAAGAAAAATCTGTTGAAGGACCAGAATAATGAATAAATACACAATCATACTTTCATTTCAGTTTAACCCGACTATGGTGATCAGAGAGGAACTTTTCATGACTCACATTTGAAGCATTATCAGCTCAAAGTCAATGAAATTTCTCATGAGCTTTGGGGGGCAAGATGTAGAAACTTTTCCCAGAGAATATGTACTGAAACATTATTCTCATTACTGCCTGGTTGAGTTTCAATCAAGCCTATTTGAAATGGTTTGTCCTTTTATTGTTAACATGGTATGTTGACTTTGAACATCGCTAATTGTAAATTGAATGTATGGACAGGACTGAGTTGGACGAGTTAATATTGATGAATCTTTATTAATTTGCTTCTGACTTCATATATATTTGTTAAATATAAATGTCAGATTGATGTTGGGTCACTTCCACCCATGTACCAGAGGGATGTATCGTACGTCCAGGAGACGTACGGATTATGGCCGACGCGACGTATGTCTTATGAGCGTACCTGGTACGTCCAGATTCCGCACAAGTTTTTACTCTATTGGTTGATTTTTTTCAGCTATAGCAATAATATAAGCGAAATGAGACGATAGCTGGGTTTCATGTAAAATAATCAATATTTTCGTGAGATGGTCTGGAAAAAATTTGATCGCCCTTTAGAAAAAAGTTTCTCTTACAGAATACTAAGTAATAAACGACGCATTGCGCATTGAACGATTTTGCAATTTTTGAAATCGATTGATTTCATTCTGGTTTAGTAAAAATAAGATTGTCGCACAGTAATTAAAATGCGGCAGGATGAGAGCATTATATATCAACATCAACGACCACTGGGTAAGAAATTCAGCACATCTATTCAGATAGTTGATCTTGAATGATATAATCCCGATAACATAATTTGCATGTTCCTTGAACTTCAAATTCCGGTCAACTATAACACCTGAATATTTGATCTGCTCAACTCTCTCAATGATATCAATGCCAATCTTTATTTCGTTCTTGTTATCACAAATTTCACAGAACTCTTTGTAATTTTTTTCACTACTGATAATTTTTATATTAATTTTAAGAAAATTTGAGCAACACCACCGCTAGATATTCTCTAAAGTTTCATTTAGTATCTTGATGAGTCTATTACTGTCATCACATGAATAATATATAAGGGTGTCATCAGCAAATAGGTGTATTCCACATTCCTCCGCTACTCCAACTATATCATCAATATAGAGAAGAAAAAGCAAGGGACCAAGAACACTTCCCTACGGGACTCCACTTTCACATCCCATCTCATCAGATAGTATACCATTCAATTTCAACTTTTGTCTTCTATTTCCAAGGTACCCAATCATCCACTCCAATGCATCTTTTACAATTCCCAAACAATCAAGCGATTTCTATCAATAGTTTCAAATGCTCTTTGTAGGTCAAGAAATACAGCTCCAGTAATATACTTTTTTCCAAATTGTTTTTTCAAGTATTCAGAACACATTGAAGTGCAGTTTCACAATTATGTTTACTCCTAAATCCAGACTGTGAGCTGTTTACTATGTTATTATCTTCCAAATAATCTGAGATTTGTTTTGAAACAATTTCCTCTAGAATTTTATTTATTGAGCTGAGCATATTGATGGGACGCTGATCAGAAGCTTTATTTGAATTTGACATTTTAGGGACTGGGATGATGGTCGATATCTTAAATTCATTCGGCACTTTACATAATTCAATAGATGTATGAATTGAATTCAGAAGAGGTTCAGCAATGCTCTGGAAACCTTTTGTTTATAAATGTCATATCAATCTCATCAGGGCTACCCTTATTTGGCAGAGAGCTGATGAGTTCTTCAAGTTTTAATTTAAATCGTTCCAATAACTAATTTATTTTGTCTCTGCATAATAGGAAACTGTTGTCCAGAATGATCTATTTCATCAGTTATCTGTTCAATTCTGTCAATGTAGTAATTGTTCAAACATTTCCTCTATATTAGTAATGATTTCGTTTTCGCCTATTTCTAATTTAGTAAAATTTACGTAGATTTCGTTTTAGGAATAAGAGTCTTCAAAATTTTCCACATTTCTCTCGAGTTGCTTCTGTTTTCATTCACCTTGGTCTCATAATATTTTGATTTTTCTCTTCTTATTGTATTAACCGCTGTAATACGGTTTTGTTGGTAGTTTTCTCAATTTTCCCTTGTTTCATTACTATTGTATATCTTATAATTTTCATCTCAATTTATCGTTGCTTTTTTCACTTCTTCATTCCACCATTCTTTAAAAGTGGGTCGAATTGTGATAAGTCTTTTTGGTGCAACTTCATCCAATATACTCATAATTGTAGAGAAAAAAACTGGATATTTTACTCCAATGTCTAATATTCTATAGTTCCGATTAACCATAAGCAACTTTTCATTGATTCTAGCAAAATCAATCTTCCTTTCCCTAGTTTTCAAATGAATAGGTCTTTCTGTGAAAGTATTTATGTTAATCAATATATTATTATGGCTACTTATTTTTGGTGTGTTAACAACTTGAATATCAATCATTTCACTAGTGTTCGTTGAGATCACATCTATGAGTGAACCACCACATTTGCTAGGATGGGTGACATCCTTAACCATATTCGTGAATCCCATATAAAATGTTTTTCAGTCTATTACTATAAGTTGAGTCTATCAACCAGTCGATATTAAAGTCCCCAGTTGGAATAACTTTAGTATTAATATCACTAATAACATTTTCTATCCTGTTTTCGAAGAAATCTAAAAAAGTTGCACATGTACTACTTGGTGATCTGTATAGGGAAACAATCAAATATGTAATAGTTTCATAAATTATTTTCACAGACAATAGCCAAATATCTTTGGAAGATGTTTTGAATCTGTTTTTGATCAACGTTGATTTTAATCTGAAACTATCATGAATATCACAACTTGGTTCTATATTAAATATGTTTTGATTCTTCCTTGAATAAGTCAAGTCGAAGTCAAAAATAGCTTTATTGTTCAAAAATATAATTTTTGTAACAAAGCATGTCAAAAAAACCTAAGTAAAACCCTGATTAACACATTATTCCACATAGTTTTTGTTAAAAATAAAATATATATGTATATATATATATATATATATATATATATATATATCCATATATACATACACACATACATACATACACACATATACACATACACACATACATTCTTCTAGCAGAGCAGTCAATAGACATATAAATAAACACATAATTAATACAAAATACCATTCCGCAATCACTGACACACAATATATTTGTATATATAAATCTATTTAAAAAAAAGACAGCCAAAACAGAACAAACAAGGAAAATAGATTTCAGAGAGAGGATGAGAAAAACTCTTCGACAGAATAGTATGGATTTCTACCAGTATTTTTTTGTTGCCCTCCTGAACTTGCAATAGGCTTCAGTGTTTTCAATTGATTCTGGCAAGTGGTTAAACATTTTTGATCCGCTATATATAAAATAATTCTTAACGAGAGTTGATTTTGGAATTGGGAGTCTTATGTTGTTATCCTGACGTGTGTTATAAACATGATCTCTAGTAGGGTATGAACTTTTATATTTATAGATGATGCATACTGTTTCGAAGATGAAAAGATCTGGAAGGGTCAATATTCTATTTTCAACAAAAGGGGGTTTACATGTCTGTCTGCAGTTTGCTCTGCAGAGGTATCTGAGAGCTCTCTTTTGCAGAACAAAAATCATGTTGAAATGATATCGACTACATGCTCCCCAAAAGGGTATACCGTATACAAGGTGAGATTCCACAAGTGAAAAATATAAGGGTCTAGCTGCTATTGTACCTAGCTCATCATCATTATTATCTGAAGAACTACCTGCAGTTATTATCGATTTTCTTAAAATGGGATTCCATATTCGGTTGAGGTTGACAGCTTCTTCTTTTCTGTTGGAATTATCCGTGTGTTTGTGGATTTCTATTGCCTCCCGCACCAGTCGACTATGGTATCCCTGGTTGGGTGCAATCAGTTTTGCATTTTCGAACAGAATCCTGTGGTTACCCTCACATATTTTCAATAATTTGAATAATCGTTGCATACTTGTAAGTTGGAAATTCATTTCAAAGTACTGTTCGAATGTAATTTTTTGTGGTGAATCTGAAAAAAAATGAGAAATGATATTGTATTCGAGTGGAGAACGGCTTTTATCATGGATGACCACTGATACAATTATAGTATTTGAATTACAAGATTTTCGTGCTATAAGCGCTCATGTACGACTCTACTATAACAATAAATTTCAAAATAGAAAATAGATTGAGTTTCTTCGAAACTTCACCTTTTTCCTTCTCGATATGCAATATCCTGGAAATATGCAATTATTATTAATTATTATTAATTATTATTAATTATATACAATTCTAAATATAGGCCAAAACATCTCAGAACTAGATGGGAGTAATCATGAAACACTAACGAAAGCCACAAACTGGTTCACAGCGAATAATTTGAAATTGAATACTAATAAAACCAATCAGATACTTTTTGGAAATCAAACAAAATTGAGTAGTGTGAAATTATTGGGTGTTCAGATTGATTCAAAATTGAATTGGAAAAACCATATCGAGCAATTAGCTGTGAAACTAAATAAAGTAATTTATCAGATCAGGAAACTAGTGGAATTTACCACACTCGAGACCACTTTATCATACTACTATAGTAACTTCTATACAGTTTTTTCTTATGCGATTCTGCTTTGGGGTAACTCCACAGATAGTGGAAGAATTTTCAAATTACAAAAAAAAGTAGTTCGGATTATGGCGCATGCGCGTTTTACGGAACATTGTAAACCTCTATTCAAGAAATTTAATATTTTAACTCTACCCTCAGTTTTCATTCTCCAGTGTTTATTGCACGCCAAAGAAGGTCAACATTCCCTGGCCTCAAATTCATCATATCATTCTTATGATACCAGAAATAAAGATTCATTGAGTATTCCCTACCATAGGCTTAAGAGAACTCAACAACCGAATAATCACACAGCCTTGAAACTTTATAATAAACTTCCCACTGAGCTGAAAACTGCTTCTATCAAGAATTTCAAAGCGACAATAAAAACCATTTTATTAAACAATGCATTCTATAGTATCGACGAATTCTTTGACTTTTCTTTCAACGAGATGCAACTACAGATGATTAATAAATAAAAATAATGAAGATATTTTGTTCTTTATGTACTCATTATGTTTACAGGTGACCAAATTCAATTTCTCTTTTTTTAATGTGTCTGTTCGTGTACGAACGTATGTGTATTTACCTTTTATCATATTTAAACATTTTATGATTGTATTTTTTTCTTCCGACTTGCTATAATTATACAGTTATGTATGATACATAGTGAAATAAATATGAATATGAATATGATATATTTTAGATTATTTCCTATGTTTGTTGCGGGTGAATTAGATCTATGATCTATAAGAATTAGTAATCATATAACCAAAGCGGTTATACAATATCGATATCTCGATGAGTTTAGTGGACTGTATCTTTGCGGTGGATGGTAAAAGGAAATGTACCCAGAGGAACCCAGATCTTACCTTGGTATTTCTTCTGGAGTGACACAATGTCCTTTGCGATGAGAATTCAGTCGATGTGTCGGCCGACTCTTCTCCGGTGTGGTTACAGGATTGCACAACGGTGTTGGGGTTTGGAAAACTTCAGTTCATACGAACAATCGGAAGAAAACAGCACTCACGATTGCACGGCGGTTTTTTATGAGAAAAAAAGGAAACGTATATTCGTGAACTGTTCAACAGCAAATCGCTTCGTTATTGTCTCAATGCCGACTGGCTTGATCTGGGCTAGAGGTGATGGATTGAAAAATGATACAGGGTGGTTCCACAAAGATACTTGCATGTAAATAATAGTACAAATTGAAAATAAATGAAATATCAACGGAAATGTATTCATTTCCTTAGAATATATATACAAAAAAATTAACAAAAATAATAAAACAGAGCGGGACGCGACACCTATTTTGTTTCTGGAGGAAAACACATACGTGCAATTTTTGGGTACGTATTATTAAATGTGTGGAAAGTAGAAATTATCTTGTTTGGGTTTGTTGAATCTGGTTGATGATTTTCGCTTTGATGATGTGAACTTTCGTCAGAAATTATTCACCCCAACATTAAATTCCTGATCCAGTCTTACCTATTATCCGCGATTATCGAGTGAGTGAGTTGAGTAACAATTTCTTTTTCAGATGGTGCTAACTTGTTTAACAAAATGCTCGACAAGGGCGAATTATATCAGTTTGCTGATAGAGTAAATAGTCTCTGTTAGAAGATTTCATTAGCTTTACACTAACGTTACGATATCATCGATTATTGAGAATGAAACTGCATACCACTACCGTCTAAGCTTTTTGGGTTTCTGCAGGTGACCTAAACAACCCTACGTCAGTGAAATTTCAATTCGAAAGTCTATTGATTATTGTAATAAGTTTGGTTCACGAGTTTAGAAGCAGAAAATGTCATGATTGTGGTCCTAAAAATGTGATCTGGGGTTCAAAAGGTAAGGAATAAAAAATTTGCGAAAAAATGAAATACACCTATAAAGAAATTGAATGATAATTTCGAATTCACTATCAATAAAACGAAGTGCAGTATTTTATGCATAACTAGAAAATCGAAGGCAACTGATTTCTAAAAACTGAAATTATTGTTTTCAAATAGCAAATATCGATTTGGAAATTGAAAAATTTATACATACTGTCATCTAGAATCCTGAAGGACAAATCTGGTGTGGAGAAATGTTTCTCCAACTGTGAAAATTTTTCCCTCTGCAAATCTTCAGTTACAGATATTAATAAATCACCAATATCATTATAAGTTTCAGTGACATTCATTTGAATATCTCACAATAATGTGAAATGAAATTGAAGTTTCAGAATTTTCTGTCGATTTCAGTACCAAATAATGGTAAAGCACGGAATTGGGCCTATATCTTCGGGTGAAACCATTTTGGTGTATTCTGTCGCTTTGATGAATTTACGAGTGATCTGTGATATCGTTAGACTGACCAACTTTTCCTGCAATAGACATAAACTACTGTTACTCTCGAATAACTGGGGTAGTGAAATAGACAGGAATGTTTTATTGCCACTTTCCTGTGCTCTTCGAACCCGAATATCATTTGGACCTGAGTCCAGCCTCGAAATGGAAATCCTGAAAACGACGAGAAAAAGAAAGTTGGTTGAATCGTGATGAATTTATCATACCTCATCATGAGTCATTAATTCTCTTCAGAAGCTATCAAAATTTTCTTTCCAAAATGGAAGTTACACAGCCGGTGCGAAACTCAACCTGAAATTTTCGAACATAAACCTGTGTTTTTTTTTTTCATCAAGAATCATAATAAACATAGACACAGTATGCTTCTTGCTATTCTTTGGGGATTGCGTTGGGGATCCGTCAAAAACTGATGGGCGAGTTGAACCGGAGAAGAATTGAATATTCCAAAGACCAAATAATCACTTAAAATTATTCGAATGTTCGAAACCATCTAAGAATTTCATCATCTCAAGAAATTGAAATTACCTAAGATAAACAGAAAAATCAAGTCGTACATCCTTAAAATTCAAAACCAGTAGTAAGTTGAATAAGCAGGAATTCATCGAAATCCGAAATAATAACCTACCAAGGAACATATATTATTGGGTTGAAAACTTAAAATGACATTTCGATAAAAACCAAAATCCGAACCGTTGCGTTGATTAACAGAGAAAGCAGAAAAAAGAATGCGAAACAGCTGGAATTGCATAGTTGATATTGGATACATCGTCATATGTCCAGACTGTAATCGATATAGGACTGTTTATGCAGTTTATCTAAAAAGCAAATGAAAGCGGTTTGTATCGTTTTTTCGAAAGTTTGCTCGTTTGTAAGACTATTAACAATGCTCATGGGATATTCCCACCCAACTTCTATGCAGACAACAGCGAGGTGGAAACTTACTCAAGTGATAACAATCCACAGAAGTTCTTCTCTAGACACTTCGTGCAGTTTTTCTATACAGGAAATGAATGCGAGTCTTTCGCAGCTTTACTCGTTCATTAGAGGCATTGCTACACAATGTTCATTATACTTCCCAACCTTAATTCGAATCCAAGAAAGGCGAGGTGAAAACTGAATTATGTCAAGAAAAGTACCCCGATGCTTTAGATCAAGACGAGCTCATTTTTTTCTGAATTGTTGTCCAGTTTTTCTATATAGCACATGTCAGCGGTTCGTGCCTTTCTTTCGAAACTTTTTTCATTCGAGAGAACATTTCTATACAATGTTCATTAAAATTTTCTGCCCAAATTTGATACAGATATTGCACGTGGTTCTCAATCCGTTGAAAGAGGGGGTTGAATTTGCTATAGGAAGTGTTCATTCCAGTAGTAGCTAAGTGAATCAGGTTATTATATGAGGAGTCGCTTCACATGAACCTCGTGTCCACAAACACGAATCAAAACAGATAACAATCCCTCCGTCACTAGTTGTAATAATGGCAAAAGGTTATTATTTCCTTCAATGGCAGTTGGCTTTTTGAATTCATAAATGGCAGTTGCTGTCACCAGACAAGGAGGGTAATTCCACGTCAAATTTTGGATGTTAAGGCTATTTCCGAAAGAGACATGAATTCGGCCCTTTTCACGAAGAAAGGGTCTTCAGTGAGAAACCTAAGGTTTAATTTCTGCTTCCTTGTATACTCTGAAATCTGAAAATAGGGCGGCTTGTAGGAAATGAAATCATCTGATAACTTCAAGCAATATATTAGCAACGGAATGGAAATAGGAACTTACAAAATAGATTAAATGTAAATATTTATATATATATATATATATATATATATATATATATATATATATATACATATATATATATATATATATATAAGAGAAGAAATATGCAGTGAAAACAATTTATAACAAAAAATATTACATTTACCGTGCTATTCAGTTCAATCAAAATATTGAAAAATGAACTGAGACCGGCAATGGTTTTCTCTATGCATAAGAATAATGAAAATTCCACAAACAGGAAAAATGTGTACTCAGAACACAAAAATCTGATGTACTTATCTCTATAAATGCCTCTAAATTTGCCCTACTTGCTAAATGTATATTATAGGTCGCCCTACGGCCCATCTCGCGCAATTACTACTCGATGTCAGAGAGAGTCAGGAAGATTTCTCAACTTGTGATTCAAACAACAGATATAAAATTTATGATGGCCTCTCTTCCAAAAGTGAATATAATGGTTATTTACGTTAACACACATCAAAATTGACATACCAAGTCTTCTGTCTATTTTACATGGCTGTTTCCATTCCATAGATTTCTTGGTTTCTCCAAGATATGGCACTTTGCACACGAATCAATTTGACGTCATTTATTTTCCGCCCCCATAATTTTGGCAGGGGACAAACCTTGAAAGGCCGTCCCCTCGCGTTCGCGAGTTTTTTTTTTCGAATTTTTTCTTGTTCGAGTCCTAACCGTGTGTCCAGACCAATCACTTACTTAATTTCCAATAATTATTTTCTCGGGCCTGCCGCCCACACAGCGCTGTCCGTCGGCTGATCCCACGCGAAGGCGATGTTTCGTTTATCAAAAAGTTTGCACATTGAATTCCCATATCTCGTCTACACTGAAACAAAGACTTCTTTCATTGGGTGTTTCGTGAGAGGAATTCTCAAATGAATTTTGATACATTGTATATGAAGCTTTCATATACAGGTTGCGAATACTTATATTGAGTTCACTTCAAAATGTTCAGCATTACAAAGGTGTCAAATCTGGCAATCGGGCTGGTCATTCCACGATGACCAAATTACCATGGAAACCATGAAAAGTATTATCCAAATAGTTTTTTCCTCATCTGGAGTATGTGGTGGTGCTCCATCTTGTTGGAATAATAATATCCATATCAACGATTTTGTTGATTTAAGGATCAACAGTAGTTGCCGGCATATTCAAATACCATTCCCCTGTTAAATTTTGTTCGATTGACCATTTTGGAGATAGTTTACGTGGTTCCATCCATTTATAAAATATGAAACTAGGTGAGAATATTCGAACAGAACAATGATGTTCGTTGTACGGACATTTTTGTCTTTTTATAAACAAAAAAAAGCCTTCCAAACCTGAACGGGCTTCCGGAATTGCCAAATGACAGAGAAAAACGAATATTTCTAGGAATATAAATATAAATGTTCCGCCATTTTGTAGTAGGTGAAGATATTGACTTAATTTTCTAGGGTCGTGAAGTATTCCTCAGGAGCTTCAAAATGATGTATCACAAGACTACTTTTTCATTAATTTTTTTTTTCAGATGGTGTCCAGTTGCCATCTTGAAATTTTCATGTGTCCATATTACTCCAAAATATAGCATTCATGCATCAATTTCGTTATCCCAAGTTTCAATTCATTGAGTTGACACGTTCAAAAATTGAAAGGGGGGGACATTGAAGAAATGCACTGTATAATTCAATGCCCTTCCTAGTATTAGCCAGGAAAGTAGTAGTTGATCTTTGGAAACAATTTCAGCTCCAACGTAGAAACGTAGTAAATTAAGCGAGGAATCAAGTAAATTGTAACAGAATAATATCACTTGTGAAGGATTGTGAATACAGATTGTAATATTTCCACCTTACCAGAGTATACTCAGCTTAGGTTCACAGAACGTTATACATAAACCTCATATAAGAATGCTAAGCAAGTATAATCATTTGCATTAATCTGGGAATAATTCTCAGTCAATAAGAAAGTGAAAAAAAATAATATATTTTTAGTCAAACACAAGGAATATGATCCGTTCGTAATACCTAGATGAAATAATTATAGATATTTGATATGGTAAAATGATTCAGTACTTTCGATATTGAGCAAATAAATATATGACTGATAAAGTATATGAATTCGCCTGATAATCTTTCTCGCTTGACGGTGGAAGAAGCCGCAATTTTCCTCTATCTGGTCAGGTGCAGCACATCAATGGAGTACGTATTTTTCTGACAAAGAATGGACGTGGACTTCGCATGGACGTGGACAATTGACATGGATGGAGCAAGGTATATACAAATCCCGAGCGTGGAAGGAAAATATCATTCCCTTGCGGAAACCAAAAAAAAAAAAAACGTTGAACTCTATCGAAGTGGGAAAGCAATTCTCCAAAAAAATCCCAGTTGAAGAAACTCCAAAAAAAAAACTCATCTTGACAGCCTCTCCATTAAACCCTATAAAAAATTCCTTGTTGGAAAAGTATCTCTGAATCTATCGATTATCCAGAGTATAATAAAAAACAATGAAAACATGTTCATATAATGACATTATTACCTTCCTTGAAGAAGGGTTACTCAAACCAGCAAAAAGAGCAGAGTGAAATGGCGTCACTCGCTTTTTTCTGAAGAAGTGGTGGTTTTTCAGTACAATCTGTGGGTAGTGCAGCCCTTCATGAAAATCTCAGCAATCAGAAGCAGAAGTTATATCCGAAAACGTTTTCGATCAGATTGATGAAAATCGCACCATGCAGCTCACCACTTTTCAAATCCCTCTCGAAACCCATCAGAGAACTGACCTCCTGCGGTCAAAAACCAATTTTCTACCTCTCGCAGGTGAGCCAAATTCGCCTACCGAGCAACTCTATTCCGAGGAATTCTCAAAATAGGTAAGGCAACGCCATGATAAAAAATTACAATCTACATAAACGAGAGAGATGAATAATAATCCATTTCCTCAACATTAAATAATGAACGAAACAATTATTCTACCCAACCCCTATAGGTTATCGTGAATTAGGAATAGAATTCATTTTATTTTCGATGAGAAAAATATCTCATTTCAATAATATTGTGGCGACGAATTTCAGCAGGAAAAGCAGGTGTAAACTGGGTTGCCAGTTCTGCACGAAAGTTGTCAACGGTTTATAAAATATTCTTGGAAAATATAAAAAGCGAAAAAAATACAGTAGGTTACACAATTAGGCCCAATATCCCTACGAAACATTTTAATGAGGTGAGCAATCGCAATTATGGAAATATTGCAGATTACTCCGACAATTGAAAGAGTCACAGGTATTGGTTCCTGATTCGATGGGACTCTGGAATTGGCATAGATGCCTCAATCCAAACGAACTTATATCTCTCATTGTTAACGAGATTCTCATGCATTAACTTGATACCTATTGTGAATAACACTGTAAATGTTTTTATTTTATGAATCATTCTCTCCAAGCAAATACCACTTCAATGGAAGAATGCATATAAAAAAAGGTGTGAAACAACAGCAAAACATAATTTTCTGTAAAAATAGGCTGATGAAAACTTAGCGTCCAATGTTTATTCAATGGTAATAAAGAGCGCCAACATGTTTAATTACAATTGTTTTTGTCTCACATACCAGCTGTGTTCACGAAGCTCCCGAATAAACACTTAGTTGATCCAAGGGAGTTGATTTTATTCGAAAGTGTTTATGTGGGAATCACATCAACAGAGTGACTTCGGTATTCGATGAAATTTTCAATCAACTTGAAAGGCGGTATCTATCTTTTGAAACATTGCGGTTTTCATCCATATACAGGGTGTTTCCTAACTACGGTTCCTTACTTCAGGGGGTGATTTGTTAGGTCATTTTAAGGAGAAAAGTTCCTATGAACATATGTCCGGAGCTGCTTCGTTTCTGAGATGCAGGATGTTGAAATTAAAGAAAAAAAACGGTAATTATAAAATGTCATAAATATCCTAGAACCGATTTGGTTGAAATTTGGTACATTCGTTCGAACTAATAAGGCCCTCATTTAGCCCTAACTAGATTGAAATTATTATGGCCAGTGGCGTCTCAGTGGGCACCACAGCCAACAATATTGTAAAAAAAAGTACGCCACTGACTTTTTTGCTGAATTTTCATTTTTTCCAAAGTAAGCAACTGAAAATACAATTTTTT
This sequence comes from Zygogramma bicolorata, assembly GCA_032362365.1. Taxonomy (NCBI): domain Eukaryota; kingdom Metazoa; phylum Arthropoda; class Insecta; order Coleoptera; family Chrysomelidae; genus Zygogramma; species Zygogramma bicolorata. Next base: position 114,600 of record JAVJAQ010005443.1, read on the forward strand.
GGTCACTCGTTATTGTGTTCCATCATATGAATTAACCATCTGCAAAACATTAATCTTGGATGGAAATCTCGAGGCAGTAGAGCTTGGACCCGCTGTATGTGGTATGGGTATGGGAGATTTTTTTTCAGAACTTTCCAAACGGTTTTTGGACTGACTTCAAGCTGCAGTGCAATCTTCCTGGTACTATTTGAAGGATCTTCTTCTATCGCATCAAGTATAGCTTCTTCTAGTTCAAGCGTTGTTACCATTTCTGGTCTTCCACCACCTGCATTTTTATTGAAACTCCCAGTTTCACATAATCTTGCATGTAGCGTTCTGAATGTTTCAGCGCAAGGAATTACTCTGTTAAGATATCTGTCCTGGTAAATTCTTCCTGCTTCTCCCGAATTTCCATTTGCTTTAACAACTCTGAATTTTACTGCTACGACAATAATGTTGTCAAAAAGACCTTACCCAGCATGTAAGGGCCATTATTCATTATCGTATGCAGGTACGCCTATCGCTATTAAATTATTACGGATGGTGAACAAATATCAACCAATATTCCGAAACAAAAATTAACTTTTTCAATTTGAAATGAAATGTGTGTAGGAGAAACCCTACTATCAATGTCAGCTGGTCTCCAATACAGGTGTTCATGATATGCAATAGAGTGGTTTTAATTTTTTTCTCGAAAACGAAGCTGAATATGAAGAAACTACAAGTGGACAAAAAATTGTATTTTCAATTGCTTAGTGTAAAAAAAATAAAAATTTACCGAAAAAAGTCAGTGGCGTATTTTTTTTTTACAATAATGTTGGCTGTGGTGCCCACTGAGACGCCACTGGCCACAATAATTTCAATCTAGTTTGGGCTAAATGGGCGCCTTCTTAGTTCAAATAAATGTACCAAATTTCAAGCAAATCGGTTCCAGGATATTCATGATATTTTATGATTACCGTTTTTTTTCTTTAATTTCAACGCCCTCTATCTCAGAAACGAAGCAACTCCGAACATATGCTAATAGGAACTTTTCTTCCTATAATGACCTAACGAATCACCACCTGCAGTTAGGAACCGTAGTTAGGAAACTCCCTGTATATCATACAGGATAAATATAACAATAATTGTCAAAAACAATACACAATCCGATGAACCGATGCAAATGATCATTACTCTCGGCTCATTGAAGATACTCAGAGCACATGTCGAATATATATATATATATATATATATGCTCTCTGGAACTTCCGGTTGAACCGCGTCTAGAATTTTTCTTCTTTCGACGTTTCAGCTCCCACCTTGGAGCCATTCTCAAGACTACCTACTTGACTTGGTGGCGAGGCCTAGGTCTCCTTAACCCCCAGCACTCATTTGACATGTTATACCACTTTACCAACGTTTTGAATACGACTAACCTCAAATTCAGTAAAGTTCTTGTTACTGTTTATTTGAAGTGATAACTAAAAAAATAATTTGTAGCTTTTCCCTGAAGATGGTAATAAACATTATCGAAATATTGGAAAAACTGGTGTTATAAGAGTACACTTCCGTTCTGCTGTTCACCCAAAAAAAACTACAGTTTTTTATATATATACTGTTCCAGATAACAATATAAAAACCGAAATTCCACAGTATGGTAGCATCGTCATCTTCGGTGAGTTGTATACAATCAAAAGATACGCATTAACATTGATTTTGAATTTTTAGGGTTTGTATGCCCCAGGAAAACCTTCCTCGACAATTAGTTTGAAGGTTCAGCTGTTCTATTAAAAAAAGATCCCCGAGCCAGAGAGTTTCGACAGGTCTCCCAGCTCATAACAAAGGGGTGAGACTTCTGCACTCGTCGGGTCATCCGTTTGCCAAGGGTGGAACGATTGACGACAATTTGGACAGGCACCGACCGTGTAAATATCTATAGAAGGAAGACAAGTCTCCGAACATTCTCCGATGTTCCAACGAAGTTAGCGAGTCCGTGATTAAAGAATCAACAAGACGAATTGCTTTTTTCTAAAAAGAATCAAGAAATTCAATGAATTTTTTGGTGCCGAGCTCCACAGATGAGAACTATACTTGAAGATAAGACCTTATCTGCGCCTTGTAGATCATTAGAAGCTGACGAGAAGTGAAATATTTCCTCGCACGAGAAAGAAAACTAAGCTTCTGAGAGGCAACTTTAATTGTATCACATTCTTTGGTTGAGGGCCAGGCCCCCTTTTAGGATGGGAATATGGATATCTGTGAACCCCATTGCGGTTTCTACTTGGATTTCAATAGATGCGATACACCCTCTAATTCAAATGTCAAGTAGTGCAAGTTAGTCAAAGTTCCGGCAAAAGTTGCGCTGCCAACTCAATAAGAAATATTCAAAGCTGACCACAGCTATAACTAAAATATTCGCTAAACAGTATTCACAACAACCAAAATAAATCCTAAAATATATAAAAATCATACATTGTTTAAACGTTTAGACAATGTCAAGAATGTCGAAAGTTTGTAAATAAGTTGAGCTTGTAGCTAAGTGGGGCAGATATTTTGTTGCAAATCCCAACTGATAGAATCAATACATAGGTATTACTCGTTCTTATTTAAAAAATCAAAGGGGCATTCTGCAACTTACAGATTTATCTTTTACTCAATTCAAACATAAATGAAGTGCGATGAAGGTCTCTACACCAAGTTGATATCAGAAAAACTGCATTGTTGTGATTGTGAACAGGATTCAACCATTACATCTCATATTGAGAATAATTATATTTCAATCATTTCTTGAAATACCTGATTTTTATTTCACTGAGAAAAAGCTGGTCACAAGCGCTTGTTGGAAAGCGCTTGCAAGCTCCAACCGGCGCGGCGTTAGAAAAGTCTACATTGTATCAAACGTGTGCGTTCACAGACAAATCCTGTCCCGGCTAGGAAGCGTTTGCTACAAGGTCTGACCAGCAGGCAAGAACGTTTTGTACTTATTTTCCTGCTCTTGTTGATCGAAGTAGTCAGTGACAAACAACTGTGCAGTATATATGTCGATGAACTGATATCGCAAGTCTTCAGAAAGGGGCTATTTGGGACAAACGCCTCAAACTACTCGCTAAAAGAGTTCACTTGGATAAATTGTGGAAGGAGATAGCTTCGAGAATGAAAACTGACGGTAAGAAGAATATTTCACCATCAATTATTTGGTAGCTACTGAGAATTATTAGACGGTGTATTGACTTTACATTCAGAGTCAAGGGAGATTCTGATAATTTTCTACTGGCTCATTTAACAAACCTTTCCGATGTTCAATATAATTTATGGATAAATAAACCATGTAGATTCAAATTTAGGGTTTAATCGAACGAAACGTCTCGTCTGTACTATGACAGTCATCATCCTTTGTACAAGAAAGAGTGAATAAAAGTATACCATGATATAAATTTAATAGAATGAAATATTGCATTAGGTAAGCTTTTTGTCAAACAATTTTTCTAAATATTTTATTCTGAATCATTTCAACTTAATATTTAAGTAAATTGATGAATATTGATTATCAATTCTCTCCTCCTGAAGATGCTAACCTTGTTAGCGAAACGCGTCTCGAGTGCAAAAATATCAGTTTGGTGTTAGGATAATTTATCTCTAGGAAAGGTTTCGACAGAGAAAAGTAACTTGGGTATTATAAACCAAACTTTTTTGTTAAAATTTACATTATTATTGCATATTGTACATCATATAGATAAGTAGTGTTTCATGTACTTGAGATTCAAAGTGTAATTTTAATAAAAATATAATACAGTTTCCTGTATGATTTCCACTTACAATGGGTTTACAAAACCTCGACACGTGTTTCGCTATTACAATAGCTTCTTCAAGCAAGATAAATGATAATAATGAATATTTATCTTGCTTGAAGAAGTTATTGTAATAGCGAAACACGTGTCGCCGTTTTGTAAACCCATTGTAAGTGGAAATCATACAGGAAACTGTATTATATTTTCGTTAATATGGATTTTTATCAAGTATCGGCCAGTTCAATTCAATTTTTGTAATTTAAATGACAATTACTGAGATACACTTCTAGTCTGTGAAAACTAATGGATTGTTGGCGAAGTATGTCCTAAACAATTATCTCACACTTGAGCCTGCGTTTGTTGGTCTTCCAATTTTTTTCTACTTCCTGGAATTGGCATCAGTCGAATGGTGTTGTACCCCTTCCACATCGATGATGATGTTGTGCAACAGGCAAATGCATTTAATTATGTCTTCAGCTAAATCAGTTACAGCAACATCAGTTTCAATGATTCTTGATAGTAATCTCCTTTTGCTTAAAGGAAACCAAAAGCACATTCAACAGACTTTCTCATTCTTGATAATCTTCTGTTGAACATTTCTTCATTAAAGCTTAGTACATTTTTTTTGTATGGTTTGAGCAGGTTAACCTATAGTGGATATGCATCATCACCCACAAACACATATGGTGCTTTAACATTGGTACCAGGTGAATATTCTGAGTAAGGAATGTCGAAACTATTGGTTTTCATCAGTCTAAATAAGTCAGATCCTTCCAAGGCTCTACTAACATCAACACGGAAATTTAATGAGATTGTCCGGAATGATGATCCAGTAATCAAATAACTAAAAAAATAAAAAGTGATTCAGCAAGCAATATCAAAAGCTTAAGCTAAAAGCTTAAAAGTACACATACACCACAGATTCATCGTTAACCATAGAAGACGTCAATGTATTTCTTTGTTTCAGATCAGGCGCTGAGGAAGAAATGGAAATATCTGCGAGACCAGCATGCTCTGTAGCATCAAAATTAGTACGTCTCGAATCCGAAGCAGGAGCAGATGAAGTTATCACATGCAAGTGGCAGTATTTCAATGCATTTCTCTTCTGAAAAATATTGTTAAGGCTCGAAAAAGCTCTGGTAAACATCAAGTACAGATGAAATCGTTGAACAGCAAAGTACCAGTCCGGAAATACAAGACGAGGAGGAATATACCGAGCCTGAAAACCTGTTACCAGTGCAATGTAACCATCATGGATGATGACGAGATCCCTGCACCAGCTGGTCCATCTGAGGAAGAAACTTCAAAAGCGGAAAGAAGTATACTACACACTGTGGAGAGAGTCAAATGTGTGAGACGTGATGACTATATGGCTTCAATGCTAGGAATTGAAAGAAAAACAAACATCACTCCATTTTCATCAGTTAGTACTTAACACCAGGGCGTATCCATAGATGAATATGAAGGATCTCAAGGTCCCGGAAATGAAGACTTCTCCGGACTTGCCCGGTTGCTGAATTTAAAATTACGAAAAGAATTCGAGAATCTTTCAAACTGATATTCACAAGAAAATGAGGTTATTCTATGTATTACATCCAGTTTTGTTAAAATGTCATTCCGTTAATTTCTGTATTGTTTATGCAATAATAAAAGAATCAAATTACCCACATATTGTGTTTGTTTCCTAGAATGTTCAATAACGCAATCAATAGCACAAAATATGACATATATTTATTAAGATTACAGACGAACTCAATAATTGAATATTGCATTTTTTTTATTTGAAACTTGTTTACTTTGACTCTTTTCGCTTCGAAGTTTAAAATGTTTAAATAAATCTCACAATATTATTTGCATCACGATTAATCAGCTACATAGGGTAACCGAAGCCGGCACTTTTTATTCCTCCGAAGTCCCTTTTTTAATTCTACAGCCACCATTTTGTTTCATTTTTTATTCAGATACCATTTCCTTTATGAACTCGAAATGTTGCAAATATATGGGTTTGGTTAGTCCCAGAGACAATATCTCTACAGGAGTTTTGAAACACCCTGTATAACGTTAGATGTGTTATATTGTATAACTAGTTGTAAGATATATTATATAAATACATGTTATGATAAGTTTTTATTACAAAAATCAAACACACCATAAATTCACCTCAAACAAATAACTAGTCGTTCTTCGGCATGGATAGGCTGCTTATGCCAATTTCCCCAACACTTTCAATTTTCTTGAGGATGTAACTAAACGTGGTTAACATTTTCATATAAAAACCTCACTTCGTCCACTTTCAATTCCATTGGGGAAATAGATGGTGGTATTCCCCAAACCTACCTCTTCCGCGGGTAATTGCATAAACACTGACTTTCCTTCTACGAATTTTCAATTCGACATTTTCAAGCAAAAATAACTCTTTATCACTTGAAAAAGACATTGTCTCAACGAGATCTGAGAAAACATTAAGCTTGAAATGCAAGCGTTTGTTGTGTACACACCACAACAAAATTCTCAAGCGCTTGGAGTAAGCGCTGAAAATAATCACTTATCATCAGCTTTCTTTGTAAACGCACCCTTTCAGTCTCAAAATGAATATAAAACTTGATAGATAGAGATTACAGACATCAGACATACATATACATCGAAAATCTGTGGTCTGTCATCGAAGTTATTTACATGGAATTATAAACAATATTTTCAGCATCTGATCACTTTGATAACCATAGTACACTCGAAGAGTTTATGTCGAAGGTTTTATATTGAGCCTGAAAGTAGTATGTGATTATTCTTCTTGTAGATCAAATAATGTTCTCAATGTGTTGAAGTACAAAGATATATTTAGAAACTGAAATTATATTTTTATCAGGCTCAGAAGATAACAGGAGATTAACCAGATGAAATATTAATTGTTTGCTGTATATCACACTATACATTTGGTATTCCATTATTGATAAAATGTTCACAGCTTTTTACCGCATTATATGATATTTTATTTCTGATAGGGAGTTTTATGGAATAGCAAACCTGAATGCAACCCTGACAATCCTTCTAGGTCTTTTCAACAAATTTCACATATTATTCATTCACCTGCCTTCCAAATGATGGTTGAGATGACATTCAGTACTAATGCCATCCAATAAATGAATCTATTTCGAATTGTTATTGAATTGGAGAGAATAGAAGAATAGAAATGAGAAAAAATTAAAATTTGAATATATAGTCTAACAAATGGAATATTTGAATTGCATCATTTTTCGATCACAAAACAAAAAATTTCATGAATTGAATTTATCAGTTCATTTCTATTGTTTGAAAGTTTGTTTGCAACAAATGCATTGTTCGCATGAGATATATATTTTTTTTTTCGAAATATACTGACTGGTGAAATCGATGAATAAAAAGTTTCGACCAAAAAAATGCCCAAGAACACATTTGTTATTTTCATTATTTTTTGTAAAGAAAAAATTTTTTTTAATGATTATTCATTTTTATCAAATCCTTCATTATTTTTATATTTCATTCAATTTATATTATGTTGAAACCGAATGAAATATTTTTTCATGATAAAAAAAAATCCAAAACTATGTATCTTTTCACAAACACAAAAATTTACAACACGCAAATAAGACTGATGAAACATAATATACAGTGTGGTCCAACGAAAACTTAACACCTCTATGTTCCGGCTTTAACATGAAAATGTGGAAAATCGCTCGGACCCGTCAATTTCTAATACAAGGGGGAACAACTTTTCCGCTGTTTTCATCCCCGTAACTTCAACCCCCTAACGGGGGTGAGCACAACCCCTTGATTTTGAATAGGGATGAGGGGTGTTGAGATACCTCATTTTGACGATCTTATCGTGTACTATCTGACCGTAAAATTTCACTTCAAAATATCCATCGATAATGAAATAACAGCGAAAATAGTGAAAGAGGCAATATGGAATTTATCTCGAGAATATTATTCGTATCCTACGCATTTCAAAGGTATTGAGTGGTTAATTTTTTGTCCAAAAAAGTAGACGGACCTTGTTTTTGTACCTTAGTCTATCGTGAATTGTTAAGAACGGTACAAGTGTGTCCAAGCGATTGTAAATTTGTAGTGGAATTGAAATGGTGTATTCCGTAGAAGAAAGGGTGGAAATGATAAAATTATTTTTCCGAAATAACGACTCTGCGCGCACAACAGCGGCTTTATTTAACGAACGACATCCTGGAAAAAATGTATCCGCTGCTTACGTTGTGCAACTGGTTGCCAAATTTGACGCTACTGGGTCAGTTGGAAACAAAAAGAGGGTGCATGAAAGAGACGAAGCGAGGGACGTGGCTGTCTTAGGTCATATAGCAATGGATCCGACCGTTAGTACTAGGAAATTGTCCGAGGTATCTGGTGTTTCATGCACAACAATCATGAGAATCCTGAAACAACATAAATTCCATCCGTATAAGATACGATTGGTTCAGGAACTGAATGAGGATGATCCCGATCGCCGACTCCAGTTCTGTGAAGTGATCAGTGAAATAATTAACGGCAATCAAAACTACATGTTCGATATCTGTTTTTCGGACGAGTGTTCATTTTACCTTAACGGCATTGTAAACCGGCATAACTGTCGGTATTGGTCACATGAAAATCCACGATTATTTCGTGAGGTGTATACACAGCGCCCCCAAAAATTAAATGTTTAGGCGGGTATTTATGGAAATCACATAATCGGCCCTTTTTTTCTACCCGGTAATCTCACAGGCCAAATGTATCTCGATCTATTGGAGAACGCTATTTATCCAGCCCTCGTGCAAGTATTGGAGAATGCAGAAGACCATCAAACGATCATTTTCCAACAAGATGGCGCAGCACCTCACTTTGTTCAACCGGTGCGTCAGTTTTTAGATGACAATTTTCCTCACGCCTGGAAAGGAAGAAGGGGACATATTGAGTGGCCACCCAGATCACCTGATCTGGCTCCACTGGACTTTTTTCTATGGGGTCACCTGATATCCAAGATTTACGCTACCCAGCCTGAGTCACTGGATGATTTGCGAACTCGGATCATTAATGAATGCCGTCAAATTACACCAGACATCTTGAGTAATGTACGTGAACGTTTTCAGCAAAACTTATATTACTGCATGGAAGTGGATGGTGCCCATTTCGAACATTTAATAAAGTAATCACAAAAGTACGTACTCTTCCACTATTTTACCTGTCATGTCGTTATCGATGGATATTTTGGAGCGAAATTTTACGGTCAGATAGTACACGATAAGATCTTCAAAATGAGGTATCTCAACACCCCTCATCCCTATTCAAAATCAAGGGGTTGTGCTCACCCCCGTTACTCACCCGGAAAATCGAGGTGTTAAGTTTTCGTTGGACCACACTGTATTAACATTTGACATAGTCAGTAGGCATACTTGAAGACTGGCGTTAAATCAAATCGTCTTTCGAACAATCTGTTCAGGCCAGTCTCAAATTACCTACACAGTAGGTTTCGGCTGGCACCTGTCAGAAAACAACTACTCCCCTGGCTTATATCACGAAGGGCATTGAATTATATTTGACCGGTGCTAGTGCAGGTTTCTCCAAAGAAGATAATCTTGCATTTGTTTTAGTCGATACAAATGAAGAAATTGATTTTCAATTATCGGGACGGACACACCTCCAGACCGGTTTCGGGCTATTTGGCTACTCGTCAGTGCAAGGCAGTGCCATCATCAACATAAAGTCGATGACTTCCCATAATTTAACGCCAGTCTTCAAGTATGCCCACTGACTATGTCAAATGGTTTCACATTTTCTTCGCAGGAGGAATGGGCGTATTCGGTTTGCTTTTGGAATACCTCGTCCATTGGTGGATGGCGCAATAACTTCGTTGTTCGCATCAGCTTTGGTCGGGGCTTGATCTTCTGAAAGATTTTGATTTTTAATTATGGGAAGTCATCGACTTTATGTTGATGATGGCACTGCCTTGCACTGACGAGTGGCCAAATAGCCCGAAACCGGTCTGCAAGTGTGTCCGTCCCTATAATTGAAAATCAATTTCTTCATTTGTATCGACGAAAACAAATGCAAGATTATCTTCTTTGGAGAAACCTGCACTGGCACCGGTCGGATGCAATTCAATACCCTTCGTGTTATTAGCCAGGGGAGTAGTTGTTTTCCGATAGGTGCCAGCCGAAACCTACTGTGTAGGTAATTTGAGACTGGCCTGAACAGATTGTTCGAAAGATGATTACTTAATATATTCTCACATTATTATGTTCTTGATCAATCAAACCTTTACTTTTCATTCTTTGGCCAAAAAGTCCATTTCAACCTTTTTGTTTGGATTCAATTGCCTTATTTCATTTGAATTTCCTAGGAGTTTTTTCTTTGCAACAGGTTCCAATAGAGTGGATTATATAGACTATGGATGTCCGATGATTCAATACTATCTAGAAAACTGGCTCCTCACAGATTTCAATGCGAATGTTAATATTCGTAGTTCATTCTATGACTTCAATAAGTGTTTACATATTCTGTCAAGGTGGCACAAGATTTTACATTCATTCTGCAATCACTTTCATTTGAGTGTTATCGAAGCTGATTAATATACATATATTTATGAACAACATGAACAAGAAATTTCATAGATTATATCTGAATTTTGTTCATAGATCAGCAACATTAGGAGAAAAATACCCAGTTGGGACAGTTGCTGCTGAGTGTTCCTGGTATAGGTGTATATAAATAAACCCTGTAAATGTTATGGACAGGAGTTGTGATAGTATATCAATTATTTATATAAAAGTTTTTTCTCTCGGGATTTTGCTCGCGTGTAAAATGAATGCGTTAACCAATTTTTTGGAGTGATCACCTCTCAGAGGAGCTGAAAACATTCAGAATAACGTATTTTCATAGTTGATAGGGTGATTTGTTGCTCAAAGAATAGCAAAAAGGCTTGAATCTGCTCATTGTTGAATAAATAACAATTGCAAAACATGGTCTCCGTACTGTTTGAAGGTCATTACTTTTGGGGAATGAATCTTTCTTCAAAGTTTTTTGAGTTGTTAATCTATACAAGTGAAAAAACGTATTTCTAAGCCACCTCGAAAAGTTGCTGCCTCGATTAATTAAGAGTTTGCATATGGATATAGTTAATTTACAAGGTAGTCGTGAATTATGTAGTTGAATGTAATTTTTTCGTAGAACTTTCAATCTGCTACTTCGAAATACATATATAAAGCTATTTTGGGACTAATTTTGGCTAGAACATCCTGAATAATACCGAATGAATGAAAAGCATTGATAGGTAGCCTCCCGAAAATTTTATTTATTTTTTCTTGATCGTGAAAAACGGATGTTTTATATGAAAATGTGGCAACATCTAACAATTTTTCTGAAATAATCATGTTTGAAACTATTATAATTTGAAATTTCAGAAATATTGTACCTTGTAAATATACAATTTATTCGTTGGAGTAAATATATAAGTGAATACAGGTATTATCATTTCATCGCAATTTGGAAACAATTGCATATATTCAAGTGAAACTATCAATGAATCTACACCGTAACTAGAAATATAATCAGCTACTATTGAATTTCGTAAGGATTTTCGAAGAGCATTCCTCAATATGAGACAGTCTTCTCCATCAACTCAAACAAAAAATCAGAATTTTTCAAATGTATTTATTGATTACTTTTTATTACACTGGGTCATATTCAACTCGGAATTATGTATTACGACCTGAAACGTTCTTCAACTTGGAGATTGTATTCTGAATATTCACCTCTCGAATGTTTTCCATTTCTTCCAGTGCAAACAACCATCAGCATAAAACTAGAATTCATATCATTGGAAGGTCCCTGAGCATGTTGAACTGCTGTGAATCTGAGAGCTGACTGTTTGAATAATAATTACTTGTTTTCAGTTATAAAATAATATTCAATGATATAAACAAACCTTCCATTAGCACCTTCTGAATTGATTAATTGCTAGCAAACATATATTCATTGGTTGAAAATTGCACAACAACTGTTTCAGAGCTAACCGATGAAGAATACACTATCGCCTGATGAAATGTCAGTGAGTGACTAGACTGAGGACCAGTTGAGATGCAAATATACGTCTGCATTGTTCTGGGCGTAGCAGCTCTCTGCCGAGCAGGTATTTATGAGAATTTGTGGTATATCCTCTATAACTATATGATAAATCGTCTACTTCTGAACGATGCAATTTTTGTACCATTTGACGAAAGGAATACAAATTGTGAAACTCCACACTAAGTGGGGTGCTATTTCTTCAAGATGTATTGAAAAGCTCAACTCTGATAGAGAATTCTCATTTATCTCCTATTCAATATTCAATGTCGTCAAATACAATTGACCACACTATTTGGTAATCGAACGAGCAATATTGAATTGATCTTGATATAATGTTTCAAAAAAAAGGGTGTTTACCACGGGGCTTTCATTCAACCAGCTGACATCCTCTATAAACCCCAGAAGTCGTTGATTATGCGAACTATGGATGAACCCTTACCCATTCAATTCCCAATACGGTAAGGAATAAGAGTGAAAGTCTGTCTGTCTGTGTGGTATACTTAAGATGCCTAAAAACCCTGGTTGGGTCTGTAGTAGTTTGGGGTAAAATTAGCGTCACATGTCTACTGTCATAATAGACATCAGGGCATCTTCCATTAAATCGGTTCAGGTGGTGTTTGAAACGGAAAGAGTTACAAATTCCCTAGGAAATGTATGAACATCCAACCAGTCGGCTGGCTAGACTTCTAACAGATCGACAGCCCATATTATTTATTTAGAATACCGGCCAAATTTCTATAACTGTGTTCCTTTCATTGAATTCCGTTTTTCATAAATATGACAATAGCTTCGCATATTTTGTTGACAGCTCGAATCAAAGAGTATAGTTTGTCGATCGATCAAATGACTATATGCACTTACCATTCCCCAAGTGAATGTCAAAAAGAATTCAAAAACGGACTGTCTTCAAGAAAAATAAAGATATTTGTGGTGATGATAGTTCGCAGCAGGTGCAAGAATGTGTGAAAGTGATAAGTAAAATGTGAAACAGGAGAACCTTCCCAAATTTAAAAGGCGAGAACTCCTGAATAAAAAAAAGCACTGCGTTCTATTTCCTCATTTGTATTCTACACATAGAATGGTAAAATTGAATTCGAAAAATTTTGTGATAGGATTACAAAACGGAATAAAGGCAAAGACTATTAATCCCTCGCCATCATTCAATGGGGAAATAATATAAGGAATTATACTGCAGAAACCATAGGTATAATACTTAGATTGAGTATTAGTAGTAAATAATAGTATATCACGCAACGATCGTGTAATGATAGTGTATTAATAACCATTACAACCAACAAATAATCGAGAACTGAAAATATTATATTAGGTATTTATATTGAACATAATATTGGTAGGCAATCAATCGTATTTTTTTGAAAAATTCCTACAAATTTATAATTAATGGTATAACCACGGAAAATACAACAATGAGAAATGAAAAAAAAAAAGAAAAAAATCTCTGCCGAGGTCAGGAATTGAACCCGAACGTGTCTGATCACTGCCGGCGCCATTGACCACTCGGCCATGAGAGCTCATTTGATATGGTAGAAAATAAAAATATATGTGTTGCATTTGTCAAATGAAAAATATAATCCCTTTATTTTTTTCTTGTCCAAGACATCTGTGGAGGAGTCGCTGGTAATTGTTCTATATCACTGCAATAAGACATTTTCATTCGATTATCGAAAATTGACTGAATTCTTAAAAAATTCAATACCTACTGATTTTGACTTGACAAACGTCAAAATGCAAAGCTTGCACATCATGCTTGATTGAAAAATAATGGGTTTCTATTGGTTGAAAATCTGTATCGTAATGGAAATCTGTAGCGTAATGGATTTCATTATGAAACGGGTTGTGGGCATATAAGTGTAATATTAGAGTATGGATGTAGATAAAATATATTATAGATCACACGTAATATCCTTTGGTAGGTATTGCACATCGCGAGTCGTGACTTATTTAGACTTCTGGTGAGTACAAAAAGCGAAAATATTTCTTGTATTACCACTAATAAAATAAACTATGAATAACGAATAAACTCAAGACCATGGGCACTCGAAACGCTGCTTGATCTGAGTTGGATATTTACTCGAAGGAAATCGACTAAGCCCGCTAGCTATATCCGTTCCAAACCAGAATCATCAATGCTCTGGACCAGAAGAAATGTGTTCTAGGTCTTTTTATAGACTTCTCTCGTGCCTTCGATTATGCAGATCATGAATTGTTACTCTCAAAACTATTCAGATCGGGTATAAAAGGGGTACCACATGACTTAGTTACATCATACCTTAAAAAAAGAAGACAAAGAGTGAAAGTTGGCAATTGCATTAGCAGTGAATCTGAAATTGGCCAGGGAGTACCTAATTTGGGTCCATTATTCTTCTTGGTGTTTGCTAACGATCTTCTAACATACATTACCAATAACACCACAACATTTGTTACCAGTTACGCAGACGACACCAACATACTAATAGAAGAAAACGTGGAAAGCTTGAGGAAAACCACAGCAGATAGATACAGTAAAATAAATCTTTGGTCAGAAAAGAATAACTCAACAAAGACAAAACTAATATTATATTATTTTCTAATCGCAGCCTAAACAACATGGAGTATCTTTAAATGATGAAATGATAAGCCCGGTTCAAAGAGTAAATATGCTGGGAATTGTTCTGGACCGAAAACTATCATGGCATCCTCATATCGATGCACTGGTGCAGCCGTGCAAAGGGTATTCTTAATTCGAAAATACGTGATAAGAATAATTGCTCAACTATGATAAAGGGATTCAAGCAGAAATGCATTCAAAGAACTGAATATTCTGACAGTCGCCAGCACATATATATTAGAATCGTGTGCATATGTATTTAGACATAAATCCATCTTTCAACCACATCAACATGAACACAATACTCGCTCTAAGGGTCTATTGGTGTCAAATGCTCATAGAACAGCATTGTATGAAAAAAGTGTAGATTTTAACGGCTGTAAAATCTACAATATCCTTCCTAAAGATATCAACGATTCTCCCAGTTCTCATGTGTTTAAATGTAGGCTGAAGAAATAACTGCTTCAGATGAACTGTTACACTTTTCAGGAATTTATCGAACAACTCTAAAGACTGAGTAAAAGCACATTTTTTTTCTATAAATAGGCATATGCTTTTGACGACTCTAATTATTGTACACTGTTAGCAGTATTGCAGCAACTGTACTTTTCAATTGGAGAAATAGAGATGTTGTTATATTATTAATATTGATACTTTTAGACTGTTTGTGTTATTGTGTTGCTTATAGTATCTTGACTGACTTTCATAATCTAGTTACCCGTAGTTACTTACATATATATGTAATTTCATTTTTACTTTTGGACTTGACATTTTTTTTGTCAATTGTGCATTAATTTTTTTTTTAAATGTACTTTTCAACCAGAGAAAGAAATTATTATTATTATTGTTGTTATTATTATGTTATTACCATGCATTCACAATCGAATAATATATTTGTTCGTTATTTTGTTTTGTTCGTTTGTTTTTTTTCCGTTCAGCAGCTGAAAAATGCCAACCCTCAGAAATCGAAACCTGTGCGAGCACTGAATTAACGAGGCCTCACCTTTCAACGTGTGAATCTCAGCACGGTGGCCCGGCGCGGAATAATTGAATCCCTGTAGTCCGCTAGGTAGGCGGACGTGCTTACCCTACTCTACCTAGAACAACAATAATGATATATCTGTAAATACAAATTTATATTTTGAATAGAATTCAGTTCGCAGTACAGAAATAAATGCAAAATGAAGATTGGTGAAGTGAAGCGAGGGGTTGAAGAAAACCACATTTCCGTATCGCTTACGTCGTCATGAAACTCGACAAGCAATCTCTAAGTAAGATAGATTACATAGGAATCTACAATTCAAGGAATTTCACTTTGTTTCTGGATTGCGCAAAGAGAGACAGCCACTCCGTGCTACGATTAAGCGAATCAACCGACAGTAAGACACAAAGTTCGACTACTGAAGGACCAGCAGTTTTCCTGAAAGATTTCGAAATATATTCGAAATTCCAACTATGGATTATATGAAGCCATTCAATGAAAATCGATAATAGCGGTATGATCAATCTGACGCTCAGTGCGGTAAACCCAATATACCTTCATCATCATACTCATGTAAGAGAAAAACATATTAGTTGAAACGAAAGAAAATCTCAATCCATATTTTCAAAACAGACTCCAACGTCTTGCCTCAAAACACTGTTCAATTTCATTTTTGATGCTGATCACCTAACTATTAGGTAATTCGAACAATTCAGTGAACACACAAAAAATCCAAATTTGAAACTCTCTATTATTGTCGTACTGAAAACTGAATCGAATCTGATGAAAATTGATTTTTTGAAATATTGAACATTTGTATAATCTGAATCGAGAAATGCGGACATTTGATCTTTGTGACTTTCCATGACAATACTATGGACTACATAACATATAAAAAATTGCCGAAACATTTTTCTCCGGACAATCCTCCATTCAGAGACTAGGACCAGAAAGTCTGTTTGAAATTCGTGTTATTGTTGCTCTCATACTTATATTGACTATGTTTCGTAGAAATTGAATGTGGACACCCGGTATAAGCGAATTCGGTCGAATTCATCATAGCAGAAACGAATATTTCAAGCGAGTGCTGATATATATATGAGGAAAAACGACGATATTGAGGTCAAGTTAATGCAAGAGATGAAACCTCAAAGTGAATCTGTATGTTTTTTTAATACGTCACGCAATATAAGATCAATGAAAAACTGAGCAGTGTTGCTAACTCATGTTTCTGTGTGAAATGAGGTAAAAACACTTCGACATAGTCGGTGAGCGTATATGAAAATTGGCAAAAAATCACATCATCTTCTGAACAACTTATTCAAGCCAGTCCGGACACAGTAAAGTGATGAGCTGAAACATTAGTTCGGATGTTAACGGCAACAACCTCGCAAAAAATGATTAAAAGAAACTCCACCTCGTACAAAGGTTCTATGGAACTCTTAGGAAATTCTTAGGGTAGTTGCCACCCGATCCCCCTGTGCAGTCACCCCCTTCAAAAATATTCTATCCCTCAACATAGAAACAGCTTCACTCGGCAACCAAGGCCGTTAAAATGATGCAGTTTATTTTAAAATGCTCAGAATCGATCATTTACTCAAGATTGAGTTTATTAAGGTCTTCGGGACACCAAGAAGATCTCTAGGGGGCCCAATGAAAGGCCTGACTTCAAAAAATGTATTTCAATCTGCTCAAATCATCCCGCTTTGTTTCATTGGCTGTGCCATCTTTAGAAGCTTCTTCAGTACGTGGAGCCCGTCTGCCATGCCTTAACAGGGGCGCACGGGCCTCTTGTGGTACATGGTAACCTCATTACCAGATCTCAGGAACGGGGAGTGGTAGTGGTACCGGAAATTTGGGGCCATATTGCGGCATGGTATGGTTGCCTCAAATGCTTATCAACTCTCTCTCTCTTCCTGTCTTTCTCCCTCTCTCTTTTCCACAAATTCAGATCAACGAAGTATCACCAGATAAAACAATTGGTGTGAACCTGAATACTCAAAGGAATGTCTTGATAAGCTTTTGCTCAGAATGAGACCTTTACTACGATATATTTCTCAAAGGAGTTCATGAAGATCACACGTATATCAAAATTACGCACCACAGCTAGTTATTCAAATTATATTCTGCTACTATCTTGACTATTCTGACATATTTATTACATTTACATTCAAAGTTAGGAATTTGCAACAAGTAATTGCCTTTTTATGCACCCACAGTTAACGCGACACCCAGTAACGTATCTGCAGCCAGTGGTAGAAATGCACTCCTTTGTTATAAATGGGGAAGGTGCGCCAGTTTACTTCCCTCTTTACACCATCGGAGCTTCATTTCCTGTCCCAATCCCCAGACGATAGAAGCTCTTGCATCGGCTCCATAGCCTGATAACAAAATTGACCCGTGTACAATGTGCGAAGCATATGGAGAAATAATGCATTCTCTGTGGGGCGTTGTCCATTAGTTTGTTGTCTCTAGAAAAAAGTACTTGTGGCACTTCAAAGTGGAAACAAGTCTGATCTGAAATCACCAAGATACAAACAATACCTAATAATAATATTCACTAGATTTGCATCGTCTCGCACATTTTCATCTCATTTACTTCTCTTCGAAAATACTTACACTCCATACATCACTTGAATGAAGTTGAAAAGAACGGGTTCCATTTTTTTCAATTTTGCTTCCTGACAGGCCTACAGGTGCATTCAATGCCTCCAGTAATTTGTTCAAGTGCCTGTGTGCAGTGTTTTTTCCGCCATAGAGAGATGAAACGTTATCGCATCCTGTGAAAGCATGGAAGCTTGGGTACGTAAGACATATTTTCGAACCAATCAGTAATTTCAAAATGAATTAGTGATTAAAAACTGAATCTGAATTGTGATTGTTCCCCAAACAAGGGAGGGGTAGGATTATATGGAAAAGCAGTGCTACCCTTTCCAAACAGTACAGCAGCGTTTGAAAGTCGCCCTCCGCGCAATCAATATTGCGTATCAGCAATCGGCCGGTTCTTCTCGATTTGTTTTATAGATATACGCCAGGAACTACCACGACCAATGGCTTTTACGTGTCGTTGATTGTTTAAACAGATGAATTCGCATATTTTATGTGATGTTTTTCGATTTTTCAGCCATCTTAACTGTTGTTTTATACTTTCTTATGTCGTTGATTATGGAAACAAATGTTACTGAAAAGTTTTCAATGATTCATTCATCGTATGAGGAAACATCATACATGATAAAATGGAATAATATTGAAATTTGGATGAGGACAAAAAAAAAAGGAATTATGGATTTTCATAATAGTTTGAGCACCCATGTTTATATCATGGATTCTCGCTTCTCGATAAGCAATGCTAATTTGGAAAAGCCAAATAGTTAGTTTCAACTGCTCAAAGTGCCTGGCAGAAACAGCAGCATTTGGGAGATGGGCGAAAAGCTACTTACTTCCACTTTGGTATGTGAAAATTATAAAACAACAATGAAAACGGCTGAAAAATCGAAAATAATCACATAAAATATGCGAATTCATTCATTTGTTCTTGTTCAAACAAAAAACGACACGTGAAATATATCGTTTCTTTGTAGTGGCTTGTGTATTTCAATAATACAAATTAAAAAAAAAACGCCGCCATGTTTTCCACTGTTTGTAAAAGGCAGCGGTGGTTTTTCTTACACAAACAATGATGACGTTTCAGAGAAGCTTTGCTTTCTTGAGGGAGTCGATGATTATAGAAAACTGAGTCGCTTATCTCTCGGCAGCAACTGATAAGGCCCCTTCCCTGTCTCGAAGAGCAATCACAATACGGGAGAATTTTCATTACCTAAACCTAAACAAAATATTTTTTGTTCATTTTTTTATTGCGTTGACCGGTCCTAGACATAGCAGCAAGGCCATTTTGTGTTCTCCTATGAGTGAGATGACAAATTATATGTATGACCTATGGGAGCCCAATAGTCATAGGTTGAGTGTCGTGAGCTCTTGGACTATTGCCTATCCAGCAAAGCAAAAATCTAAAATATGTGGATATTTTCAGAAACATGGATTATTAAATTATCTGTGAAACCATCATTTTTTTCCCCCATCGAAATTTCTATATCATTCCATTTTATCAAGTTCGTACGATGTTTCTTTATAAGACGAATACATCATAGAAAACTTTTCAGTATCATTTGTTTCAATAATCAACGACATAAGAAAGTATAAAACAACAGTTGAGATTGCTAATAAATCGAAAAACATCGCATAAACTATGCGATATCATCTGTTTAAACAATCAACGACACGTAAAATCCATTGTTCGTGGTAGTGGCTGGCATATTTCAATAATACAAATCGAGAAATATCCATTGTTTAGAATAGGCAGCACTGTTTTTTCGTATAGTCCTACCCCTCCCCTGAGGAACAATCACAATACGGGAGACTCTAAAAGAAGAAGAAATCTAAAAAATTGTTATTTTTTTTATGACGTTGACCGGTCCTAGACATGGCAGCAGGGCCATTTTGTGTCCTCCTATGAATGGAATATCGAATTATATTTATTACTTCTGGGAGCCCTATCAATGGCCACGTTTACACCGTGCGCTAATTTGGTATTCTGACCAAGTTGACCATACCAAATTCAGACTAAGTCAATAAGTTACTGCCTGTTTACACCATCTTCAATTAGTAAACAGTATGGTTCTTATTTGGTAAGCATACCAAAGAACATGACAGAAGTATAAACAGGTTTGCAACTCTGCTGTAACTCATATTTTTTGAAATGAAAACATCAAATAATTCATGGATTAAAATCAGAAATAATAAACATAAGATTTGGATTTGAGAGTAAGGGCAATTGTAGTACATTGGCAAATGATGAATTGTGAAAGAAAGGCGAGATTATCAAAAATTATAAGGCTTCATAGATGGAATATGAGAAAATATCAGGAGTTGAGAATAAAACAGGTAGAGAAAATGATAATAAAATGATAAAACAACGAAATACACAGAGCTCGGACTTATGCTTAGCAAAGATTCAAACCAAATTTTGCAACTTGCGGATAGTCAATGCCGTAGGTGTTTACACCATCTTGGTCACTTAACTATTTTGGTCTGGTACGCAACAATTTTGGGTACCAAACCAAGCTGGTCACCTAAGTGTACTGTTTACACCAAGATGACCAAGACGATTTGGTTAAAATAAAGTCATTAGTCAGCTTACCAAGCGACGGTGTAAACGTGGCCATTATGGGTTTAGTGTCGAGTCCTCTCAAACTATCATGAGGAGTCAGATACCCGCTTGCTCGATCACGTGACTGACGTTGCTGCTGTTAGCTCTCCTATGCTTAGTCAAATTACCCACCTTGAACGAACTCTGGGTTCATATGAAAACTGAAACGAGCTTCAAGTTTATCCCCGTTCACTAGTTGGCACTTTCACTTGGTAAGTATGTCCCTATATTAATAATTCCGTGCAGATTCAGTTTTTGATAACAACTAATTAATATCGAAATCTACTCATAGGTCCGAAGGTAAATGTCTTGCGGTGCCAATTTTCCTCATGCTTTCACAGGATACGATAACGTTCTATCTTTCTTCGACGGAAAAAACATTTGAACAAATTTCCTGAGGCATTGGATGCATTTGTGACCCTGTCAGAGAGCAGAATCGGAAAAAAAACGCGTTCTTTTCAATTTTGTTCAAGTGATATAATAATGCGTATAAGTATTTTTGAAGTAATGAAAATTAATACTGTGCGAGACGATGCAAATATCATATGAATATGAATTGTTTGTACTTATATTTGTGATATCAGACCACACTTGTTTCCATCAATCTTGGAGTGACGCAACCATTTATTTTCTAAAGAAAACAAGCTAATGTATAACACCCCACCAACAGAGGTAGCATGATTCCTCCATATTCTTTGCGCATCGTACATAGGTCAAGGGAGTACATCCAGAAAGCACAGCGGGTGCAGATGATATGAAGAAAACTCAAAATACTCGAATCAGTCTTTCGAATGTGATTCGTTTACACAATCACACAAATAAGCGACAATCTTACCGACTCATAATGTTGGCAATGCTGACGATGATACAAATCATGTTCTCAGAAATGAGAGGAAAAATAATAAAAACACGTTCGTCTTCATTTCACACTACAAATAAAATTCTTCGTCTGAACTGATACGGATTTCAGGAAAAAGACAACAGATGACATATTTCAATTTCTTTGAAACATTCACAATGGTTTCCCGACTGCTGCAATACTTTGTACGATTTGTGTGTAATAGCCCACTGAATTCAAAACTTTACGAATGAATACATAAATATATTTCCAGTCTGCATATTCACAGTTCTATGTGAAGACACATTCTACTACAAAAAACGTGGAAACTGATGATGATTTGGGACAGCAAGTTACCTGAAGGGGGAAGCTCAAGAAACTGGTTGAGTCAGGTTCATTTATTGAAACTTCGTCACGTACCTTGTCTGAGCAAAAGAAGGAATTTTTAACAACCTGAATTTTTTTTAATGTTGTCACTGATTCCTAGGAAAGCTAGGAGCGGACATGCAATATTTTTTATTTACAACCATATATGTACTGCTGACATTACTAACGTCATTGAAGGTTGGGAAGTGTCACATTACACACCTCTACTTCCCCCCCTCATTTCATCTATTCTAGACTTTATCTGACATTTATTTATATTGGTGAATATTTCCCTCATATATAAAATGTCCCATAAGAGCAATGCAATTATCGAAAACTTACAGCGGTAATTGCATTGTATCAAATCACCATAACAACACATTTGAAACCGTTTCGCTAGACGTCAGTAACCAACACAAATAAATGTCAGATAGACTTCAAAAGTAGAAAAACATTTCGCGTTTAGGTGAGTACTCCATACAATCTATAGAGGAAAGTATAAATGAACAAAAAATAACATTTCCTTGAGAATTTCTTCATTCGTGAAATATTCCAAGGAATTACATCCGTACATAAAAATGACCAGATAATTCTGCATTCAAGCGTGATATCTTATACAAATTGCATTCGGTTACTTTCATATTATGTAAAAGAGCCCTCGTCCTTCGGACCCGGGCACTTTCGCCAAAATATGGAAAGAAACTTGCAATTTTTGATATCACGCTTTCTTGCAAAATTTTTATGCACTCGTGCAATTATAACCGATAATTGTATACCCCGTAGTCACGGTAACAATATACCTACTTGATTATTTTGAGAAAACCGCGTTCCTGGTAATTTGTCGTTAAATGTAATATCTTAGATATGTTCAGAACGAAACAGAGATTTATTAATTTTAATCGATATATGATGGTTGTAAATGAAATAGTATACAAACCTCGGTATGAAGTTTCATTCACTTCCCACCTAGGTGCAAATGATCACCTACCTCGGTGATCTCCATCTAAATATTTTCTGACTCTCCCCCGTATATTAAATTCAAAATTATCAATTACCATCAACTAACTATCTTTATAAGTTTCCATTATATACCTTATGACTATCCCCTGTATAATAATTCCCGGAGCCCCTTTTTATTCCAACTGCGAGGGAATCCAGAAAAGCCCATAGTGCTACTGAATCTGTTGGTGTTTGTGTATTCGATCAAGATATTTAGGAGAGCAACCATGCTCACATGACTGGGATTCAACTTCTACAGGGTAAAGTCCTGAATCCATCAATGAATTAAATAAACAATAATTAAAAAATGAAATAACGTCTTCTCTACAGATTATAACATCAAACCTGCCGATGTGGGTGAAAAATAATCTTCAAATAAGGCTGTACGTCTAGGGTTTCTGAAATACTTTTGACATGCTACTGAGTAAAACTGAGAGGATTTATGAGGATATCATTCGGTGGTCTGAAAGGAATTGTCTGTTATTGAATCATAACAAAACAGTCACAGTATATTTTGGGCGCTCCAAACAAATATCACCTGTGTTATTCAAAAATACCGAAAAACAAATAACTTGTAGTGATGGGGTGAAACTTTTGGGAGTAATTTTCGGCAAACATCTGCAATGGACAAGTCATACAGAACTGTTGTCTAATAAGCTGAGAAGTAATTGCTACAGCATAAAATATATGAAAGACCACTGCAGCAAAAATGTCTTGCTTACGCTGTACTTTGCACACTTCCACTCCCACATGAAGTATGGTATACTGAATTGGGGAAAAAGTGCCGGTATCAATCGGATCTTCATTATTCGAAAGTACGCAATTCGAATCATGAAAGGTATATTGATATGAGAACCAGTTGTCGTCAGTACTTTATTACTCTGGATATATTAACGGTTTACAGTTTATATATACTGGAAGCTTGCACTTATATCTATAGGAATGAAAATAAGTTTGCAATAGATAATCACTGCTATAACACTCGTCATAGAAATCTCTTGCAGCCTGATTTTCATCGCACATAGCTGTATCAGAGAAACTTTTATTGTATTGGTTGTAGGTTCTATAATGTTCTTGATGATCATGTGAAATCATCCCCCAATGTTCATATTTTTAAATCAAGGCTGAAAAAGATCCTACTTCGTAAGTGTTTTTATTCCTTAGACGATTACTTTTTATGATGATCATTTTTTATTTTTGAACTATTACTGATGTTTTTTTATATATACATGTATAAGTAAATTTGTAATTGTTGATATGTTCTTGTTCAATGTAGCTGAAATTTTGACGTTTTTAATCATTTATGTAACCTTTGTGCATTCAAATGATAAAATAAAGGATTATTATTATTATTATTAATATCAAACCTGACGATGTGAGTGGAAAAAATTACATCAAACAATTCTCCCCTATTCACTTCGGAGTAAACAATTGCTGCCGAACATTAACTTGTAATGTTCCTATGTAATTCGAATTAAATTGTTCCATTCCAGTTAGATGAATATCAGCGAAGAGTGGAGAGAAAATGGATAAAAATCCTCAATCCATTGTTACTTTTACTGGCTTTTGAGCACGAATGGGAAAGAAGCTTGGATATTAGACATAGTGAGATACGTTGTTTTATCAATGTTAAATGGAGCTTGTTGAATGGGATCTTTGTTTTATTTTGCTATTCGCACTAGAGAAATTCACTTAGTTGTCGAGCAGTTCTAGTGAGAAACATTCACTAAGTGAAGTAGGTATCAAAATATTTTGGGAATATTCATGTATACGTTGATTGATTGATACAAAGTAAAGAGCATATATAACGGAATGGGGGTTTTCTTCAACTTCTGAATATTGAATAGCAAGCGGATAATTTCACGTTTAATTTGAAAATACCTCAGTTATGAATCTCTATCGAAACCAATAATTGGAAATGAAATATTGCATTTTTTTTTTGTCTTTGATGCACTTCTTGTATTCTTTCCTCTCCTATTCAGTGTACTGTTTGATATTAGTAAATGATGAATATCAAAATTATGACGTTTGATGTGAAGCAAACCTGACCTCAAACCAAAATCTGGGGTTTCTGATTTTATTTACACATTTTTGTTGTCATTATTTTCATGTTGCTCTAGTTAAAATTGTATTTTATCCATAGGCAAGTTATACTGACAGTGCTCATAACATGTTCAAAAATAAGTTGTCGAAACAAAACACGATACCGTGTCTTCATGGGTATAGTCCATGTAAAATGATGAAGCCTGGATTACAGTCAATATCGAGGAATTTCCTGAAATCCTCAAGAATCCAGTGATCGAATAAGAGAATCAGGAAATGAGTACGAGTTTTGTGTGATTGTTTTGAACCGTTATCATTACTGACAATGGGTTCGTTACACTGAGGTAAGTAGTGTATAAATCGGTATTTCGAGTACATACATTCACATGAAAACCCAAGCAAACCTTCGGAAATGATATAATAATAATAATAATATAATAATAATATTTATTCACCATAAAATAAGTACAATCAATTACATTGTGTATAATGACAAACTATTAACAGTAAATAAAAAAGCTGCCCACAAAGGGATGAATCCTTCTGCGTGGGTTAGCTGAGTATAGTGTGTAGCATAAAAACATATACAAAAACAAAATCATACATAAAAAAAATCGTATTGGAAGTTTATTCTTAAGGGTAGTGATACAAATAATTGATTGAGTCAAATAGAATGTATTTAGGTAACTATTTCTCTAGTCTTCGGAATAATATATATTTTTTCGGTCTATAAATTGATGAATTTTACATCGAGATATGGATTGAAGCAATATTTTAATTTTTTTTTTGAAGAGTTCAAATGAGTTTAGTTTATTAGTTCCGGAATTTCGGCGTAAAGAATCGGGCTCAAATAAGTGAAGCATCTTTGTGATATTGTTTTATGTACTTTTGGTATTGCTGTCGTTTAAGTTCTGTGTCTTGTATTATATGTATGTTCTATCAGTTTCAAAGTATGTTTTTTTTGTAGTGCCTAATAACAACATTCTGAAAGTATAATTTGCGTACATCGAATAATTTGCTGTCTTGGAATAATGTTTCTGTGAGAGTGTCATAACTTCTTTTGTAAATAATTTTCATTATCCATTTTTGAGTTATTTCTATCTTTCTCAAATGAATTTTTGTTATACCACCCCACGCTATGATTCCATCCCATGCTATGATACCATAGGACAGATGAGGTTTCACAAGTGCATTGTAAAGTGTTTCTAAGTATTGCGTATCTAATATATTTTTGAAGAATTTTATTGTACTGATGAGTGTCCTAAGTTTTTTGACTACGTTATCTGCATGATAGTTCCATTTCAAATAACTTTCGATAGTGATTCCCAAATATTTGATTTCATCTCTTTGTTTTATATGGATCGTGTTATTGAATATGTTGATGTCGGGCATTTGGTATGTAGGTATCATATTTTGGTTACAAGCGAATGGCAAGTAAAAGGTTTTTTCAAAATTAATAGTGAGTGTTCTACTGTTGAAACATCTGATGATATCAATAAAATCCAATTCAGCTCAATTTCTTTGAGGCTTTTCCATGATTCTGCTTCATATCGAGGAATATGGTTATTTTTGTATAAAGGAAATTTCGAGGAAGTGATTTTTGGCTTTCTTTTCTACAAGTTATACAAAAAAAAATTGGAAACTCCTATGAAACAAGTAACATAATATATATTTAGCATGCACTGTTGATACGTGAAGGTATGTCACTCATTGAGGTTCAATTCATTCACAAAAATATCTGAAGCAGCCACAGTGAGTTGCGCCATAGAGGCAGGGTAGTAGCTGTTTTAGATGATCTCCTTTTCTTCTTATGAATGAATTGAACGTCTTTGTATGATATACATACATCAACAGAGAGTGTTTGTTGAATATATATGTATGATGTTAGACCGTTTATGGAGGTTTTGTATCTTTTTTGCATGCCTCGGAGAAACAATGTAAATTAATCAGTTTTCCAAACCTTTTTTCCAGCTATAAAACTACTTATTTCAGTACAGTTCTTATATCCTTGATCAAACAGTGGGTGAATTTCAGAAGAACGACAAAATAGTCTCAACCCAAATACAAGACACAATAACAATGATAGAAGCTTTCAAAACAAGACTTAGGAATTGTGCTCGGATGAAGCGATTTTTAATTGAAAATCTACGTGCTCGTGATCTATTTTTAGTCGATATTGCCTGATGAAAGTGATTTCATTTTCTAATAAATGATTTTGCTTTTTACGAAAAGTACCTCGTCTGCCTCAGCTTCTTCAATTACTAATTGAATGTTAGCAGTATGAGATTTTTCAATTTAGATTGAATTCAATATGGCTCAGAGTCTTGCTGTATATGTGAAAGAAATGATATCAGTTCAAAAATTCGTATTTGTATGATTCTAGAAACCCACATTTGAGAACAATACAATTCAAACAATCTAGAAAGGAATGAACATTCGTCCTGATATCAGTAATCTCCACAATTCAAAGTTCAAGGTCAAGTTTGTTTTTTCAACAAACGTCAGAATCAAAATAACTATATTATGAATGATGCACAGTTAATGAGTCGAGAAACAAATGTGTAACTGTCGAAGAGAGTGTTGAGATATCTGGTCTAGAATGAGAAGAATTGACATACTTATGGTGTGATGAATACTATTTCTAAATACTTAAAAAAAAAATCTTACAGGCAACTGTATATTATTTGTTTAATATGGATTGTCATCAAGTAACGGCCACTTCCATTCAATTAAAAAAAAAGTTGATATGATTTGTCGTTAGTACGAGAAAATTGAAGCAGAAATCAAAAAGTGACGGCATATAATGCTGTATTCATAACATTGGCTTTCAATGATAGCTTAAAGATAGATATGTGAACACTACTTTATATTGCGGAAAAAATTGAAGAAAATGAAAAACTGACGGCATATAATCGCTGTATTTACAACATTGGTTTCCAAGGATAATTTCGAATCATTTTTCATAAATAAAAGTTGAGTTGATTTCTCAATAGTACGAGAAAAATTGGGAAAACATAAAAAATGATGGTTTGTAATCGCTGCACTCACACCGTTGGTTTCCAATGATTGTTTGAAAAAGTTGATATGATTTGTCAATAGTACGAGAAAAATTGTGTGAAAATGGAAATTTCAAACTAATGACAGCATATAATCGATGTATTCGCAACATTGGTTTCCAATGATAGTTTGAAAAAGATAAGTCGAGTAATTTTCGAAAGTGCGGGAAGAAATGAGAAAAAATGGAAGATTAATGGTATATAATCGCTGTATTCGCATCACTGGTTTCCAATGATAATTCAAGAAAAAGTTGATATGATTTCTCAACAGTAGGAGACAATTTGGGAAAAACTGGACAAGTGGCAGCGTATAATTGTTGTATTCACATAATTGGTCCCCAATGATTGCTAAGAAAGAGGAAAGTTGAGGTGACTTCATAGTACGAGAAAATAAAAAAATGAAGAAGTGCGACAGCATATAATCGGTGTATTCATAACAACCTTTTTCAAATGATAGATATGAAAAAGAAAGGGAGGTGACTTAATGGCACGAGAAAAATCAAGAAGAAGAAGATAGAAATGCTATAAGAGTGATAGCATATAATCTATGTTTCCATAAAAAAGAGTGATCCAGGCTCATCGAGATCCACTCAATAGCTTGTTAACTACTAGTTTTCAACATTTCACTAGGTTGCAGAACTTTTCCTTTTTTTGAAAGGGTACAAATACAAAATTATCTCTCTTTTGTTCTACCCTCATTTCGGTGTTACGGACGTAGATGCAAATCAACGAAAACGTTCAACGGGAGGACTTCTCCATTTCTTACTTTTATCTGCAGCTTTCGTGAAAATTTCGACACTTGTTTCAATCAAAACGAACAATTTATTGCTCAAATATATTTTACGTTTGACGCAAGAGGTTGCAAATTGAAGTACTCCCTAACAAATTGATCTTGGTTATTTTTCCAAGTTTTGCAAAACTTTTGGATTTTTTTTCGAAAATTTAGGATTGATTACTTTTTTTTTTTTATACAAACAGTTCCGTTTTATTTGAATGATTGCAAATTCATCAAGAGATGTAATCAGCTATTTCTCACACTTCACAAATTTGCAGAACTTCTGCTTTTTTTTGGGAGAAAACAAATACCAAAACATTTCTCATTTTGATTATACCCTCATTTTCGTATTGCAGACGTGGTTGCAAATCAATGAAAACATTGTCTGTGACGACTTCTCCATTTGCAACCCGTATTTAAAACTTTTGTAAACATTTAGAAATTTGTTTTGACGAAATTAAACAATTTATTGCAAAAATATATTTTTCGTTTAACACAAGAGGTTGCAAATTGAAATACTCCTCAAGAACATTATTTCGGTTATTCATGCAAGTTTTGGAATTTTTTTGAAAATATTAGAATCATTACCAATTTTTCTTTGTTTGAATAACAATTACCCGTTTTCATCCGTGAATAAACAGGTGGGTCCAGGCTCGGGAATAATGTAACTCCTTACCGATCCATGTGATTGGCTCGTTCGTGCGTTGTCGTGCAAATTCTGAAGAATTCATTTCGCAACTCATCGTAACTTTCTGCTCCCAGTGAATGAGAGGCCTAAAGACTCTGTGTTCTGGGCGCACCCGTAAGAACGTTTGACAAGGGAAATATAAAATGAAGAAATTGCGCATTGTGACATAATTATTAGTGAATTGATTATGATCTAGATTTCCTTCTGATTGAAACGTCAATGTATGTATCGAATATCAAGATAATTGCAGGTTAGGAGAATAACATTCAAAAAATTATACAGAATAAAATAATAGAAATAAATCGTACCACAAGTTCAAAGGTGATAAAAATTGAATAAGAAAATTCGAATTATTATAATCGGATATCAAAATTTGAGATGATCATTCAAAGGAACTAGTCTGAATATATCAAACACATATTGAAGGGCAATTCGGAAAATTAAAATCCTATTCAGATGGAAACAGGTTATCTTCCATACAATTGTTAAGTGCAAACTCCACCATGAAATACATCAACAAAGTTCCTACCATAACTCAAACAAATAAAAAATCGAGCAGAATAGGGAGGCCCTCTTCCTTTTGATTAACTCAAATAAAGTAAATTTAAACTGTTTCTACCCCAACGCTAGTGGAACTCAAACAAAACTCAAAGATCCACAAGTTGCTGATGAACACTTGAAATAGTCAGTGGGCATACTTGAAGACTGGCTTTAAATCAAATCATCCTTCGAACAATCTGTTCAGGCCAGTCTCAAATTACCTACATAGTAGGTTTCGGCTGGCACCTGTCAGAAAACAACTACTCTCCTGGCTAATACCACGAAGGACATTAAATTATATCCGACCAGGTGCCAGTGCAGGTTTCTTCACAGAAGTAAATCCTGCATTTGCTTTCGTCGATACAAATAAAGGAATTGATTTTCAATTATAGGGACGGACACACTGGCAGACCGGTTTCGGGCTATTTGGCCACTCGTCAGTGCAAGGCAGTGCCATCATCAACATGAAGTCGATGATTTCCCATAATCATAAATCAAACTCCTTCACGAGTATCAAGCCCCGGCCGAAGCTGATGCGAACAACGAAGTTATTACGCCATCTACCAATGGACGAGGTATTCCGAAAGCAAACCGAATTCGCCCATTCCTCCTGCGAGGAAAATGTAAAAACACTTGACATAGTCAGTGGGCATACTTGGTCGGATATAATTCAATGCCCTTCGTGGTATTAGCCAGGGGAGTTGTTGTTTTCTGACAGGTGCCAGCCGAAACCTACTGTGTAGGTAATTTGAGACTGGCCTGAACAGATTGTTCGAAGGATGATTTGATTTAAAGCTAGTCTTCAAGTATGTCCATTGACTATGTCAAGTGTTTTTACATTTTCCTCGCAGGAGGAATGGGCGAATTCGGTTTGCTTTCGGAATACCTCGTCCATTGGTAGATGGCGTAATAACTTCGTTGTTCGCATCAGCTTTGGCCGGGGCTTGATACTCGTGAAGGAGTTCGATTTTTGATTATGGGAAATCATCGACTTTATGTTGATGATGGCACTGCCGGTCTGCAAGTGTGTCCGTCCCTATAATTGAAAATCAATTCCTTCATTTGTATCGACGGAAGCAAATGCAGGATTTACTTCTGTGAAGAAACCTGCACTGGCACCTGGTCGGATATAATTCAATGCCCTTCGTGGTATTAGCCAGGGGAGTAGTTGTTTTCTGACAGGTGCCAGCCGAAAACTAATTTGAGACTGGCCTGAACAGATTGTTCGAAGGATGATTTGAAGTTGCTGATACAAAGAGAAAGTGTTATTTGCTATGAAGCAAGGAAACTTATATATATATATATATATATATATATATATATATATATATATATATATATATATATATATATATACAGTGGTGATAGCCAGCTAGTAAGAAAACTCAGACCTAGACGCAAGGTCACTAAGTCTTGAAAATGGCTCCGAAATGGGAGCCGAAACGTAGACAAGTAAATCATTCCAGACGCGGATCAACCGGAAGTTCCAGCCAGCATATATATATATATATATATATATATATATTGATTCAACCAACTTTGCCAGACCCAGTATATATATATATTGATTCAACCAACTTTGCCAGACCCAGTACGTTCATCAGGCAACCACAGACCCACCAGAAATAAGCAATTTCACGGAATATATCGAATGGCTAATGGACTATTTTAGTGCCCCGAATATAAGCATACATTAAGGGGAAACTATTTCTTGGAAAAAAAAATTCGCCACATCCATAAGTCTCTCTCGATCCCACAATATTCAAACGCCTTTCCAGACCAATATTGTTTGTCAGATTCATTTACCGGTATGGAGTTCAATAGTGAATGTTTGAGAATTATTGCTTATGAGGTAGGCTTACCGGGTTGATTCGTATCTATTCCTCTAGACTTGGATTCTTACAGATTTTAAAGTACACTGAGTAAATGTGTCGGTTCACGTATTCAATTGTATTAACCGCCCTTCATTTACCTATTCATCACTTGTTCATTTATGCGAATCGCCATGGCAATGATCACATGTATTTTATTTCGAGGAACTGTGAAAAACAGTGAAGGCAATAGTTTTAGTGAAGAAACAGTATGACAAAATGGTTGAGGCTTTCGCGGCCGAGGTTATTAGTATAACTACTGCTCTTCGGGCTTGAAGGCCGTCGTACTTTGGAATTTCTTCCTGGCGTTTCGCTAGCGCGAGTGGCCAGCTTCTTCAGAGGCTTATACATCTCCGATGACTCATCGGATTGTCATCGGAGATGTATAAGCCTCTGAAGAAGCTGGCCACTCGCGCTAGCGAAACGCCAGGAAGAAATTCCAAAGTACGACGGCCTTCAAGCCCGAAGAGCAGTAGTTATACGAAGAAACAGTATTTTCTATTTTTTTTGCGAATTGCCGTTCAATTGGATTTTCAGTAGTAGTTCAATCTATTGGGCAAACTTTTGATTTAAGGGACTATTTTTGAGAAAAGAAATTTTTCGAAATACTTGTATTTTACTATTTCATTGTTCACAATGGAATGTTTGATTCAGTTCAATATTGTTTACATTTTTTCTTTATTGAGGTCGAGTAAAATCCATTTTCTGAACCCCCATGTAGATATAAAAGTAAATTAAACAGAGGAATGGGCAGTTTTGAGAGAAAGCAGACTTTTTCGTCAGGTATAACGTTTTTTATATATTCAAAAATGAACTCCTTTTCCTCATGCGACCTCAATTGGGGCATATTTTTCCGAGTTCTATGGTTTATTAACAATCATTCGAAAATATCATCACTTCTAACCACAATCAGCTTGGAGAGTGATCAATTGTTCACACAGAAGAAAGCAAGGCGGTAAAAACATCTCCAACCTCGCCTCCTTCTATTTGAAACGTCATTCTGCTCATCGGAAGTCATGTGTTCAGGTCCCTCTTAACGTATACACACCAATGCAGTTATACAAAACGAGCTATTTGACACGAAATCACAGTTATTACTCACTGCCGCAGTACCAAAAGGACAGGAAATATATAGATATGCAATTTCTTCTTTGACAACACTAAACCTCTTCAATAACTACGGCATTAGTTTCCAGAAATAGTACGCTACCGTTTTATTACCCATCTTCTCAAATACAAGATCCAGCGCACTCCATCGGTCAAGGCCAGTCTTTTTTTATTGCCGTTGATATGTCAGTTCGTAATCAAAACGCTATCTATTTGCAGTAATCTCCATAAATCATAATTGAGATATGATAATGATTGGCCTGCCAAACACATTCATTGAAACGAAGCAAAAATGTGAAACATATTTCAACCTTTACTTAGGCAATTGACATTTACAAAGAATGACAATCTCATGTGTTGAAAGCTGCATCAAATGTGTCGATATGGAATGCCTACTTGATACACAAAATTCATTTCAATTATCCTTGCAAATAATAATAATAATAATAATAATAATAAACGTCTTTATTGCTAACAACTATTACAGTTTCTCAATTGAGTATAAATGGTAGATATATAAGTATAATGTTGATAACAAAAGGCGAAGTTCAATTTTTATAACGATAAATCGTTATTAATTGTTCTTCCACTTAACCTCAACAATCGCTGTGTATTGTGAGAAAATTCATTGATGGTCATTGACTTAGTGCGCTCAAAGTATAACTCAGCTGAAATAATATCGAAAAATATTATTGGGAATCAAATAAGTATTTCTTAAAATTGATCTTAAATCGCTGGGACCCACTCTTTTTAATGACTTCCGGAATAGCATTATAAACGTTGCAAATTTGATAGCTGAAACTGCGCCTGAAAAGTTCTAGCCTGAAACTAGGAGGTGTCAATAAACCTTTACTCCTCACATTAAGGTTGTGAACATCTGCTCGATGAGTGATTTTTCTTTTCAGATATGGAGGAGTTTTACTCGAGATTATCTTATGAAAAAGAACTGCAGAATGCAGGACTCTTCTATTAGTCATATTCAACCAGCCAATAGTTTGCAGTTTGTGTGAAATTCTCTGGCGCCGTCGTATGCCATAGATGAACCGTAAACAGGAATTTTGCACTTTTTGGATTTTTGCTTTGTATTGACTTGTCAAGCAGGGGCCGTAAAGTACGTCAGCATAGTTAAAAGTCGATAGAACCATTGCCTCGCATAGTAACGCCCTTAATTTAATTGAAAGAAAATGTCTTTGACCATATAACGTTCTCAACATGAAATATGCGCGTTGTAAGAGTGTATTGATGTGTTTTTCGAATCTCAGGTTGACGTCTAAAAAAACTCCTAAACTTTTTGCTTCTTGAACAGTTACAAGAGAACTGTCATTTATTTTTATATCCAGGGCATGATCTATAGCGTTGCGATTAGTTTTTGAGCCGAAAGTAATAATATTGGATTTCAAGTTGTTAATGAGCAGGCAATGATCTGAAGCTGAATCTGTGAAGGCTTTGAGGTCTTTATTTATTCGCGAGCAGGCGGTGTCAATCATTTGTAGAGGAAAGCTATAATAAAGTTGGGTGTCATCTGCGTAAAGATGTATTTTGCAATGTTGAAGACAGTTGATTAAGTTCGACGTATAGATAGCAAAAAGCAGGGGGCCCAAAATGGAACCTTGAGGAACGCCAGAGTGTAATGGTAGATATTGGGATTCAACCCCATCAATTTTCACCATTTGCTGTCGATTTTCCAAGAATGAACCTATAACCCACATAGCAATCAAAAGCATATTCATAACTCGAGCACATGCTGAGGATATGTTTCAACTCATATTCCCCAAATAATATCCCTAGTATATTCCCAGCATAAGTACTTTACTGCTATGAATGTTCTTTTCATCATATCTGTCTAGGAATTTTGTAGCATATTCTAGGGATCTTGGGACACATTCCTGTAAATACTTCAAAGAATATTTGTTTTAAAAAATACGTATATAACAATTCAACATTTACATTTTTGTGAACTAACCACTTAAATCAACCCCATAACCTTACTTTTTAGAATCTATATCACATTTTAATACATTTTCAACTTGACTTTTAGTACAAACTGGCTAGGTTGAAATCCCAACTGTTGGTACTTCGTTAAAATCTTCCTGGCAGCACTGCATGCATGTGTGCGTGGCAAGTCGCAAGCTAAGCTTCTTGTTCTTTGTTCTTGTTGAAATTGAATGTTATCTACAATCAGTTTACCAGTTAAATTGTTTATTTTCAAAGAAGACATTTTATCAGTGTGTGTTCAGTGTTCTCTATTGTGGATTGTGCATATTCGATACCGATAGTGAAGTGTGGGGAAGTTATCGAAAAAAAAGTTAGGTTAGGGTAAGCTTTCTTCACGGTTTTTTTAAATCATAGAATAATATCTTGTATATCTATTTTAGATGCTGTTCAATGTGATAAGAGAACACAAAATGCATGTGAAGATGAAATTATCCAAGAAATAAAGAGATGGTTAGCTAAAACTGAAGAACGGGTTAAAAATGAATTAAAAAAAACTGAGATGAGGTGAGTTTTGAATTTTGGACCCTACCACTGTCCCAGTATATCTACATGTTCCAATGGAATATCTCATAAACCAGAAGTGATTTCCGATATTTACGTTGCTCAAAGCAATATGTATAATTATCTATATTGATTATTCAGAATTTTAAATTTTTATTATTTCAAATAAATGAAATATTCCATTGTAACATGTATACCGGGACACCCGGTATATTGTTCTAATCCATTATATTTTTAGGTTCCAAAATCAGAAGCGTTCCCAGGACACTGAAATAGGATGAAAAACAATAACATGTGAATAAGAACTTCTTAGTTTTTCATAAATGTTTTGAAAGTATTTGATGTCTTTTGTTTGAAGATAATCAAGGATGGCATTCATGCTTCAGAAAATGCCAAGACTATTAGAACCTTTAAGGATAATGATGTTGCATCTCCTAAAGTCCCTCACCAAAATATATATTCATCTTGGACATATCCAGTTTGCACATATAGGGTATATTGAGCATATATATAGCATATGCTATGTTGGTGATATAGGTATATTCTGAGGATATTTGAGTATATTCAGGGTATATATTTCAATCATATACGTAGCATATACTACTTGTGGCCAAAAAAATATACCTAGCATATTCTCAGCATATAGTGACCATATTCTGTGTATATGCTAGGAATATAATCTCAATATTCTTATGCGTTTAGGAATATGTTTAGCACATACCTGGTATATAATTCTGCTATGTGGGAAGCGAAACAGCATCACAGGAAAGACCTACGTACGACAATATACTCAATAATAACGTATGGCTTATTGTATCGAACGCTCGACTGAAATCCAACAAAATCAGACAAGTATAGTTGCCTTCATCAGTTGCTCTAATAATGTCGTCCACAACATGTAGGAGTGCGGTTGTACAGCTATATCCCTTGCGGAATCCTGACTGAATAGAAGGTAGTATCGAGAAATTATGGAGATATTTCTCCAATTGAAATTCTATTGCTTTTTCCAAAATTTTTGATATGATTGGTAGTATACTTATTGCCCTGAGATCTTTGAACTCTGTTGGATTCGCCTTCTTTGGTAACACTTTTACCACTGCACTTTTCCATAATGCGGGAACGACATTGTTTGTTAGGCAGAAATTAATGATATGTGTAATATAAGATACTATATGCGGACAACACAATTTGATATAATCAATACTCAATCCGTCACAACCTGTAGCTATTGTTTTTATAGAGCATAATGTTTGATAAACGAATAAATCATCAACTTCTCTGAATATAAAATTTTGATCTTTCAGTTTATTATTTGCATAAAATGTTAGTAAATCTTCTGGTGGATTGACCTCAGGTAGTGAATTGATGAAGTATTGGTTAACTTCATTTGGGTTTTTCAGGCCGTCTGGAATAACAAGGCATTTCTGAGGTACAACTTGATGAGACTTAAGAGCTTTCCACATTTCTTTAGGGTTTTTTTTATTATAGATGTAGGCAAAGTATGCTCGTTTTTCTCTTTTAATAGATTGATTCGTGTAGTTTCTCATTTCTTTGTAGAACTGAAAATGCGCTGCTGAATTTGTTGACTTGTATCGTTTGTGGGCCTTATCTCTAATTGACATCATCTCTTTCAATACATCTGTGAGCCAGGGAGCTCTTTTTTTGGTAACTCTTGATGTTGTCAATGGTGCATGCCTATCGAATAAGTTACTCAAGCAATTAACCAAAAAAGTTACTTTCTCGTCAACATTTTCTAAGTCATAAATTCTAAAGAAAGGAGTCAAAAGTAGGTCTCTCCTGAAGTTTCCTTCATCAAAATATTTGAAATTTCTATGCGTACATATTTTAGGCACCCGCTTGTTACTACAAACCCGAAGTTTACAGCTTACTAAGAAATGATCAGATATTTGGCCAACGTCGATGACACCCCCTTCAATCACATCATTCTCCTCGGTGATAATAACATCCAATAGAGTAGCTGTCCGCTTTGTAATCCTTGTAGGAGTGTTTATGATATTAGTGAGATTGAAAGAGTTCAAAATAGATGAAAGTTTATCTACACTAAGATTTTCAAAGTCAATAAAGTTGATATTCAAGTCTCCTGTGCAAACCAAATTATCTACAGTTGGATATATTGTACCAAGAGTATCTTCAAGTTCATTTATAAACGAATTAACATCCACAGTCGGAGCTCTATAAATCACTCCTATAGCTATGGATTGTTTTTTTATTTTAGTTTTGATCCAAATCTGTTCGCAAAATTGGCCTTTGTTAGTAATTATTTCACTTTGAAACTTACTGCGTATATAAATACAAACCCCTCCTCCTCTGGAACCCCGGTCCTCTCTGTAGAGTTTATACCCATCAATACCAATTTTATCATCGGCAATGTTGCTCTCAAGCCATGTTTCACATACTGAGAATATATCAATCTCGTGATCTGAAATAAGTAACTTCAATTCCTGAAGAGAGGGTAGCAGCGATCTGACATTCAGACTTCCTATTTTCAAATAGTTATTATTATTCATACCTTTTGCGCTCTATAGTTGTGACAAAAACGATTTTCAACAACAAAGACAAAAAAAATATGAAAAAATCGAAACTAAAGAATAAACCTTTTTCAGCTGGGTTCGACTCAACTGCACGAAGTGCTACTGATATAAAATTTACTGAAGGTTGACACACACAATATAAATTCGACAATAACAGTTGGTAACTCGATATTTACAGGTTCTGTATAGAGATATCAATGAATGAAATTTGTTTCTCTGAAAAAACAAATGATCAAGAGGTGATATTTGATAAAAGGAATTATAGTAAGAACAATAATAATAATGGAAATAAATATTAATCAATATTCAATTGTTTCAGATTAGTAATCTTCAAGATAGTGGTTTCTTCATTATACTTAATGTAGGTGGTCCCAAAATTAGTCCAAATGTTTCCTTCGGTACCAACTTTGGTTACAGCAGCTTTCATTATTTTGTACTGTTCTGTTGTTAGGTCTTCTCTTATTACCATTCCCGTTTTCTTGAGATATTTTTTATTGTTATAAATTATGTTCTTCACATTATTATTACATAACCTGACTAGTACAGGCCGTGTTTTCGTTTCGTCATATTTTCCAATACGATAACAGGACTCAATTTCTCCGCTGCTTATGTCGAGATTCATTTTCAACTTGCACATATTACGAACAGCTTCAGAACAATTTTCATTATCTCGCTCTCTCATTCCATAAACTCTAAGATTTCTACTTCGCATAAACTGTTCCTGTTTTTCTTGTTTTCCTGCAATTGTCTTCAACGTTTCTTCTTGTTTTTTCAATTTGGCTCGTAATTCCTCATTTTCCTGTATTGATATTGTTTTTGTTATTGTTTTTGTGAGTTGATTCAAGAAATCCTCGGAGGAGCACAACTTAATTACCAAAGACTTCACAAGTGCTTGCAGTTCGTCTTCGCCCTTCTTAGGTGGCATTTTGATAATAATTAATTACAATCACTCACTGCAAATTCCGTGTTCTATTCGTTTAAATACGAATCTTATCACTAATGATCTATTTCAGACTTTCTGTAGTATAACTTGCGTGTTATCTCACGGTATTAACAAAATAGCAGCACAGCGACAGTACACGTCTACTCCATAGAACGGTCACACAGCGAAAAATATTCATTCCTTGTTCATTGCATAACATTTTTTCGAATGATTCTAAACAAAATAGTATAGAAACCTCGGCGAAGGAAACGATTAACTTTCCGCCTCGGTATGTGATTACTATTCCGCCACTGAACCTGATTATTCTCATCTGATAGATCTTTTTCAGTAACAATACGTGATGAAGAGGTTTTCAAAATAATCCTTTCCCAAAAATTGTTCATGGTGTTGAAATTCAAATAAAAAACACAGAAACATTCATTAAGAAAATATTCAAATATGTCAATCAAATTTTCATCACTTTGGGACGGCTTGTTCGATCCTCAACAGGTTGAAAATTAAAACATATAAACTCTACTTGTAATTGATATATATTTCTGCACCTACTCATGAAGTATATATGTATTGATGAAAGTGAATATTTTGCCATACAAAACAAAATTTATTAACTTTAATTGGTCAATTGACCGGTAGATTTTTAGCTGATTCAAGACAGACGCATTAAATTAATATAAGAACGATGATAAAAGCAAACCAGTGTTGAATTAAAAACTCGAGTTCCTTCCAAACGATGACACAATTTGGAAAAAGATGACGTCATTGGTGTGTATTCTCTCTTCGCATATACTTCATTTGAAGTCGATATCTTGCCCCGTTATAAAGTGTATAGGGGAAGGTAGAACTATGTTTATGATGAAAGTGCTTCAACATTCTTTCGATTTTTTTTTCAGTTCGACATAATATACATCTCTTTCAGTATTGAATGGTATCATTTTGAGGGGTTCATTTCAAAATTGTTCGAATTGATTCAAATCAAATTATAGATGCTTGACTCCAGATACGTTGATTAAATCCAATTATGAAATACTGTACAGAAACTGGTAATTTTGACCTAATTTGAAAAGACTATGTCTGTGAAATAATGGCCAAGGACATATTTTTCGAATCAGATTTAAAGTTATCCCCCAAAATATATGGAAAGCAAGGGTTTATAATAAGGAGCTCATCAAAAATCGGTTCACTTCTGTTCATAATCGTTCTTTCTCCGCTTCAATGTATGATATGTATATACTAGATGAAAAAAAAAACATATTCGTCCGCCATTATCAGACCCACATCATTGAGAAACTCTTCCAGGGCGGTCTAAACAGGGTAAGACGTTCGTGTAGATAAAAAGTGAATGAATTTAGTTTTTTGTGATATTTCGAAAGTACTATGTATCGTGGGAAGTTATTACTTGAACACTTGAACACATATCTTTTGAAAAAATTGTTTTTCAAGATGAATATTTTGCCGAATGTTCTCCAGATCATTTTTATTTTTCACGAAATATTAAATGATGTACTGAAATCTCAGTGGAAAATTGATGTTTCTCAATGAGATGGTAATATTGAGATAGGTGATTTATGGAGGCCATTCGCAGATCATCCATCATCCTCAGTATCATCCTAGATAATTTGGATAAA
Source organism: Zygogramma bicolorata (assembly GCA_032362365.1). Classification (NCBI taxonomy): domain Eukaryota; kingdom Metazoa; phylum Arthropoda; class Insecta; order Coleoptera; family Chrysomelidae; genus Zygogramma; species Zygogramma bicolorata. The sequence continues at coordinate 155,132 of JAVJAQ010005443.1, forward strand.
CGTAGTAGATGAAAAATTAAAATTCGATGAACATATAACAAATTTTTGCAAAAAAATAGCATCTGGCTGCTATGCTGTTCGAGTTGTTTCTAATGAACTCAATCAATCCTCAGCCAGAACTGTGTATTTCTCCTTGATCGAGTCGCACTTGAGATATGGAATTGCCTTTTGGGGCTTATGTAGTCAGCAATTACTGAAATCAGTATTCATTCTACAAAAAAGGGCTCTCAGGTACATATGTAACGCAAAATCTCAAGACCATTGCAAGCCACTATTCATCAGTCAAAAAATCCTAACTGTACCTTGTTTGTTCCTTTTAGAAACCGTGTGCCTAATACACAAAAAATATTATAACTCAGCAGCAAATAATTACAGACGTTACGATACAAGAGGAAGTAGGAATATACCTTTGCCAATCCCAAAATCAGAAATTACCAAATTTTCTCTGATATATGAGAGCAAGAAAATATACAACCACCTTCCAATGTGCTATAGGGCAATAACAAAATTTAAAAAATTCAGAAAATCAGTTGAAGAAGTACTTCTGCAAAAAGCCTATTATGACATAAGGGAATATTACCATGATACATTTTAACTTAGTATTTTCGATGCTCACTTATCTGTGATTGTTTATTTATTTAGTGATTATCTACAATGGTTTAAATATTTGTCTTATTTATGTGTATTCGTCTATGTACATATGTTTTTAACTATATAGTGATGGTTCATTTTATTTCATGATTTTAATATTATATTTTAACACTTAGACTTTATGAAGTTGCTGTAGCTTTGTCAATAAGGATTCCTTAGACAATAAAGCATATTTGATTGATTGATTGATAGTACGCATTCTCTATTATTAATTTTTATCAGGGGCGTAATTTTATATTTAGCCTGGTTCATATTTTTTTCCTCATTTGACATGCAGCTTCCGCATAAAGTAATAAAATGTTCTCATTTACAGAATATAAAATTTCATTTGGAGGACACTACAAAATGAAAATTAAAAATTCTGATAGGTTTGAACCGAACCATAGTTTTAATTGATTCAATATGTTGCGAATCAAGATAGAGTCGCGCAACACCTTCATGAAATGAACTTCTCATTGAATTATAAGTGAGTAAAAACGCGCTTGAAAGATGCTTCTATCATGAAATAAAAAAAATTGGGGTAGAACAAAACAAGTGATGTGTAGCCTTTTTAGGAATGTTATTGGCTATTACGAATACTGGATATTTACGACATCGCCAGCTGAGGCTAACCCTTTTTATAGCGAAAGATGTGTGAAAATATGAAAAATACAAAAAACGTATTTTCTCAGATATAACTCGTGATAAGTCGCCAACTTTTAGACATATCAAAGTGAACTTTTTTATTCGATAGTGTCAGTGCAGCCGAATTTTCGAAAACTTACTTATTCTTCTCAAAAAAACATTGAAAATACTCATATTTATTTTTTGTGCATTGATGTCTTTGAGCAATCGAAAAATTTTTTTTATTTTTAGGAATTTTCACATACTTCCTGCGAGTAAATTGAAGCAAAAACATAACAGAAATTTTTTGAAAACATTGTCATAGGTTGTGATCAATAGGACACGTAATAACCGCACCGAAATTAAAATTATGTGTCTCCCGCTTGCACTTTACCCGGAAGATAAGCGCGCGCAACACGAAATGTGAAAACTTGTTCATGTTGGGGATCTTCATATGATGTGATGTTTATTGTTAGTGAGCAGAATCAACAAGAGTGAAAAAAGGGTTTATCTACAGTGTAACCATTGAAGTGCATACCAAATGGGAAACTTTTTTTTCGAAAAGTTTCAATGAAGTTTAACTTCGGCACTTGTTTGTGCTTTAAATTTAATGTAAATTGATGCGGCCAACTGCGACCCTCTGACGTTCAGTGTTTGTCAAATTCAACTTTTTTTTCAAAAAAATTGAAAAAGTGCATTTCTAGATCGAATTTAACAAAAAGTTACTTGAAAAAGTTGTGTCTACGGCAATTTTATATCCATATGCCACTGTACCTATATGTATTTGATTGTGCTAGTCTTGTGTAGGTAGTTACCTCATTAGTTACATTCTCATATACGTTTTTGAAATAGTATGTCGAAATTTTCTATTAGCTACAAAATAGAGTGCATTATATGTTGAGAATCTGTTGAAAATCAGGATGAATCGGTTTTGCGAAAACCTACAAAACAGGGTGTACAAACTAAAGTTGGTACCGCAGAGGAAAGAAGAGATATTTAGGAAAGGAACATTTCAATTGGAAGTGAAAGAGTGAAATATTATCAGAGTTATAGAAAAGCATACACTAGTGTCCAAAATATTGGTTTACCAAATTCCTACATCCTAGGACGTCCCCTAAATGTCCTGCACGAATTACCAGTATAAGGGTTCGAAACATTAGTTTATAATAACTATCGCAGTCAAAAATAGCATGGCTATTTTCAGACTCATGATGTTGAGGTGTTTCGTATTCCATTTTCTGTTTTTCATATTACCTATATGCAATATTTTTTGTTTTTGATCCATTGAGAGATTTGACAGTTTTCATTCATTTTGACTTATTTTATTGAATAAACATTAACCAAACAATTTGCATGTATTTATTTGTGATCATCAGTCCCCGTTCTACATATCCAGTTGAAGTATGGAATGGTACTATTTTCCAGGTGAACTGAGCGAATTATGGAGTATCATTCATTCTGCCTAGCACGATGAAAGTTTACCATTTTATAATTTCGTCATGAATTACAAACTATTTTTCCATTCGAATTGGGAATCTTTCATTTCCAGGAATGAAAATTAGGTTCACCTCTTGTACTTTATGATGAAATGAAAATAATAGGTGATGTTGATATATTCCACTATTCGCTATTTGGTAACAGACCTTCTGTCACCAATGCAGTGGAGTGATCAGTTCTTGAATTTTTTTTTCAATAAGATTCGTGTTATATAGGAAGTTGCTGACTAATTGGACGTGTCCTGTTCGAAAGGAATTGTTTTTTAATTATTGCAGCATTTTCTTTCGGGGTATATCTGAAATCTACCCATGTCCCCTCAAATATATTCTAATATCAGATCTTCTATCACGGATCCAGTGGAGCTACTCACTTTCTACAGTGTTGCCAAATCTTGGGATCAACAACGTCGATAACATATTGTGGGTACGAGAGCGTTCTTATATAATTATATACTATATACATATATAATTTACACGCCCTCTGAATTGAAATCCTCGAACTGAATCTGTATATAAAATCATGTTCTACCGACTTTTCGGACCCATTTTTCATTTTTTCCCTCCATGCTGAAAGTACTCAAAAATGGTCGGGGATATCGAAAATGCCCATGAACCTTCTCAGGGTCTGAGAGCATCGATTTTGGTCTGACTTCGTCGGTAGTGTATGACGTTTTGGGTCTGTGTGAGCGGTTAAATAAATCTATATATATATATATATATATATATATATATATATATATATATATATATATGTGTGTGTGTGTGAAGGTTAGACGACTGTCTAAGAATCCTTTTAATATTCGGGTGTGCAGTCAACGAGGAATTGGAAAAAGTGAACTCTTTATTCTGTTCAAGCTTTCGAGTCTTTATTGGCTCTTCATCAGGAACTCTACAATGAATTAGGAAAATTGTGAGAATAGAAAAGTTTTTTAACATGTGCTTACTTACGAATGAATGTGAGGTTAATAATCCTTTTTTAATGAAAACATGAAGGACAACATATCACAAACACATCGACCTAATGGTACAAATATAATATAAAACTTTAATTAAAAGATATGATCAATCATACATGTAAAAGAATTGAAAAATGGGAGAAGTTGTTTCTCCTAACGGGCATTGGAAACCATATTTGTAATTTTAACGGAAATGAAGTGAAAATATTCATTCCCTTCTTTTTCACTTCATTTCCGTTAAAATTACAAATATGGTTTCCAATGCCCGTTAGGAGAAACAACTTCTCCCATTTTTCAATTCTTTTACATGTATGATTGATCATATCTTTTAATTAAAGTTTTATATTATATTTGTACCATTAGGTCGATGTGTTTGTGATATGTTGTCCTTCATGTTTTTATTAAAAAAAGATTATTAACCTCACATTCGTAAGTAAGCACATGTTAAAAAACTTTTCTATTCTTACAATTTTCCTAATTCATTGTAGAGTTCCTGATGAAGAGCCAATAAAGACTCGAAAGCTTGAACAGAATAAAGAGTTCACTTTTTCCAATTCCTTGTTGACTGCACACCCGAATATTAAAAGGATATATACATATATATATATATATATATATATATATATATATATATATATATATATATATATATATATATATATATATATATATATATCATATATCATTTCAGATACATTTGTGGATTCGATTGTCGATAACACTCTGAGAGTGCTTGTCATTATTTCTGAAAACGCAGTTGTTAGTTGACGTGGCGAACTGTCACCACTGACGGAAAACTATGACAGCATTTCCTTATAGTGTTACACCCTAGGTGATTCCACTTATGTGTCGCTTGCCGTAAAGGCACGATTCATTTCAAATCCTCTGGATATCTATCACAGTTTGTCTTCGATACGAGGACCATGCCAACCCACAGCTGATGAAGGCCAAAGCCAGAAATAGCTAGCTATCTTGTGGTGGGCATTTCGAATTGAATGCAAATTGTGATAGACCAGGGAATTTGATAATCTATTTATCAGTTTCCTGATTCATCTTGCTTCATAGCAAATAACTTTCTCTTTGTATCATTTCAGATACATTTGTGGATTCGATTTTCGATAACACTCTGAGAGTACTTGTCATTATTTCTGCAAACGCAGTTGTTAGTTGATGTGGCGAAGTGTCACTCACCACTGACGGAAAACTATGACAGCATTTCCTTATAGTGTTACACCCTAGGTGATTCCACTTATGTGTCGCTTGCCGTAAAGGCACGATTCATTTCAAATCCTCTGGATATCTATCACAGTTTGTCTTCGATACGAGGACCATGCCACCCCACAGCTGATGAAGGCCAAAGCTCCCTTACGAACGGCAACCCTCAGAAGTCGAAACTTTTATCCTTACCTTTCAACGTGTGAATTCCAGGACGGCAGTTTCGTTGCGGAGAATCGAACCTCTGGTATGAGAGGCGGACTTGCTATTCACTACACTAGCAACAAACCATATTTCTGTAGAAAATACGATTTTGCTTCCCAAATGACATGAATTGATATCAAGACAAGTACCTGGAAGTGAGTGTAGTGAAAAAACATACCTAATAAATTGACAACTTTTTTGCCACTATAATAGTTATTTATGTAATAAGGATCAAGGATCATAAAGACGATCATTATGGTATAAGTCGTGAATGTTATCATACGGCGTGTGCCATAATGATTGTTTATGATTCGTATTACATACAAAATTTCATCTGATGGCATTTATATCAATACATTTTCGAAAAATTGAAAACTGCGTTTTCGACATGTCACAATGACAACTATTTTTAAAGGAGTAGGTATTGTGTAGTTTCAAATATTAGTAGGTGAGTGAGCTGTGCTTTGCCATTTCCTTGACAACATGTTTTCCTTATAGAATTCCATTATGGTACTTAGTACCATAATGAGCTTTCTTATGTCATCAAAATTGAGTGACATAACGTTGTCATTATGACATGCCATCAGATAAATCATTATAATGAAGCAATAATCTTATTTTTATCATTCAATCCTACACTGAAAAACTGACTGAAGAAATCAATAGTTATATCCCGTGTTGATCTCTAAATTTTCATGCGAGTTCGATAGCGAACAGGAAAACCAATAAAAGTTGCTCGTTACAGTAAGCAGCTGTCGGAATGATAGATTGATTATATATTCATTCCTGACATTTATCGACTTACGACAGCAATTAAGTATATAACGAATATACTGGATTGACTGTAATAAACTTGATGCGCGGTTTTTGATGTTTTCAATGAAATATCGCAGGTCTTGCTCATTTTATATGCTATAAACAAATACCTGGCGAAATGTGAAGCAGTTTTCCTTCATGCATTTTATTCAATTTCCATTACTACAGAAAACTCTTAGATGCTTGAGGGTTATTTAAAGACAAACTAACCACGTAATGCAACATATAATTCAAGAAATTAATGAAAGAACGCTTGTACCAAATAAAACTTGACACTTAAAAAAAAATCATTCGAATGACTTGACGATGAGAATTCAATAAGAAACATAATTAGGTACATACAGTGTCACACATAAAGTTCGCGACATACGGAAGTTTTTTTTATTAATAGATATAATGAAAATTTGGCTTGGCAGTTAGTTTGTGCTTAAAAAATTAGTAAAAAACAGCCTCTTTCCTTTTGTCATGTGATACTCTAAACCTGTCAAATTCGACATTTTTTTCGAAAATCCTCAAAAAATCAGTTTTTTTTGGAAATTTCGAAAAATGCCAAAAAGAAAAAGTGCTCGGTTTTCAATTTTATACCTTTGATCGAAATTTGGACTCTTTACTGTCACTTCGACTTTTTTCCAATTTTTAAAATTTTTCGAATCTCTCGCACTATCGATTCGAACGAAACATGATTCAAATTTCATAATTTTGATGAATTGTTCTAAAATTAATGAATACGAGACTTCAATGTCATATCTTGCCCAGAAAATACCCGCATTGGCCTGTTACCAGAAAAAGAAATGAATACACCTCCAGAAATTCGTCTTTGTTGTTGCAAAGTTCATCTAGTTTTTACATTTCATTGTTAAACTGATTCGGTTTTTCCATGTATGGACGTTAATATGTCAGTAATCGAATAAACGAATTCCTCTTCATTCTTATTACACTCGTATTTCTTTTTTCAATAGATTTTTATCCAGTTTGATTATTTTTCTGTCCAATAATTCAGTTACAAACTAACCCGAAATATCATACTTTTCTGTAAACTAAACATTGACCTACAGTTTCAAAACTATTCAAAAGACTTTGGTTCTAGCGATTTGTACTAAACATGATATAAAATTTCGTGATTTCAAACATTACAAGACTAATGCAACATGTTAATAAAAAAAACTTCCATATGTCGCGAACTTTATGTGTGACACTGTATGCTAAATTATATTTTAGTTCATCATTATATTATAGTAAGCAGTATTTCTGCGGTGCAACTACATCCCACATCACAAATACAAGTGCTTTCAACCACCAACAAAACGAATATAAATATATCTTCAACAATGAGTTGGACAAAATAATTATATTATTGGACCGAACACTGTGCACGTCAAAATACTTGGGAATAGCAAATAATGAGCTCGAAATATTTTCGATGTTTCACGAATTGACAATCCGAACTGTCGATCTGCCATAATCGAGAGATCTAACTGTCAATTATCTATAACCGACAATTTAAACTTTAAATTATGGCTGATCTACAGTTCGAACTGTGGATTAAAGATAATCAAAATTCCATCTTATGGTTTGCCTCCTCAGTTGTGTGCTTTGTTGAAGAGTTTCTTGTCTGATAGGTCTCTGTATGTGGTTGTTGTTGGAGTATCATCTGATATTCCTCCAATAAATGCAGGTGTTCCACAGGGTTCAGCTCTAGCGCCTACTTTGTTTCTGCTTCATATCAATGATTTGCTCGAGAAAACATCTTGTTCAATACATCGTTTTGCGGACGACAGTACTTCTCATACCAGTTTCTCTTCAAGAGTCCTCATACCAGCTCGAGAAACAAAAATTCAAAGAAAACCCAGGCATATCTCTTCTCAAGGAAAGCTGATCCATCATCATCAAATATTCAGATGTCAGGAGTAACTATTCCTACAAAATCAAATATCTCGATGTTAGGAATTACGATCAGTGATAATCTCTCATGGAAAAAACATGTGAGATCGATCGCTAAAAGTGTTCCCCAGAAACTTGGATTTCTATTTCGTGCGAAGAAATACTTCAGCTTCTTCTGATCTACAAGGCTCAGATACGACCTGTCATGGAATACAGTTTTTATGTGTGGAGTTTGGCACCAAAACATTCATTGAAGCTTCTCGATTCCATTCAGAGAATGTCAATTCGTCATGTTGGTGATTCTTCGCTCACAGACTCGCTCACTTCATTGGAACATCGTAGAAGGGTCGGAGACTTGTCTCTCTTCTATAGATACTTTCACGGTCGATGCTCTTCCGAATTGTTATCAATCGTTCCACCGTTGGCAATATCTGTACGGATGACCCGATGAGTACAGAATTCCCACCCCTCTGTTGTGAATTTGGAAACCTGTCGAACCTCTCTTGCTCAGGGATCTTTTCATAATAATACAGCTAAGGTTTGGAACTCCTTGCCAAGAGAGGTTTTTCCTGAGTCTTACAAACTTCAGAAATTCAAAGTAAATGTTAATTCGTATCTCCTGTCCCTTGATTCACGCGGTGTTCTTTGAACATCATAGGGCTTCCCTTTCGTGTGAATCTGCATATATATAAAAAAAATATCATATTTTAGGATCACTTGGGAGCTGCATCTCTCGGCACATGTCAATAGTTTTGTACCATATATCCATAAAGTCCCAAGTATTCACTATGTTATGATGAATAACACCGGTAGTGTCAAATTTGTACAAAACTGCACTACACTAAGCAAAATATCATTGTTGATCAACATCCGTTTTCGTTATGATACTCGATATATTTTTGGAATGAATCGTTGACAAAATTTTATAGGTGTAATTTAAATTCACTAATATTCCATCAGAAAACTTTCACTTTGATAGAAAATCTTGTTTTTTCATTCATAGGATTCAAGTTTCCGAATTATAACAAGTTAATGGATTTAGATGCAAATATTCTTTTGAAGTTATGAATTTATTGTCTTGATCAGTTTTCCTGAAACCACATCAGAAGTGCTATGAATTCGATTGAAATGGCTACAATCATTAATTGGTAAACACAATATCAAACATAAAATCTGTCAATAATAGATTAGGATCTGTTAATGCCAGATTGAAATCTGTTGATGTCAAATTAAAATCTGTCCATGTCAGATTATAATGTGTCAATGGAGTATTGACAGATTGAAATCTGTCCATGGCGTATTGATAGATTTTGATCTGTCATTAACAGATTTTCATCTGTCATTGAAAGTTTATAATGTGTCATTGACACAATTGTTGGTTTCCTAGATACCAATTCTAGTAGGTGGAATATCTTGATCTTATACACAGACCTGCCTGGTAGTACTGTGGGTTTACAGTTGAAATAGCAAATGCTCTACCGTAAAAACCAGATTGGCTACATTATTTTGGCATGTACCTATACAATTTTTATTTCAAGAATTTTGGTTCAGATAATTCCTGGTATTATAATAAATTCACGGTAAATGCCGGAAATCGATCAAGAATTGGCAACCCTGCAATACATTCTTGAGACAGGAAGTATAGATTAACATTTACAGAAATACTACCTGTTTTGCGCATGCGCACTGAAAATTTATATTCCGAAAAATGCTCTTTTTCGTCTCTTGTTAGTTGGGGTACTCTTTGCTAATAATTCGCTTTCGCCACCCACACAAGTCTTATACTAGTGGCTGATAAGATTCTTAAATCAAACTGAACAATGGTACTGCACGCTTTATTTTCTCATCGGTAAAATATCTCACTATGAAATACTGTTCCGACCTTTCCATGAAAACATGCCACTTACACATTACATTAATTACATTAATCAGACAAAATACTACTATTTTATCGGGAGTAATTACACAAGTGCTTCAAAATTACCGATAATTTTCCATGAAAGCATGTTGTCTAAACACTGCATGAGTTTATTTTCATATTTTGTCGAAAGAGCCCGACTCCGAAGGAGGAGGACTCTTTTAGCAAAATATGAAAATAACCGAATGCAGTTTTTTTACTGACAACATGCTTGAATGGAAAATTATCAGGTTTATTTTGAAGCACGAGTGTAATTCAGTAGAATATTTCCGGAGTTAAAACAACGACGTGTGAAATTCAGTATTTATGCCTGTCAAGATGACAAATGTACATTTTAACAATCGTTACTATAGATACACGGACCGAGCGGGTATTTTTCGATACCTACCGGGTATTTACCAGCCCGAAAATGTCCCGCCGGAAATTTATCGCTATAATTGATCGAAAATGTCCCGCTTCATATGAGATTTTCAACATACGATGGAAATATTCATATTTATTATGTGTTCCGAAGCCCTTTACGTTAGTTGACGATCAAGGTGACTTGTTTTTGATGACACAATTACTGAGTGAAAATCTGTCAATGGTCCTTGCAAATCCCCACTTCTTCAAAGGCAAACACCACACACTACTTGATCATAGTTGCTACAGGGTGATATTTCAATACATTACATTCATAACATAAAGCACATTATCAATTGGAATTTCAAAATTTCGCAGACCATCGTATTCTTTGCCATTCATCTCCTTACTGAATATAAATGTAATGCAGTTCAGAACTTAGCTTCTTAAAAAACTGCCAAACGTCATGGATTAACACAATGCAAATGTCCCAAAAAAATGATTCCCCAATCTTCCTTTGAGTCACGGATAATAGAGTATACGGTCGTTCAATGCCACGTCATTGACTTGTACATGTCACTGGGTAACCAATCAGAAAACATGATTGTCAGCCGGTGTCATTTTTAAACTTCAGCCCTGCTCAAATCATGTTTTCTGATTGGTTACCCAGTGACATGTACAAGTCAATGACGTGGCATTGAACGACCGTATACTCTATTATCCGTGCCTTTGAGTAGTTCATTCTATGTCAAAATCACTGCCGATATGATATATATTTTTTAAAAAGTGTTCAATCATTTCAAATTTGGTATGGGAAGAAAGCTCCCCCATACATCATAACTGCATTCTGAAAGAAGATTGAATGTTTGCCATTAATTCAGCCAAAGCTCATTAGAACTTTACTTTCTTACAATAGCCGTCGCTATCGCGCCATCTATTGAGCAGAAGACTAATAATGCTTAGACAATTTCCACGCTTTGGAAACGCGTTGTAAAACCATTGTCTAAGGATCCTTAGACAATGGTAGAACGTACTTTCAGCAATTGTGAGTCATTTACTAGTAGAATTGTATTCGTCCTCCATGCTAAACATTGTATAATGAGATGAAGAACATAAATCGAATATAAATATGTATAACTCAGATCGATCTGGAAACTTCGATGTCTTTTACAACGTATTATAAAATAAATGTCCAACTTCTGTATGAGAATGGATGAAAACGATGATAAAATATATATGGCAGACCCTAATCGAATCCATATCGAATCGTTATATAGAAATGAATGAACATAACGTTATTGCCTTCAATTGCGTTTATTTTTACACTTAGTTCAGGATATGAAGCATTTGTGCTCGCAATTTGGATTTACCTGACATTTTCAAAGAAGGTAGGGAATAGCTAAAGGGTGATTTTCTATATCATGACGCTGTACGCTGGAGCCTTGGGGGTGGTTGCCACCCCATCACGGGGGTGGAATTTTTTATTACATTTCAACTGAAGGAATCGACAGAAAAAGTGATTTCAAGAATAAAATGTTCTATACGTTTTTTTCGTAAAAGTAATATTTTTCGAGTTATTCGAAGTTGAAAGTAACAGTTTCTTTTTGAAATGGTTTTTTGCAAATAACTCTGAAACTATGCATTTTATCAAAAAGTAAGGAGAGGCAAATTGTAACTTTTGAGATAACAAAAACAATGCTTTCTTTATAATTTTCCTATGACACATACAAACTGAGATACAGCAAAACAACCTCCAAATTATCCCCTAACTAAAATTGATCGCCACCCTTCTGTGATTCTCCTTATATATGTCCTATTAATACACCCACGAAGTTTAACCAATTTAAAATGCCTGATTTTAGAAAAACTTGACTTTAAAGAGAAAACGATTTTTTTTCAATTTCGTGTTTTTAACCCTTTTCTCATAAATATCTCTCAAAATACTTGAGATACGAAAAAAACGATAGTTCTAAATTGTAGCTTTTTAATGACAAAAATTTTCCTGTGTGTAGATTTTTTGTAAAGTGAATATTCGTTCTCTAGAACCTGCTAGAGAAAGTATAACCCGGAAACAGGCAATTTGGAATGTCTACATTGATAAAGATGCATCATCCTGCGAGTAATCTGTAGAGTAGGATCAGAACGGCAAGCATTACAGTCGCATCATTTTCGTTCTCTTCCGAAAGTTCTGATGACAAAGTCTGACAGAGTTTTGACCGTATTTACCTCCGTCCATTCTGTTCATTTTCTCTCCGTATTCTTCGTATCGTTTTCTTTTGGGTTGGACACTATCCTCAAGGACTGATGTGAGTCATCGTCACCTAAAGTATGGAGTTTTAGGTCATCCGTATGGAATATATAGGTGATTTTGTGTGTCTAAAAGGGCCGCATTCGTATCCACGGGTATTCTCTAGCAAAAGTGGGATGCAGTGAAGAAGGGGCTCGAGGACTCCACCAATAAGTATGGGATGGTTGAATATGAAATGTTGACACATTTTACATGCATATATACCGCAAAATATTGATAGACATGAAACTCGTTTATCTAGACAACAAAGTAATATTTCGAACTGATACTCATAACTCGAATTTGATTTTCAGGGGAAACTTCTATGAGCAATTGGATGGAGTGGCGATGGGAAGTCCACTGAGCCCAGTGATAGCCAACTTCTTTATGGAACGGTTTGAAGAGAAGGCAATCGACGCCTTTAATTTGAAGCCGACCTTGTGGCTACGCTACGTGGATGACACCTTCGTCGTCTGGAAACATGGAAGGGACTCTCTGAACCTTTTTCTGGACCACCTAAACGCTCAACACCCCAGCATCAAATTCACCATGGAAACCGAACAGAACCAGCAGATAGCCTTCTTAGATGTTCTGATTGAACGATGTGGCGCTAGACTAACCCACAAAGTATACCGAAAACCCATGCACACGGATAGGTACCTGCACGCACTATCGAACCACCATCCCAGTCAAAAGAGAGGAGTCATATCTACCCTAACTGAACGTGCTCGAAGAATTTGTGAACCAGAACATCTAGAGCAGGAACTGGAACATCTTCAAGTGACCTTGAGGTCGAATGGGTACAGTGTATCTGAGATCAACAGGGCCATGAAACCGAAGAGTCCCACGGTTCATAACAGGGAGGACTCTCAGGTAGTTGCGAATGCATATCTGCCATATATCCCGAGGGTCACTGACAGAATTGGAAAACTCTTGGGGAAATATAACATAAAAACAGTTTTCAAGCCGACCAAGAAGATCCAGCAAAGCCTCAGGTCGGCTAAAGACAAAAGAGACCCACTGTCAGCGGCAGGGGTTTATCGCATTCCGTGCACCTGTGGGAAGGTTTACATCGGTACCACGAAAAGATCCATGGGTACAAGGCTCAAAGAGCATCAAAGGAACTGCAGGCTGGGACAAACCGACAAATCGGCGGTGGCGGAACACGCATTGAGTGAGGGCGACCACAAGATTCTGTTCGAAAATGCCACACTGATTGCCCCCAACCAGGGTTACCATACCCGACTGGTGCGGGAGGCAATAGAGATCCAAAAACATGCGGACAATTTTAACAGAAAGGAAGAAGCGTTGACTCTAAACAGAATTTGGAATCCGATTCTGAAGAAAACAAGAATAACTAATGAAATCACAGCAGGTAGTGCGGCAACTAGTAATGATGATTATTCCCCGAACCCGACAGAAGTAATTAACACTCCAGACTACCTGCATCAATATAAATACGCCTTGAGAAATCGAACTGTTTAGTCATCGGAGATGAATAAGCCTCTGAAGAAGCTGGCCACTCGTGCTAGCGAAACGTCAGGAAGAAATTCCGAAGAACGACGGCCTTCAAGCCCGAAGAGAAGTAGTTATAGTAATAACCTCGGGCGCGAAAGCCTTAACCATTTTTTCAGGAAATTGCTCATTACTCTACATTCCAAAACTACTGAATATCAAGGATACATAAAATATTTTTTGTTTTCTCTTCCAAACACGTTCAGAAGCTTTGCTTTTGAGGAGTAGAAGTATGGTAACTTTCTGAAACAAGAAAAAACTTCACTGAGAGACACCTCACCACTGGTTGAACTTCTGAAAATGTTTGCATTGGAGTTGTCGATCTAGAGCCTTTTTTTGACAGGCTGCTATTATTTTCTGGTTGGAGAGCAGCAATGGCATTGTCCCACCAAGGTCCCTCACAATCGAGGTCATCATCTATAGAATGCTGTGGCTTCTGGAGTTCATGAAGTTTGAAGATTAGATCTTGATAATGGGACCAAGTTTTCCTCGTTCTTCGTATAATAATCGTTTTACTCGATCCTTAGAAGCACACTAAAGAAATTGGTCGCACTATAATTGACATAAACACTATATGATATTCGTTCACTTCTTTTTGGGAAATGTGTAGCAATAAATTTTACTATTCTCATTCCTCATTACGGTAACTCCAGTGCGTAATGTAGCAAAGCTATTTGGCCAATCCTCATGCGCCAGATGGTAGTATATCTTTCGTAGTTCCGCATTATATAAATGCCGAGACCATATTGTTATCATTATCGTTATTATAATAATAATTATTAACAATTTGATCATTGGTCTGAACATATTTAGTCGGGTCCGTACTCCTCACAGCTCCAACCTAGTGATAGGACGCATTGGTTGGAGAAACGATAGCTGTTGCACTCGATATTCAAATGTATTTCAAAAGCGTTTGATCGAGTTTGACATCAGGGTCTCCTTCCAAAACTGTAGTCGTATGGTTTGCCTCCTCAGTTGTGTGCTTTGTTGAAGAGTTCCTCGTCTGATTGGTGTCTGTATGTGGTTGTTGATGGACTTCCCTCGTGTGAATCTGCATGTATAAAAAAAGAACAATCAGTCTCCGCACCGCGGGTTAAGTCACTAGTCCCAACGAACTAGGAATAACGGTCTTACGCGTGCGGACGGCAAAGATTTCTGTCACATTCTGGTATGCCGGTGTCGTCTCAGATCCAGAAAGTAGCGATCTGAAACCATTAAGAACACCTATAAACAGCATTATCAGTTCAAAGGGATGTTCTGAACGCGATCGGCTGGAGCCAAAAATTCTGTAACGAATATCTTCCTAATTTTTGGTCAAAGGAAACTATATCAGTCTTATTAGCCTCTAATTACCTGAAGGTGAGAAAAGTGTCAAAAAATTCGGTTCCTCTTTATGATGTGTTGAATAATTCCCAGCAAAGTCAGGAAACACTTCCATCCAGTAAATCTAGGTAGGCGAATATACTGGACAGATGGCTGTCAGAAAACTACTTCCCTGGCTGATATCACGCCAGGACAACGAATGACATCTGATAGACATCATATGAAAATCTAAAAAATATATGCGCTTACAAGTGCCCTTGTGATCGAACAACAGTGACAGGTCGACACAGACTGTAAGGACCCTCTGCATACTCTGGTTGCTCAATATGTCCCTGAGCATAAGGCAATAGCGGTGGTTACATCAGAAGAAATCAATGAAGACGAAATACCCACTGAAAATTCTACTGAAGAGAGTGACACCACCGGAAACGATCAACCGAAAGAAAAATGCGTAGGTGACAAAAGAGCACCTGATAATCCAGCAGACGATATCCAAACTGACAAAAATAAACAATCAGTCGAACAAAATAAACAAGACAAAACATCCACTAAATATATTACTGACAGTAGTAAATTCCTCGGAAACACTCAATCAAAAGATAAAAATGTAGATGAGCGCCTGAAAATCCTGTAAAAGATATCGAAATCGACGAAAATGTTGAGCCAGGAGACCAACTAATTCAAGGTGGTATAGTCACAGAACACCTTATTAAATATAGTGAAACTGCCGGACAAGATCAACCAGAAGAGCAGAATGAGGATGAAAAAACAACCCCTGAAAATACACAATATCGAAATTGATAATAATGGGGTATCAGAAGAACAAATTAATCAAGACGAAATACCCACTGAAAATCTTGCTGAAGATAGTGGAACCGCCAGAAACTATCAACCAGAAGAGCAAAGCGTAGTTGAGGAAACAGCACCTGGGAATCCAGCAGACGATATGGAAACTGACAAAAATAAACAATCAGTCGTACAAAATGAACAAGACAAGACACCCACTGAATATATTACTGACAGTAGACATTTCCTGGCGTTTGGTTGTTTGTTCAGTACAAAATTCATCGAACGATATCGATATACCTTCACTTGAAATATAATCACTTCAGCAACTTTTATCGTGGTTTGAGCCAGTATTTTTTTCATGAGTGTCTGCCTATCAAGTTCAACGCAAGCATGTTCAAACATACGAAATGATTAGAAAATTTTCAGCTCCATTCAATTTTCGTCTTCGAATATGAAATATGTAATGTTTTCTGGAAAAAATATTTTGAATGAAACTTCAATAATTAGTAAAATCAATCTAATTCTGCATAATCATGGCATTCATCCGTAAATGATTTTGACACAATTTCGAAAGTACCGCAATATAATTACACCGACAAGATTGAATTATTAATTATATCCGTGAATGATGGCTAAAACTCTGAAATGATCCATCAAAATATAGATTGATATTAATGAAGTATATGGTCATTATTCAAAATGGTAACTTGCTGCAGGTATTATTACGCGTCAAAGGCAATCATTTCCAACAGCTGTTCATGACAAAAATGAAATTCAATTATCGTGAAAATATTCAATGATGATGGTAAACGAACAATATGGCGAAATATCATGCTAATAACACTTTTATGATAATCAATCATCTCTCCGTCGGTCTCCTGTGTTTCGAAAAACTGCCAATTGAATAATGAGTGGGGTTAACAAATGACAATATAAAACAGATTAGTTAGAAAGGATGCGGTTGAGGCCCAGATTCTATCTTGAGGTTCCCGAGAACAAACCAATAGAAACCAATACATACGCTGTGCTGCTGTGCTGCACATATCCATTGAATAATGGAAAAATATAAGATATTTTTATATTCTGAACTTGAAAACCGTATTGAAACATATATTCGAAACCAAGTCGTCGTGAAATAATGGCTAACAAGGTTGCCAAAATGTATAATCTTCGATATCACGGATTTGTTTCAATTGAATCGAAGATTGTCGTTTAGCATCGTGTTGAGAGGCCTGTCTGAAAATCATCTTGAATAATTCGGGGAGGGCTGAGATATGAGAAACGTTTTTTTTTCATATGTAGATTTACACCAAAGGGAAGTCCTGTAATGTTCAAAGAACACCGCATGAATCAAGGGACAGTAGATACGAATTAACATTCACTCTTGGGGTGGGAATTCTGTACTCGTCGGGTCATCCTTGTAGATACTGCCGAGGGTGGAAAGAATGATAACCATTCAGAAGAGCACCGACCGTGAAAATATCTATAGAAGAAAGACAAGTCTCCGACCCGGGCCGCCTTCTACGATGCTCCAATGACGTGAGCGATTCTGTGAGCGAAGAATAACCAACAAGACGGATTGCCTTCCTCTGAATAGAATCGAGAAGCCCCAATGAATGTTTTGGTGCCGAACTCCATACATGAGAACCATATTCCAAGGCAGGTTGTATTTGAGCCTTGTAGATCATTAGGAGCTGACGAGAAGTGAAGTATTTCTTCGCACGAAATAGAAATCTAAGTTTCTGGAAAGCACCTTTAGCGATCGATTTTATATGGTTTTCCTTTGAAAGATTATTACTGATCGTAATACCTAGCATCGAGATACTTCGTAGGAATAGCTACTCCTGACATCTGAATACTAGATAATGATGAAATTTGTCATAGCAACGTTTATAAAATGAAATCAAAAAACCGTTATAGAATTGTCACGAAATTATCACAGAAACGTTTGAACAACTAATTTATAAAACATATTTTGCTATAAAAGTAAATCGTTTCGAAGCAGTTTCATAGCACTTTTCTGCTAGTTTGTTATGATCTTTATGAAATTATTTGAAGCTTATTTTATAACTGCTTCCTGTAGCTTCAATGAAATTATTTTATTGGAATACTTTTAAACACAATTTTGTTTTTATTACCATATTGTCACATCATTGATAATTTCCCAACTATTTCATAGTATGGTATATTTACTAGAATTAGAACACAAGAAAATAACTGTTATACAATCAAACTGCTTCCGCGAATGTATATTTGCTGTCGCCAAGAATGAAATGCAGCTTTTAAGAAGAACCACCTGTCATTGATTTTAGAGGTCAATGAAGTATAATTTGTGAGTTTTATTTGACAAGTGTGTCCCAATAACTTACCTAAGGCATGATGTCGTGTAATATTGGTCATTGGAAAAAAATTAAGAAAAGTGGTTCGTTTGGACGAAGACTGAAAATATGTTACGATAATATGATGTGAAGTTATAGGGGCACCTCTGTCGTTGATTTCCAAAAACAGGTTCACTTAGGTGAATCAAAAGAATCAACAAACAATATCATACAGTAATAGCTTTAGACTCAATTCGAAGCGTGGGTGTTCCATTAAAAAAAATTTGGATACTTTTTGAGTCACTCTGTTTATTGAAAATACTAAAAAAATACTTCAAAATCTCCCGCGTAATACATAGTGTTTACATTTTTTTCTTAC
Organism: Zygogramma bicolorata; assembly: GCA_032362365.1. NCBI lineage: Eukaryota > Metazoa > Arthropoda > Insecta > Coleoptera > Chrysomelidae > Zygogramma > Zygogramma bicolorata. The sequence goes on from JAVJAQ010005443.1 coordinate 173,825, forward strand.
TAAAAACTGGAAAAGGTTAATATAATGATTATGAAATCCGTCGATTTGAGTGTAACGCCATGTATATATACCCTCAAACTAACAGCTAAAAGCTCCTTCGAAATTTAGCCTTCATAACCAATGGAAAGAGCTTTCTAGCCAAAACATCCTGATAGATAATACTCATATCCAAACTATGTGAGAAATCCCATGCAATATCTTCATATAATCACTTTTGTAGGAATCTATAGCTTCGAAAGTAGTCCGACTCTGCCGCAATACCATCACTTCCAGAACTCAGTATTTCTTAACAGTTTTATAGGAGTTTTATAGTAGCTTGAATGCGTTAAAATGATTGCTACAGATACCAAATTATTTTATAGAATGACGCCATTTCAAAATGATAGCAATCCGGAATACCGACATTAGATGTGTTGAAGATATGAAATACCGCAACTATAGTGATATTTACAGCTGAAAATTACATAAATATTATAAGATAATATTATTTAGAACAAACTGAGTTGAGTTTGCGAGTAGAAAATTGATATTTCGACAGTGTAAATTTTTGTGTAATCAATTTTTTTTTCCGAAACCATCAATAAATGAGTGGCGCGCTTAAATTTTGCTAATAACACGCTATATATATGGTCAATAAAATTTCATTTGCAGTGAAATTATCAATCTTTGAAGCACAAACAATGCCTTTATCAGTTTTATAAGTCCAAAAGAGAAATTATTAAAATGGCTTCAACCTTTCTATTCGTTGGTTTTTAGTTGGTGACATATCTATTATATTTTCCTAGTGTCCAATACAAAATCACTTCTTGCGCCTTTAAATTGTTTTGATTTTTGAAAGTAACATGATTTCAAAATAGAGTAACATATATAGATTTTTTCACCTCGATTTTTGCTGCTCGTCTGTTTCAGACGAACAGGCTTGAGTAATATGTACCCGATGGTCTTTAGTTTAGCTTTCGGCTGTTTACATGATGCAGATTGTATGAGTAGGTACGCATTGAAACGGTTTCCTCTCCCGTTAGTCGGACTCAAGTAGAATATACATTAACATTGTACATTAAAGGTCTTCTTCGTCATATTATTCTCAAATCTCGATTGGGTAAATTATTTGAAATTTGGTATAGATATATTAATGAAATATTTATCCAAGCCATAAGACCAATCGAAATGATCAGAACATTGTATATATCGTTTTGAAATTGAAGAAATTCAATGGGAACTCCGGAGCTCTGAGAGTTATTAACGTATGGCAATTTCAAAATTTTCACTTTCAAATGGCTTAATCAATTGAAATCAGAATGATGTGATGAGACTAGAGTGATGAAACTCCCTTCTCAACTTGTTCGACTGTTTTAGAAGGATTGGCTTGCTAACAACCAAAGTTAAATCGCTAAGTGTCAATATGAGATATGCTATAAAGTCATCATATAGCGAGTGCTGGATGTGAATTCAAATCTCAATTGAGCTCTCCCAGAATTTTTCGAATGTCAAGTGAATTTTTGCATTTGTTGAATAACTGTTCTTCCAGTGGCATCTCTGACATGTGAACCAAAGGTATTCATGATTGATGAACTATCGCTGCTGATGTTCTGGACCAATAAGCACCAGAAACACCTATTCCAGCAAATAGCCTGAAGTGAGAAGTACTCAGAACACAATACTATAATATTTCCAACCTCTATAACAATTTTATGTGTGAACTACAGTATATATATATATATATATATATATATATATATATATAAATATATATATATATATATATATATATATCCAGCATACTTTATTACGTCCATACATTGGGTTTGTACCATTCATTGCTGCGTCCTCTACAATAGTGCGTCCGTATTTCGGACGCAGTAAAGTTTTACCATTATAAATCCGTACAACTATGTGGGAGGTCCATGTCGATTTTTTGGAAGGTCCTACATACCAAGACCTATCGGCAGATATCAGATACATCCATTTCTGACGTCACTCAAAAATGTTATCTGGTTTTGAAAAAATAATAAGTGGATGCACCATCATGTGTCCAATGAGAGTCGAAATATATCTTTAGTTCAACAAAATTCTGTTTGGGGGTCGCTGTCAATCGTGAAAGTGTATACTTTTACAAAATACCCGTTGCACCTAATGTACTTTAGGGCGTCCATGAATTTGGCAACAAGGCACGAGTGGAGAGATCCGCGATATTTCAGCTAGTTTGGATATTTCGGACCGACCTGCGCACTTCGAAGGAAAATTTATTGCCCTTTCACACCACCGCTTCAGGATATTTTTCAATATTCAACCATTCTTGCGTAGTGACTGGGAATTAAAAAATATACAGATTTTTCCTGTTGAAATAACCATTTCTCACGTACTTTCCTTCATGTATTCTTCACTAAGAACTTCAAAAGTTCACTAGCATGTTTCTGGTATTATATTGCTCAATGCTTGAGGTGATATAATTGCCGAAAACTCCAAATCCTCGTAGATTAACGTTACAGCTAGTCGATCATCCACTGATATTGCTTTCCTCTTGTAGTGGAGTAAAAACGCGCTCGAAAGACGCTTCTATCACGAAAAAAAACCAAATTGAGGTAGAACAAAACGAGTGGTGTATTGTTATTGAGAATGTTATTGGCTATTACAAATCGATATTTACGACACCGCCAGCTGGGGCTGACTCTTTCTATAGCAAAAAATGTGTGAAAAAATGGAAAATCCAAAAAACGTATTTTTTTAGATATAACTCGTGATAACTCCAAAACTATTAGAGATATCAAAGTTTTTTTTTATTCGAAAGTAGAAATCTTGGCGCTGGTGTCAATGCGGCCGCATTTTTGAAAACTCACTTCTTTTTCTCAGAAAAAAATAAGAAATACTCGTATTTATTTTTTGTGCATTGATTTATTGAGCAATCGAAAAACTTTTTCATCTCCAGGAATTTTCACATACTTTCTGCTACTGAATTGAAGCAAAAAAATCACAGAAGTTTAAAAAAAAAATGTAATAGGTTGAGATACGGGAAACACGCAGAGGAGCGGCACCAAAACATTCCGGGGGCCCGACACAGAGGAAGGCAATCGGGGACCGCCACAGAATCGCTCACGCAGGAGCACGAGAAGGCGGCCGGGCGGAGACGCCAAGAACACGGCGGGCCCGAAGGACACCCACCCCGGCAACACAAGGAGACCGACGAGACAGAACCACCCCAAGAGGAAGAATCGACACGTCCCGATCATGCGGTGTTCTTTGAACATTACAGGACTTCCCTTTGGTGTAAATCTACATATGAAAAAAAAACGTTTCTCATATCTCAGCCCTCCCCGAATTATTCAAGATGATTTTCAGACAGGCCTCTCAACACGATGCTAAACGACAATCTTCGATTCAATTGAAACAAATCCGTGATATCGAAGATTATACATTTTGGCAACCTTGTTAGCCATTATTTCACGACGACTTGCTTTCGAATATATGTTTCAATACGGTTTTCAAGTTCAGAATATAAAAATATCTTATATTTTTCCATTATTCAATGGATATGTCGCAGCACAGCGTATGTATTGGTTTCTATTGGTTTGTTCTCGGGAACCTCAAGATAGAATCTGGGCCTTAACCGCATCCTTTCTAACTCATCTGTTTCATATTACATATTTCATATTCGAAGACGAAAATTGAATGGAGCTGAAAATTTTCTAATCATTTCGTATGTTTGAACATGCTTGCGTTGAACTTGATAGGCAGACACTCATGAAAAAAATACTGGCTCAAACCACGATGAAAGTTGCTGAAGTGATTATATTTCATGTGAAGGTATATCGATATCGTTCGATGAATTTTGTACTGAACAAACAACCAAACGCCAGGAAATGTCTACTGTCAGTAATATATTCAGTGGGTGTCTTGTCTTGTTCATTTTGTACGACTGATTGTTTATTTTTGTCAGTTTCCATATCGTCTGCTGGATTCCCAGGTGCTGTTTCCTCAACTACGCTTTGCTCTTCTGGTTGATAGTTTCTGGCGGTTCCACTATCTTCAGCAAGATTTTCAGTGGGTATTTCGTCTTGATTAATTTGTTCTTCTGATACCCCATTATTATCAATTTCGATATTGTGTATTTTCAGGGGTTGTTTTTTCATCCTCATTCTGCTCTTCTGGTTGATCTTGTCCGGCAGTTTCACTATATTCAATAAGGTGTTCTGTGACTATACCACCTTGAATTAGTTGGTCTCCTGGCTCAACATTTTCGTCGATTTCGATATCTTTTACAGGATTTTCAGGCGCTCATCTACATTTTTATCTTTTGATTGAGTGTTTCCGAGGAATTTACTACTGTCAGTAATATATTTAGTGGATGTTTTGTCTTGTTTATTTTGTTCGACTGATTGTTTATTTTTGTCAGTTTGGATATCGTCTGCTGGATTATCAGGTGCTCTTTTGTCACCTACGCATTTTTCTTTCGGTTGATCGTTTCCGGTGGTGTCACTCTCTTCAGTAGAATTTTCAGTGGGTATTTCGTCTTCATTGATTTCTTCTGATGTAACCACCGCTATTGCCTTATGCTCAGGGACATATTGAGCAACCAGAGTATGCAGAGGGTCCTTACAGTCTGTGTCGACCTGTCACTGTTGTTCGATCACAAGGGCACTTGTAAGCGCATATATTTTTTAGATTTTCATATGATGTCTATCAGATGTCATTCGTTGTCCTGGCGTGATATCAGCCAGGGAAGTAGTTTTCTGACAGCCATCTGTCCAGTATATTCGCCTACCTAGATTTACTGGATGGAAGTGTTTCCTGACTTTGCTGGGAATTATTCAACACATCATAAAGAGGAACCGAATTTTTTGACACTTTTCTCACCTTCAGGTAATTAGAGGCTAATAAGACTGATATAGTTTCCTTTGACCAAAAATTAGGAAGATATTCGTTACAGAATTTTTGGCTCCAGCCGATCGCGTTCAGAACATCCTTTTGATCTATAAAGCTGTCCGACAGGTGATCTTAATGGTTTCAGATCGCTACTTTCTGGATCTGAGACGACACCGGCATACCAGAATGTGACAGAAATCTTTGCCGTCCGCACGTATAAGACCGTTATTCCTAGTTCGTTGGGACTAGTGACTTAACCCGCGGTGCGGAGACTGATTGTTCTTTTTTTATACATGCAGATTCACACGAGGGAAGTCCATCAACAACCACATACAGACACCAATCAGACGAGGAACTCTTCAACAAAGCACACAACTGAGGAGGCAAACCATACGACTACAGTTTTGGAAGGAGACCCTGATGTCAAACTCGAATCAAACGCTTTCGAAATACATTTGAATATCGAGTGCAACAGCTATCGTTTCTCCAACCAATGCGTCCTATCACTAGGTTGGAGCTGTGAGGAGTACGGACCCGACTAAATATGTTCAGACCAATGATCAAATTGTTAATAATTATTATTATAATAACGATAATGATAACAATATGGTCTCGGCATTTATATAATGCGGAACTACGAAAGATATACTACCATCTGGCGCATGAGGATTGGCCAAATAGCTTTGCTACATTACGCACTGGAGTTACCGTAATGAGGAATGAGAATAGTAAAATTTATTGCTACACATTTCCCAAAAAGAAGTGAACGAATATCATATAGTGTTTATGTCAATTATAGTGCGACCAATTTCTTTAGTGTGCTTCTAAGGATCGAGTAAAACGATTATTATACGAAGAACGAGGAAAACTTGGTCCCATTATCAAGATCTAATCTTCAAACTGCATGAACTCCAGAAGCCACAGCATTCTATAGATGATGACCTCGATTGTGAGGGACCTTGGTGGGACAATGCCATTGCTGCTCTCCCCAGAAAATAATAGCAGCCTGTCAAAAAAAGGCTCTAGATCGACAACTCCAATGCAAACATTTTCAGAAGTTCAACCAGTGGTGAGGTGTCTCTCAGTGAAGTTTTTTCTTGTTTCAGAAAGTTACCATACTTCTACTCCTCAAAAGCAAAGCTTCTGAACGTGTTTGGAAGAGAAAACAAAAAATATTTTATGTATCCTTGATATTCAGTAGTTTTGGAATGTAGAGTAATGAGCAATTTCCTGAAAAATGGTTAAGGCTTTCGCGGCCGAGGTTATTACTATAACTACTTCTCTTCGGGCTTGAAGGCCGTCGTTCTTCGGAATTCCCCTGACGTTTCGCTAGCACGAGTGGCCAGCTTCTTCAGAGGCTTATTCATCTCCGATGACTAAACAGTTCGATTTCTCAAGGCGTATTTATATTGATGCAGGTAGTCTGGAGTGTTAATTACTTCTGTCGGGTTCGGGGAATAATCATCATTACTAGTTGCCGCACTACCTGCTGTGATTTCATTAGTTATTCTTGTTTTCTTCAGAATCGGATTCCAAATTCTGTTTAGAGTCAACGCTTCTTCCTTTCTGTTAAAATTGTCCGCATGTTTTTGGATCTCTATTGCCTCCCGCACCAGTCGGCTATGGTAACCCTGGTTGGGGGCAATCAGTGTGGCATTTTCGAACAGAATCTTGTGGTCGCCCTCACTCAATGCGTGTTCCGCCACCGCCGATTTGTCGGTTTGTCCCAAAGCCTGCAGTTTCTTTGATGCTCTTTGAGCCTTGTACCCATGGATCTTTTCGTGGTACCGATGTAAACCTTCCCACAGGTGCACGGAATGCGATAAACCCCTGCCGCTGACAGTGGGTCTCTTTTGTCTTTAGCCGACCTGAGGCTTTGCTGGATCTTCTTGGTCGTCAGTGACCCTCGGGATATATGGCAGATATGCATTCGCAACTACCTGAGAGTCCTCCCTGTTATGAACCGTGGGACTCTTCGGTTTCATGGCCCTGTTGATCTCAGATACACTGTACCCATTCGACCTCAAGGTCACTTGAAGATGTTCCAGTTCCTGCTCTAGATGTTCTGGTTCACAAATTCTTCGAGCACGTTCAGTTAGGGTAGATATGACTCCTCTCTTTTGACTGGGATGGTGGTTCGATAGTGCGTGCAGGTACCTATCCGTGTGCGTGGGTTTACGGTATACTTTGTGGGTTAGTCTAGCGCCACATCGTTCAATCAGAACATCTAAGAAGGCTATATCTGCTGGTTCTGTTCGGTTTCCATGGTGAATTTGATGCTGGGGTGTTGAGCGTTTAGGTGGTCCAGAAAAAGGTTCAGAGAGTCCCTTCCATGTTTCCAGACGACGAAGGTGTCATCCACGTAGCGTAGCCACAAGGTCGGCTTCAAATTAAAGGCGTCGATTGCCTTCTCTTCAAACCGTTCCATAAAGAAGTTGGCTATCACTGGGCTCAGTGGACTTCCCATCGTCAATCCATCCAATTGCTCATAGAAGTTTCCCCTGAAAATCAAATTCGAGTTATGAGTATCAGTTCGAAATATTAGTTTGTTGTCTAGATAAACGAGTTCCATGTCTATCAATATTTTGCGGTATATATGCATGTAAAATGTGTCAACATTTCATATTCAACCATCCCATACTTATTGGTGGAGTCCTCGAGCCCCTTCTTCACTGCATCCCACTTTTGCTAGAAAATACCCGTGGATACGAATGAGGCCCTTTTAGACACACAAAATCACCTATATATTTCATACGGATGACCTAAAACTCCATACTTTGAGGTGACGATGACTCACATCAGTCCTTGAGGATAGTGTCCATCTCAAAAGAAAACGATACGAAGAATACGGAGAGAATATGAACAGAATGGACGGAGGTAAATACGGTCAAAACTCTGTCAGACTTTGTCATCAGAACTTTCGGAAGAGAATCAAGTTGATGCGACTGTAATGCTTGCCGTTCTGATCCTACTCTACAAATTACTCGCAGGATGATTCATCTTTATCAATGTAGACATTCCAATTTGCCTGTTTCCGGGTTATACTTTCTCTAGCAGGTTCTAGAGAACGAATATTCACTTTACAAAAAATCTACACACAGGGAAATTTTTGTCATTAAAAAGCTACAATTTAGAACTGTATCGTTTTTTTCGTATCTTAAGTATTTTGAGAGATATTTATAAGAAAAGGGTTAAAAACACGAAATGGAAAAAAATCGTTTTCTCTTTAAACTCCAATTTTTCTAAAATGAGGCATTTTAAATTGGTTAAACTTCGTGGGTGTATTAATAGGACATATATAAAGAGAATCACAGAAGGGTGGCGATCAATTTTAGTTAGGGGATAATTTGGAGGTTGTTTTGCTGTATCTCAGTTCGTATGTGTCGTAGAAAAATTATAAAGAAAGCATTGTTTTTGTTATCTCAAAAGCTACAATTTGCCTCTCTTTACTTTTTTTGATAAAATGCACAGTTTCAGAGTTATTTGCAAAAAACCATTTCAAAAAGAAACTGTTACTTTCAACTTCGAATAACTCAAAAATTATTATTTTTACGAAAAAAACGTATAGAGCATTTTATTCTTGAAATCACTTTTTCCGTCGATTCCTACAGTTGAAATGTAATAAAAAATTCCACCTCCGTGATGGGGTGGCAACCACCCCCAAGGCTCTAGCGTACAGCGTCATGATATAGAAAATTACCCTTGAGCTATTTCCCCCCTTCTGTGAAAATTTCAGGTAAATCCATGGTGGACGAAAAAAATTGCGAGCCAAAATGCTTCATATCCTGAACTAAGTGTAAAAATAAACGCAATTGAAGGCAATAACGTTATGTTCATTCATTTCTATATAACGATTCGATATGGATTCGATTAGGGTCTGCCACATATATTTTATCATCGTTTCCATCCATTCTCATACAGAAGTTGGACATTTATTTTATAATACGTTGTAAAAGACATCGAAGTTTACAGTTTACAGATCGATTTGAGATATTTATATTCGAATTATGTTCTCCATCACATTATACAATACAATGTGTACCATTGAGGACGAAAACAATTCTACTAGTAGATGATTCACAATTGCTGAAAGTACGTTCTACAACGCGTTTCCAAGGCGTGGAGTCATTATTAGTCTTCTGCTCAATAGATGGCGCGATAGCAACGGCTATTGTTAGAAGGTGGAGTTTTACATCTAATGAGCTTTGGCTGAATAAATGGCAAACATGCAATATTCTTTGAGAATGCAGTTATGATGTATGGGGGAGCTTTCTTCCCATACCCAATTTGAAATGATTGGACACTTTTTAAAAAATATATCATATCGTCAGTGATTTTGACATATAGAATGAACTACTCAAAGGGAGATTGGCGAATCATTTTTTAAGACATTTGCATTGCGTTAATCCATGACGTGTGGCAGTTTCTTTAGAAGCTAAGTTCTAAACTGCATTACATTTATATTCAGTTAGGAGATGAATGGCAAAGAATACGATGGTCTGCGAAATATTGAAATTCGAATTGATATTGTGCTTTATGTTATGAATGTAATGTAATGAAATATCACCCTGTAGCAACTATGATCAGGTAGTGTGTGGTGTTTGCCTTTGGAGCAGTGGGGATTTGCAAGGACCATTGACAGATTTTTACTCAGTAATTGTGTCATCAAAAACAAGTCACCTTGATCGTCAACTAACGTATAGGGCTTCGGAACACATAATTAATATGAATATTTCCATCGTATGTTGAAAATTCCATATGAAGCGGGACATTTTCGATCAATTACAGAGACAAATTCCCGGCGGGACATTTTCGGGCTGGTGAATGCCCGGTAGGTATCGAAAAATACCCGCTCGGTCCGTGTATCTATAGTAACGATTGTTAAAATGTACATTTGTCATCTTGACAGGCATAAATACTGAATTTTAAACGTCGTTGTTTCAACTACGGAAATATTCTACCGAATTACACTCGTGCATCAAAATAAACCCGATAATTTTCCATTCAAGCATGTGGTCAGTAGAAAAAACTGCATTCGGTTATTTTCATATTTTGCTAAAAGAGCCCCTCCTCCTTCGGAGGATGCTTTCATGGAAGATTATCGCTAATTTTGAAGCACTTGTGTAATAACTCCCGATAAATTCCCGGCGGGACATTTTCGGGCTGGTAAATACCCGGTAGGTATCGAAAAATACCCGCTCGGTCCGTGGATCTATAGTAACGATTGTTAAAATGTACATTTGTCATCTTGACAGACATAAATACTGAATTTTAAACGTCGTCGTTTTAACTCCGGAAATATTCTACCGAATTACACTCGTGCATCAAAATAAACCTGATAATTTTCCATTCAAGCATGTTGTCAGTAAAAAAACTGCATTCGGTTATTTTCATATTTTGCTAAAAGAGCCCTCCTCCTTCGGAGTCGGGCTCTTTCGACAAAATATGAAAATAAACTCATGCAGTGTTTAGACAACATGCTTTCATGGAAAATCATCGGTAATTTTAAAGCACTTGTGTAATTACTCCCGATAAAATAGTAGTATTTTGTCTGATTAATGGGATATTACACTTGGCGACGATGATCGAAAGAGCAGAATTTCAACCGCATAGCTCACCTAGAACGGAACTGCGAGTCGTGTGTATTGCAAAATGGCCGAGGTTTCTACGCAAGTGGTTGACCTAGCAATGAGTCTCGTATTCCACCCAAAAACGTGTGAGTGACATGTTTTCATGGAAAGGTTGGAAGAGTATTTCATAGTGAGATATTTTACCGATGAGAAAATTAAGCGAGCGGTACCATTGTACAGTTTGACTGAAAAAGCTTATCAGCCACTAGTCGACCTGTCGATACCGGATGAACCTGAAGACAGTTACAATCCATCACCCTGATTAATACACCTTGTGAACAACAACAAAATAACACTTGTGTGGGTGGCGAGAGCGAAGTATTACCAAAGAGTACCCCAAACCCCAACTAACAAGAGACGAAAAAAAGCATTTTTCGGGATATACATTTTCAGTACGCATGCACAAAACAAGTAGAATTTTTGATAATGTCAATATATATTTCCTGTCTCAAGAATGTACTGCAGAGCTGCCAATTCCTGATCGATTTCTGGCATTTACCGTAAATTTATTATAATATCAGGAATTATCTGAACCAAAATTCTTGAAATAAAAATTGTATATGTGATAGGTACATGTCAAAATAATGTAGCCAATCTGGTTTTTACGGTAGAGCATTTGCTATTCCAACTGTAAACCCACAGTACTACAGTACTACCAGGTAGGTCTGTGTATAAGATCAAGATATTCCACCTACTAGAATTGGTATCTAGTGGACCAACAATTGTGTCAATGACACACTATAAACTTTCAATGACAGATAAAAATCTGTTTATACAATATCAACATGCCATTGAAAGATTTTAATTTGACATCAACAGATTTCAATCTGGCATTAACAGATCCTAATCTATTATTGACAGATTTTATGTTTGATATTTTGTTTACCAATTAATAATTGTAGCCATTTCAATCGGATTTGCATTTAAATCCATTTGATTCTTGTTATAATTCGGAAACTTGAATCCTATAAATGAAAAAACAAGATTTTCTATCAAAGTGGAAGTTTTCTGATGGAATATTAGTGAATTTAAGGAAAAATTACACCTATAAAATTTTGTCAACAATTCATTCCATCAAAAATATATCGAGTATCATAACGAAAACAGATGTTAATCAACAATGATATTTTGCTTAGTGTAGTGCAGTTTTGTACAAATTTGACACTACCGGTGATATTTATCATAACCTAGTAAATACTTGGGACTTGATGGATATATGGTACAAAACTATTGACATGTGCCGAGAGATGCAGCTCCCAAGTGATCCTAAAATATGATATTTTTTTTATATATGCAGATTCACACGAGAGGGAAGCCCTATGATGTTCAAAGAACACCGCGTGAATCAAGGGACAGGAGATACGAATTAACATTTACTTTGAATTTCTGAAGTTTGTAAGCCTCAGGAAAAACCTCTCTTGGCAAGGAGTTTCAAAGCTCAGCTGTATTATTAAAAAAAGATCTGACCAAGAGAGGTTCGACAGGTTTCCAAATTCACAACAAAGGGGTGGGAATTCTGTACTCGTTGAGTCATCCGTGTAGATATTGCCAAGCGGGGAACTATTGATAACAATTCGGAAGAGCATCGACCGTGAAAGTATCTATAGAAGAGGGACAAGTCTCCGAACTTCTACGATGTTCCAATGAAGTGAGCGAGTCTGTGAGCGAAGAATCACCAACAAGACGAATTGACATTCTCTGAATGGAATCGAGAAGCCTCAATGAATGTTTTGGTGCCAAACTCCACACATAAAAACTGTATTCCATGACAGGTCGTATCTGAGCCTTGTAGATCAGAAGAAGCTGAAGTATTTCTTCTCACGAAATAGAAATCCAAGTTTCTGGGGAACACTTTTAGCGATCGATCTCACATGGTTTTATCATGAGAGATTATCACTGATCGTAATCCCTAACATCGAGATATTTGATTTTGTAGGAATAGTTACTCCTGACATCTGAATATTTGATGATGATAGATCAGCTTTTCCCAAGAAGAGACATGCCTGGGTGTTCGTAGCATTAAATTCCACCAAGTTCATGTCACCCTATTCTATTATTTTTGCCAAGTCGTCGTTAATTTTATTGACGTGAATGTTCCTTTGAATATTTGTTTTTCGAGCTGGTATGGGGACTCTTGAAGAGAAACTGGTATGAAGAGTACTGCCGACCGCAAAACTATGTATTGAACAAGATGTTTTCTGGAGCAAATCATTGATATGAAGCCGAAACAGAGTAGGCGCTAGAGCTGAACCCTGTGGAACACCTACATTTATTGGGAGAATATCAGATGATACTCCATCAACAACCACATACAGAGACCTATCAGACAAGAAACTCTTCAACAAAGCACACAACTGAGGAGGCAAACCATAAGATGGAATTTTGATTATCTTTAATCCACAGTTCGAACTGTAGATCAGCCATAATTTATAGTTGAAATTGTCGGTTATAGATAATTGACAGTTAGATCTCTCGATTATGGCAGATCGACAGTTCGGATTGTCAATTCATGAAACATCGAAAATATTCCGAGCTCATTATTTGCTATTTCCGACGTATTTTGACGTGCACAGTGTTCGGTCCAATAATATGATAATTTTGTCCAACTTATTGTTGAAGATATATTTATATTCGTTTTGTTGGTGGTTGAAAGCACTTGTATTTGTGATGTGGGATGTAGTTGCACCGCAGAAATACTGCTTACTATATAATGATGAACTAAAAAATAATTTAGCATACAGTGTCACACATAAAGTTCGCGACATATGGAAGTTTTTTTTATTAACATGTTGCATTAGTCTTGTAATGTTTAAAATCACGAAATTTTATATCATGTTTAGTACAAATCGCTAGAACCAAAGTCTTTTGAATAGTTTTGAAACTGTAGGTCAATGTTTAGTTTACAGAAAAGTATGATATTTCGGGTTAGTTTGTAACTGAATTATTGGCCAGAAAAATAATCAAACTGGATAAAAATCTATTGAAAAAAGCAATACGAGTGTAATAAGAATGAAGAGGAATTCGTTCATTCGATTACTGACATATTAACGTCCATACATGGAAAAATCGAATCAGTTTAACAATGAAATGAAAAAACTAGATGAACTTTGCAACAACAAAGACGAATTTCTGGAGGTGTATTCATTTCTTTTTCTGGTAACAGGCCAATGCGGGTATTTTCTGGGCAAGATATGACATTGAAGTCTCGTTTTCATTAATTTTAGAACAATTCATCAAAATTATGAAATTTGAATCATGTTTCGTTCGAATCGATAGAGCGAGAGATTCGAAAAATTTAAAAAATTGGAAAAAAGTCGAAGTGACAGTAAAGAGTCCAAATTCCGAGCAAAGGTATAAAATTGAAAACTGAGCACTTTTTCTCTTTGGCATTTTTCGAAATTTCCAAAAAAAAACTGATTTTTTGAGGATTTTCGAAAAAAATGTCAAATTTGACAGGTTTAGAGTATCACATGACAAGAGGAAAGAGGCTGTTTTTTACTAATTTTTCAAGCACAAACTAACTGCCAAGCCAAATTTTCATTATATCTATTAATAAAAAAAACTTCCATATGTCGCGAACTTTATGTGTGACACTGTATGTACCTAATTATGTTTCTTATTGAATTCTCATCGTCAAGTCATTCGAATGATTTTTTTTTAAGTGTCAAGTTTTATTTAGTACAAGCGTTTTTTCATTAATTTCTTGAATTATATGTTGCATTACGTGGTTAGTTTGTCTTTGAATAACCCTCAAGCATCTAAGAGTTTTCTGTAGTAATGGAAATTGAATAAAATGCATAAAGGAAAACTGCTTCACATTTCGCCAGGTATTTGTTTATAGCATATAAAATGAGCAAGACCTGCGATATTTCATTGAAAACATCAAAAACCGCTCATCAAGTTTATTACAGTCAATCCAGTATATTCGTTATATACTTAATTGCTGTCGTAAGTCGATAAATGTCAGGAATGAATATATAATCAATCTATCATTCCGACACCTGCTTATTGTAACGAGCAACTTTTATTGGTTTTCCTGTTCGCTATCGAACTCGCATGAAAATTTCGAGATCAACACGGGATATAACTATTCATTTCTTTAGTCAGTTTTTCAGTGTAGGATTGAATGATAAAAATAAGATTATTGCTTCATTATAATGATTTATCTGATGGCATGTCATAATGACAACGTTATGTCACTCAATTTTGATGACATAAGGAAGCTCATTATGGTACTAAGTACCATAATGAAATACCATAATGAAATACCATAATGAATTCATTATGGTACTAAGTACCATAATGAAATTCTATAAGGAAAACATGTTGTCAAGGAAATGGCAAAGCACAGCTCACTCACCTACTAATATTTGAAACTTCACAATACTTACTCCTTTAAAAATAGTTGTCATTGTGACATGTCGAAAATGCAGTTTTTAATTTTTCGAAAATGTATTGATATAAATGCCATCAGATGAAATTTTGTATGTAATACGAATCATAAGCAATCATTATGGCACACGCCGTATGATAACATTCACGACTTATACCATAATGATCGTCTTTATGATCCTTGATCCTTATTACATAAATAACTATTATAGTGGCAAAAAAAGTTGTCAATTTATTACCTATGTTTTTTCACTACACTCACTTCCAGGTACTTGTCTTGATATCAATTCATGTCTTTTCATGACTTTTTCCATACAGTTTGTACTGTCTTAAGGAAATAAACGATATTCTATTCTGTCATTTGGGAAGCAAAATCGTATTTTCTACAGAAATATGGTTTGTTGCTAGTGTAGTGAATAGCAAGTCCGCCTCTCATACCAGAGGTTCGATTCTCCGCAACGAAACTACCGTCCTGGAATTCACACGTTGAAAGGTAAGGATAAAGGTTTCGACTTCTGAGGGTTGCCGTTCGTAAGGGAGCTTTGGCCTTCATCAGCTGTGGGGTGGCATGGTCCTCGTATCGAAGACAAACTGTGATAGATATCCAGAGGATTTGAAATGAATCGTGCCTTTACGGCAAGCGACACATAAGTGGAATCACCTAGGGTGTAACACTATAAGGAAATGCTGTCATAGTTTTCCGTCAGTGGTGACAGTTCGCCACGTCAACTAACAACTGCGTTTGCAGAAATAATGACAAGCACTCTCAGAGTGTTATCGACAATCGAATCCACAAATGTATCTGAAATGATATATGATATATATATATATATATATATATATATATATATATATATATATATATATATAGAAAAATCCTTTTAATATTCGGGTGTGCAGTCAACAAGGAATTGGAAAAAGTGAACTCTTTATTCTGTTCAAGCTTTCGAGCACATGTTAAAAACTTTTCTATTCTTACAATTTTCCTAATTCATTGTAGAGTTCCTGATGAAGAGCCAATAAAGACTCGAAAGCTTGAACAGAATAAAGAGTTCACTTTTTCCAATTAATAATAATAATAATAATGACTGCACACTAGAATATTAAAAGGATTCTTCTTTAACTTAGACAGTCGTCTAAATTTCTCACACATATATATATATATATATATATATATATATATCTATATATATATATATATATATATATATATATATATATATATCTATATATATATATATATATATATATATATATATATATATATATATATATATAAGTTTCCTGATTCATCTTGCTTCAGCACAAATAACACTTTCTCTTTGTATCAGCAACTTCAAATCATCCTTCGAACAATCTGTTCAGGCCAGTCTCAAATTAGGTTTCGGCTAGCACCTGTCAGAAAACAACTACTCCCTTGGCTTATACCACGAAGGTCATTGAATTATATCCGACCAGGTGCCAGTGCAGGTTTCTTCACAGAAGTAAATCCACTTGCAGACCGGCAGTGCCATCATCAACATAAAGTCGATGATTTCCCATAATCAAAAATCAAACTCCTTCACGAGTATCAAGCCCCGGCCAAAGCTGATGCGAACAACGAAGTTATTACGCCATCTACCAATGGACGAGGTATTCCGAAAGCAAACCGAATTCGCCCATTCCTCCTGCGAGGAAAATGTAAAAACACTTGACATAGTCAGTGGGCATACTTGAAGACTAGCTTTAAATCAAATCATCCTTCGAACAATATGTTCAGGCCAGTCTCAAATTACCTACACAGTAGGTTTCGGCTGGCACCTGTCAGAAAACAACAACTCCCCTGGCTAATACCACGAAGGGCATTGAATTATATCCGACCAAGTATGCCCACTGACTATGTCAAGTGTTTTTACATTTTCCTCGCAGGAGAAATGGGCGAATTTGGTTTGCTTTCGGAATACCTCGTCCATTGGTAGATGGCGTAATAACTTCGTTGTTGGCATCAGCTTTGGCCGGGGCTTGATACTCGTGAAGGAGTTTGATTTATGATTATGGGAAATCATCGACTTTATGTTGATGATGGCACTGCCTTGCACTGACGAGTGGCCAAATAGCCCGAAACCGGTCTGCCAGTGTGTCCGTCCCTATAATTGAAAATCAATTCCTTTATTTGTATCGACGAAAGCAAATGCAGGATTTACTTCTGTGAAGAAACCTGCACTGGCACCTGGTCGGATATAATTTAATGCCCTTCGTGGTATTAGCCAGGAGAGTAGTTGTTTTCTGACAGGTGCCAGCCGAAACCTACTATGTAGGTAATTTGAGACTGGCCTGAACAGATTGTTCGAAGGATGATTTGATTTAAAGCCAGTCTTCAAGTATGCCCACTGACTATTTCAAGTGTTCATCAGCAACTTGTGGATCTTTGAGTTTTGTTTGAGTTCCACTAGCGTTGGGGTAGAAACAGTTTAAATTTACTTTATTTGAGTTAATGAAAAGGAAGAGGGCCTCCCTATTCTGCTCGATTTTTTATTTGTTTGAGTTATGGTAGGAACTTTGTTGATGTATTTCATGGTGGAGTTTGCACTTAACAATTGTATGGAAGATAACCTGTTTCCATCTGAATAGGATTTTAATTTTCCGAATTGCCCTTCAATATGTGTTTGATATATTCAGACTAGTTCCTTTGAATGATCATCTCAAATTTTGATATCCGATTATAATAATTCGAATTTTCTTATTAAATTTTTATCACCTTTGAACTTGTGGTACGATTTATTGCTATTATTTTATTCTGTATAATTTTTTGAATGTTATTCTCCTAACCTGCAATTATCTTGATATTCCATACATACATTGACGTTTCAATCAGAAGGAAATCTAGATCATAATCAATTCACTAATAATTATGTCACAATGCGCAATTTCTTTATTTTATATTTCCCTTGTCACGCGTTCTTACGGGTGCGCCCAGAACACAGAGTCTTTAGGCCTCTCATTCACTGGGAGCAGAAAGTTACGATGAGTTGCGAAATGAATTCTTCAGAATTTGCACGACAACGCACGAACGAGCCAATCACATGGATCGGTAGGGAGTTACATTATTCCCGAGCCTGGACCCACCTGTTTATTCACAGATGAAAACGGGTTATTGTTATTTAAACAAAGAAAAATTGGTAATAATTCTAATATTTCCAAAAAAAATTCAAAACTTGCATGAATAACCGAAATAATGTTCTTGAGGAGTACTTCAATTTGCAACCTCTTGTGTTAAACGAAAAATATATTTTTGCAATAAATTGTTTAATTTCGTCAAAACAAGTTTCAAAATGTTTACAAAAGTTTTAAATACGGGTTCCAAATGAAGAAGTCGTCACATACAATGTTTTCATTGATTTGCAACCACGTCTGCAATACGAAAATGAGGGTATAATCAAAATGAGAAATGTTTTGGTATTTGTTTTCTCCCAAAAAAAGCAGAAGTTCTGCAAATTTGTGAGGTGTGAGAAATAGCTGATTACATCTTTTGATGAATTTGCAATCACAAATAAAACGGAACTGTTTTTATAAAAAAAAAGTAATCAATCCTAACTTTTCGAAAAAAAATCCAAAAGTTCTGCAAAACTTGGAAAAATAACCAAGATCAATTTATTAGGAAGTACTTCAATTTGCAACCTCTTGCGTCAAACGTAAAATATATTTGAGCAATAAATTGTTCGTTTTGATTGAAACAAGTGTCGAAATTTTCACAAAAGCTGCAGATAAAAGTAAAAAATGGAGAAGTCCTCCCGTTGAACGTTTTCGTTGATTTGCATCTACGTCCGTAACACCGAAATGAGGGTAAAAACAAAAGAGAGATAATTTTGTATTTGTACCCTTTCAAAAAAAGCTAAAGTTCTGCAACCTAGTGAAATGTTTCTTCTTCATTCTTTTTTTATTTTCTCGTACTATGAAGTCACCTCAACTTTCCTCTTTCTTAGCAATACAACAATTATACGCTGTCACTTTTCCAGTTTTTCTCAAATTGTCTCGTACTATTGAGAAATCATATCAACTTTTTTGTGAACTATCATTGGAAATCAATGATGTGAATACAGCGATTATATACCATTACTCTTCCTTTCTTTCTCATTTTTCCCGCACTTTCGAAAATTACTTATCTTTTTTAAACTAACTTTGGGTACCAATGTTGAATACATGAATACATCGATTATATGCTGTCATTAGATTGACATTTTCATTTTTACACAATTTTTCTCGTACTATTGACAAATCATATCAACTTTTTCAAACAATCATTGGAAACCAACGGTGTGAGTGCACCGATTACAAACCATCATTGAGAAATCTACTCAACTTTTATTTATGAAAAATGATTCGAAATTATCCTTAGAAACCAATGTTGTAAATACAGGGATTATATGCCGTCACTTTTCCATTTTTCTTCAATTTTTTCCGCAATATAAAGAAGTTTTCAACATATCTATCTTTAAGCTATCATTGGAAGCCAATGTTATGAATACAGCGATTATATGCCGTCACTTTTTGATTTTTTCTTCAATTTTCTCGTACTAACGGCAAATCAAGAAATTGAATGGAAGTGGCCGTTACATGAAATCCATATCAAACAAATAATATACAGTTTCTTGTAAGATTTCCTTTTTCAAAGTATCTAGAAATGGTATTCATTACACCATAAGTATGTCAATTCTTCTCATTGTAGACCAGATAACTCAACACTCTATCCGAGAGTTACACATTTGTTTCTCGACTCATTAACTGTGCATCATTCATAATATAGTTATTTTGATTCTGACGTCTGATGAAAAAACAAACTTGACCTTGAACTTTGAATTGGGGAGATTACTGATATCAGGACGAATGTTCATTTCTTTCTAGATTGTTTCAGTTTGAAATTTATTTTTCGCATTTGATCTGATCAATGGTGGATTTCAAAAATCATACAAATACGTATTTGGAACTAATATCCTCATTGGGTTCAATCAATTGAAAAATCTCATATTGGTGACATTCGATTAGAAATCGAAGAAGCTTAGGCAGATGAGGTACTTTTCGTAAAAAGCAAAGTTATTTTCTAGAAAATGGATTCACTTTCATCAGGCAATATCGACTGAAAATAGATCACGAGCATGTTGGTTTTTGATAAAAAAACCTTCATCCGAGCATAATTCCAAAGTCTTGTTTTGAAAGCTTCTATCATTCTTGTATTTTATATTTGGGTTGAGACTTTTTTCATCTGTCTTCAGAAATTCACCAACTGTTTCATCAAGGATATGAGAACTGTACTGAAATAGTTTTGTGGCTGGAAGCAAGGTTTGGGAAACTGATTAATTTACATTGTCTTCTCCGAGGCATGCAAAAAGGATACAAAACCTCCATAAACGGTGTAACATCATACATATGTATTCAACAAACACTCTCTGTTGATGTATGTATATCATACAAAGACGTTCAATTCATTCACAAAAAACACGGGAGAGTATCTGAAACAGCTACTACCCTGCCTCTATGGCGCAACAGGCGCTGAATCACATAGAACTCACTGTGGCTGCTTCAGAAATTTTTGTGAATGAACTAAACCTCCATGAGTGATATACCTTCACATATCAACAGATAGGGCATGCTAAATATATATTATGTTACTTGTTTCATAGGAGTTTCCAATTTTTTTTTGTATAACTTGTAGAAAAGAAAGCCAAAAATCACTTCCTCGAAATTTCCTTTATACAAAAATAACCATATTCCTCGATATGAAGCAGAATCATGGAAAAGCCTCAAAGAAATTGAGCTGAATTGGATTTTATTGATATCATCAGATGTTTCAACAGTAGAACACTCACTATTAATTTTGAAAAAACCTTTTACTTGCCATTCGCTTGTAACCAAAATATGATACCTACATACCAAATGCCCGACATCAACATATTCAATAACACGATCCATATAAAACAAAGAGATGAAATCAAATATTTGGGAATCACTATCGAAAGTTATTTGAAATGGAACTATCATGCAGATAACGTAGTCAAAAAACTTAGGACACTCATCAGTACAATAAAATTCTTCAAAAATATATTAGATACGCAATACTTAGAAACACTTTACAATGCACTTGTGAAACCTCATCTGTCCTATGGTATCATAGCATGGGATGGAATCATAGCGTGGGGTGGTATAACAAAAATTCATTTGAGAAAGATAGAAATAACTCAAAAATGGATAATGAAAATTATTTACAAAAGAAGTTATGACACTCTCACAGAAACATTATTCCAAGACAGCAAATTATTCGATGTACGCAAATTATACTTTCAGAATGTTGTTATTAGGCACTACAAAAAAAACATACTTTGAAACTGATAGAACATACATATAATACAAGACACAGAACTTAAACGACAGCAATACCAAAAGTACATAAAACAATATCACAAAGATGCTTCACTTATTTGAGCCCGATTCTTTACGCCGAAATTCCGGAACTAATAAACTAAACTCATTTGAACTCTTCAAAAAAAAAATTAAAATATTGCTTCAATCCATATCTCGATGTAAAATTCATCAATTTATAGACCGAAAAAATATATATTATTCCGAAGACTAGAGAAATAGTTACCTAAATACATTCTATTTGACTCAATCAATTATTTGTATCACTACCCTTAAGAATAAACTTCCAATACGATTTTTTTTATGTATGATTTTGTTTTTGTATATGTTTTTATGCTACACACTATACTCAGCTAACCCACGCAGAAGGATTCATCCCTTTGTGGGCAGCTTTTTTATTTACTGTTAATAGTTTGTCATTATACACAATGTAATTGATTGTACTTATTTTATGGTGAATAAATATTATTATTATATTATTATTATTATTATATCATTTCCGAAGGTTTGCTTGGGTTTTCATGTGAATGTATGTACTCGAAATACCGATTTATACACTACTTACCTCAGTGTAACGAACCCATTGTCAGTAATGATAACGGTTCAAAACAATCACACAAAACTCGTACTCATTTCCTGATTCTCTTATTCGATCACTGGATTCTTGAGGATTTCAGGAAATTCCTCGATATTGACTGTAATCCAGGCTTCATCATTTTACATGGACTATACCCATGAAGACACGGTATCGTGTTTTGTTTCGACAACTTATTTTTGAACATGTTATGAGCACTGTCAGTATAACTTGCCTATGGATAAAATACAATTTTAACTAGAGCAACATGAAAATAATGACAACAAAAATGTGTAAATAAAATCAGAAACCCCAGATTTTGGTTTGAGGTCAGGTTTGCTTCACATCAAACGTCATAATTTTGATATTCATCATTTACTAATATCAAACAGTACACTGAATAGGAGAGGAAAGAATACAAGAAGTGCATCAAAGACAAAAAAAAAATGCAATATTTCATTTCCAATTATTGGTTTCGATAGAGATTCATAACTGAGGTATTTTCAAATTAAACGTGAAATTATCCGCTTGCTATTCAATATTCAGAAGTTGAAGAAAACCGCCATTCCGTTCTATATGCTCTTCACTATGTATATCCAATCAACGTCTACATAAATATTCCCAAAATATTTTGATACCTACTTCACTTAGGGCCGGTATTATAAATATCTTTTGGAGTTAACTTTAATTTTAACAGCCGAGTTAACTTTCACTTCGGAATGTCAGTTTTATAAAATTCTCTGTTTAAAATAAAGAGAAGAAGAAGCCAAGGGAACATGGTAACAATGATATCTAGAATTTGGGTATTTATTCAAAGGCAACTTGAATATTTCGCTTGATTTCTGTACTCTGCGTTAGAGCGTTGGTTAAAAGTTCATCAAAAATAATGTCGATATCGTTTACTAAATTGCTGGCAAAATAAGAAAGAAAGGAAATACAATAACTAACTACTGAAAGAAATAAAACATAAATATAGTGTGCGGGCTTACTTAAAGAAAAGGTATGTCTCCAAGTAAGCTTAAACTAATTGCTTCCCTTCCATAAAAGTAAAGTCAACTCTTGTCTTGTGAAGTGTAATGTGACATGTGACGCCACAACACAAGTTAAAGTCTAGTGTTCTATTAGAATAGTTTCGCCGTGCCTTAGTGAATGTTTCTCACTAGAACTGATCGACAACTAAGTGAATTTCTCTAGTGCGAATAGCAAAATAAAACAAAGATCCCATTCAACAAGCTCCATTTAACATTGATGAAACAACGTATCTCACTATGTCTAATATCCAAGCTTCTTTCCCATTCGTGCTCAAAAGCCAGTAAAAGTAACAATGGATTGAGGATTTTTATCCATTTTCTCTCCACTCTTCGCTGATATTCATCTAACTGGAATGGAACAATTTAATTCGAATTACATAGGAACATTACAAGTTAATGTTCGGCAGCAATTGTTTACTCCGAAGTGAATAGGGGAGAATTGTTTGATGTAATTTTTTCCACTCACATCGTCAGGTTTGATATTAATAATAATAATAATATTCCTTTATTTTATCATTCGAATGCACAAAGGTTACATAAATGATTAAAAACTTCAAAATTTCAGCTACATTGAACAAGAACATATCAACAATTACAAATTTACTTATACATGTATATATAAAAAAACATCAATAATAGTTCAAAAATAAAAAATAATCATCATAAAAAGAAATCGTCTAAGGAATAACAACACTTACGAAGTAGGATCTTTTTCAGCCTTGATTTAAAAATATGAACATTGGGGGATGATTTCACATGATCATCAAGAACATTATAGAACCTACAACCAATACAATAAAATTTTCTCTGATACAGCTATGTGCGATGAAAATCAGGCTGCAAGAGATTTCTATGACGAGTGTTATAGCAGTGATAATCTATTGCAAACTTATTTTTATTCCTATAGATATAAGTGCAAGCTTCCAGTATATCTACTGTAAACCGTTAATATATCCATAGTAATAAAGTACTGACGACAACTTGTTCTCATATCAATACCTTCCATGATTCGAATTGCGTACTTTTGAATAATGAAGATCCGATTGATACCGGCACTTTTTCCCCAATTCAGTATACCATACTTCATGTGGGAGTGGAAGTGTGCAAAGTACAGCGTAAGCAAGACATTTTTGCTGCAGTGGTCTTTCATATATTTTATGCTGTAGCAACTACTTCTCAGCTTATTAGACAACAGTTCTGTATGACTTGTCCATTGCAGATGTTTGTCGAAAATCACTCCCAAAAATTTCACCTCATCACTACAAGTTATTTGTTTTTCGGTATTTTTGAATAACACAGGTGATATTTGTTTGGAGCGCCCAAAAAATACTGTGACTGTTTTGTTATGATTCAATAACAGACAATTCCTTTCAGACCACCGAATGATATCCTCATAAATCCTCTCAGTTTTACTCAGTAGCATGTCTATGCTTTTTTCAAAAATTAGTAAATTGGTATCGTCTGCATAACACACTATTTTTATATCTGTAGAGACAAAAGTATTTCAGAAACCCTAGACGTACAGCCTTATTTAAAGATTATTTTTCACTCACATCGGCAGGTTTGATGTTATAATCTGTAGAGAAGACGTTATTTCATTTTTTAAATATTGTTTATTCAATTCATTGATGGATTCAGGAATTTACCATGTAGAAGTTGAATCCCAGTCATGTGAGCATGGTTGCTCTCCAAAATATCTTGATCGAATACACAAACACCAACAGAACCGGTAGCACTATGGACTTTTCTGGGTTTCCCCGCAGTTGGAATAAAAAGGGGGCTCAACCAAAGCACCTAGGTGGGAAGTGAATGAAACTTCATACCGAAGTTTGTATACTATTTTATTTACAACCATCATATATCGATTAAAATTAATAAATCTCTGTTTCGTTCTGAACATATCTAAGATATTAAATTCAACGACAAATTACCAGGAACGCGGTTTTCTCAGAATAATCAAGTGGATATATTGTTACCGTGACTACGGGGTATACAATTATCGGTTATAATTGCACGACTGCATGAAAATTACCGATAATTCTGCAAGAAAGCGTGATATCTAAAAATTGCTAGTTTGTTCTCATATTTTGGCGAAAGTGCCCGGGTCTGAAAGACGAGGGCTCTTTTACAAAATATGAAAATAACCGAAAGCAATTTGAATAAGATATCACGCTTGAATGCAAAATTATCTGGTCATTTTTATGCACGAATGTAATTCATTGGAATATTTCACGAATGAAGAAATTCTCAAGGAAACGTTATTTTTTGTTCATTCATACTTTCCTCTATAGATTGTATGGAGTACTCACCTAAACGCGAAATGTTTTTCTATTTTTGAAGTCTATCTGACATTTATTTGTGTTGTTTACTGACGTCTAGCGAAACGGTTTCAAATGTGTTGTTATGGTGACTTGATACAATGCAATTACCGCTGTAAGTTTTCGATAATTGCATTGCTCTTATGGGACATTTTATATATAAGGGAAATATTCACCAATATAAATAAATGTCAATAAATGACAGATAAAGTCTAGAAGAGATGAAATGAGGGCGGGAAGTGAGGGCTGGAAGAAGAGGTGTGTAGTGTGACACTTCCCAACCTTTAATGACGTTAGTAATGACAGCATTACATATATGGTCTAAATAAAAAATATTGCATGTCCGCTCCTAGCTTTCGTAGGAATCAGTGACATTTAAAAAAAAATCAGGTTTTTAAAAATTCCTTCTTTTGCTCTGACAAGGTACGTGACGAAGTTTCAATAAATAAACCTGACTCAACCAGTTTCTTGAGCTTCCCCCTTCAGGTAACTTGCTGCCCCAAATCATTATCAGTTGCCACGTTTTTTGTAGTAGAATGTGTCTTCAAACAGAACTGTAAATATGCAGACTGGGAATATATTTATGTAATCATTCGTAAAGTTTTGGATTCAGTGGGCTATTACACACAAATCGTACAAAGTATTGCAGCAGTCGGAAAACCACTGTGAATGTTTCAAAGAAATTGAAATATGTCATCTGTTGTCTTTTTCCTGAAATCCGTATCAGTTCAGAAGAAGAATTTTATTTAAAGTGTGAAATGAATACGAACGCGTTTTTATTGTTTTTCCTCTCATTTCTGAGAACATAATTTGTATCATCGTCAGCATTGCCAACATTATGAGTCGGTAAGATTGTCGCTTATTTGTGTGATTGTGTAAACGAATCACATTCGAAAGACTGATTCGAGTATTTTGAGTTTTCTTCATATCATCTGCACCCGCTGTGCTTTCTGGATGTACTCCCTTGACCTATGTACGATGCGCAAAGAATATGGAGGAATCATGCTACCTCTGTTGGTGGGGTGTTATTCATTAGCTTGTTTTCTTTAGAAAAGAAATGGTTGCGTCACTCCAAGATTGATGGAAACAAGTGTGGTCTGATATCACAAATATAAGTACAAACAATTCATATTCATATGATATTTGCATCGTCTCGCACAGTATTAATTTTCATTACTTCCCTTCAAAAATACTTATACGCATTATTATATCACTTGAACAAAATTGAAAAGAACGTGTTTTTTTTCCGATTCTGCTCTCTGAAAGGGTCACAAATGCATCCAATGCCTCAGGAAATTTGTTCAAATTTTTTTTCCGACGTAGAGAGATAGAACGTTATCGTATACTGTGAAAGCATGAGGAAAATTGGCACCGCAAGACATTTACCTTCGGACCTATGAGTAGATTTCGATATTAATTAGTTATAAAAAACTGAATCTGCACGAAATTAATAATATAGGGACATACTTACCAAGTGAAAGTGCCAACTAGTGAACGGGGATAAACTTGAAGCTCGTTTCAGTTTTCATATGAACCCAGAGTTGGGTAATTTGACTAAGCATAGGAGAGCTAACAGCAGCAACGTCAGCCACGTGATCGAGCAAGCGAGTATCTGACTCCTCATGATAGTTTGAGAGGACTCGACACTAAACCCATAATGATAGGGCACCCAGAAGTAATGGCCCTGCTGCCATGTCTAGGACCGGTCAACGCCATAAAAAAATAACAATTTTTTAGATTTCTGTAATGATACGAAAAAACAGTGCTGCCTTTTCTAAACAATGGATTTTTTTCGATTTGTATTATTGAAATATGCCACCCACGAACAATGGATTTTACGTGTCGTTGATTGTTTAAACAGATGATATCGCATGGTTTATGCGATGTTTTTCGATTTATTAGCAATCTCAACTGTTGTTTTATACTTTCTTATGTCGTTGATTATTGAAACAAATGATACTGAAAAGTTTTCTATGATTTATTCGTCTCACAAAGAAACATCATACTTGATAAAATGGAATGATATTGAAATTTGGATGACAAAAAAAGGAATTTTTGGAAAAGCCAAATTATAAGTTTCAACTGCTCGAAGTGTCTGGCAGAAACAGCAGCATGGAAAGTTTTCAAAGATTCATTCATCTTATAAAGTAACATCGTACATGATTAAATGGAATGATATTGAAATTTGGATGGGGAAAAAAAATGATGGTTTCACGAATAATTTAATAATCCATGTTTCTGAAAATATCCACATATTTTAGATTTTTGCTTTGCTGGATAGG
The DNA here is from genome assembly GCA_032362365.1 of Zygogramma bicolorata. NCBI lineage: Eukaryota > Metazoa > Arthropoda > Insecta > Coleoptera > Chrysomelidae > Zygogramma > Zygogramma bicolorata. The sequence continues at coordinate 201,305 of JAVJAQ010005443.1, forward strand.
CAATAGTCCAAGAGCTCACGACACTTAACCTATGACTATTGGGCTCCCTTAGGTCATACATATAATTTGTCATCTCACTCATAGGAGAACACAAAATGGCCTTGCTGGCTGCTATGTCTAGGACCGGTCAACGCAATAAAAAAATGAACAAAAAATATTTTGTTTAGGTTTAGGTAATGATAATTCTCCCGTATTGTGATTGCTCTTCGAGACAGGGAAGGGGCCTTATCAGTTGCTGCCGAGAGATAAGCGACTCAGTTTTCTATAATCATCGACTCCCTCAAGAAAGCAAAGCTTCTCTGAAACGTCATCATTGTTTGTGTAAGAAAAACCATCGCTGCCTTTTACAAACAGTGGAAAACATGGCGGCGTTTTTTTTTTAATTTGTATTATTGAAATACACCAGCCACTACAAAGAAACGATATATTTCACGTGTCGTTTTTTGTTTGAACAAGAACAAATGAATGAATTCGCATATTTTATGTGATTATTTTCGATTTTTCAGCCGTTTTCATTGTTGTTTTATAATTTTCACATACCAAAGTGGAAGTAAGTAGCTTTTTGCCCATGTCCCAAATGCTGCTGTTTCTGCCAGGCACTTTGAGCAGTTGAAACTAACTATTTGGCTTTTCCAAATTAGCATTGCTTATCGAGAAGCAAGAATCCATGATATAAACATGGGTGCTCAAATTATTGTGAAAATCCATAATTCCTTTTTTTTTTTTGTCCTCATCCAAATTTCAATATTATTCCATTTTATCATTTATGATGTTTCCTCATACGATGAATAAATCATTGAAAACTTTTCAGTAACATTTGTTTCAATAATCAACGACATAAGAAAGTATAAAACAACAGTTAAGATGGCTGAAAAATCGAAAAACATCACATAAAATATGCGAATTCATCTGTTTAAACAATCAACGACACGTAAAAGCCATTGGTCGTGGTAGTTCCTAGCGCATTTCTATAATACAATTCGAAAAGAACCGGCCGATTGTTGATACGCAAAATTGGTTGAGCGGAGGGCGACTTTCAAACGTTGCTGTACTGTTTGTAAAGGTTAGCACTGCTTTTCCATATAATCCTACCCCTCCCTTGTTTGGGGAACAATCACAATTCAGATTCAGTTCAATCCCTTAATAACTAATTTATTTCAAAATTACTGATTGGTGCGAAAAGATGTCTTACGTACCCAAACTTCCATGCTTTCACAGGATGCGATAACGTTTCATCTCTCTATGGCGGACAAAACACTGCACACAGGCACTTGAACAAATTACTGGAGGCATTGAATGCACCTGTAGGCCTGTCAGGAAGCAAAATTGAAAAAAAAATGGAACCCGTTCTTTTCAACTTCACTCAAGTGATGTATGGCGTGTAAGTATTTTCGAAGAGAATTAAATGATATGAAAATGTACGAGACGATGCAAATCTAGTTAATATTATTATTAGGTATTGTTTGTATCTTTGTGATTTCAGATCAGACTTGTTGTTTGAAGTGCCACAAGTACTTTTTTCTAAAGCCGACAAACTAATGAACAAAGTCCCGCAGAGAATGCATTATTTCTCCATATGCTTCGCACATTGTACACGGGTCAATTTTGTTATCAGGCTATGGAGCCGATGCAAGAGCTTCTATCGTCTGGGGAAGTAAACTGGCGCACCTTCCCCATTTTTAACAAAGGAGTGCTTTTCTACCACTGGCTGCAGATACGTTACTGGGTGTCGCGTTGACTGTGGGTGCATAAAAAGGCAATTACTTGTTGCAAATTTCAGTGTCCAACTAAGTTAAATACTTTCAAACTCCACGGGTTTCACCACGGAATTCATCTTAGTCTTCCTAACTTTGAATGTAAATGTAATAAATATGTCAGAATAGTCAAGATAGTAGCAGAATATAATTTGAATAACTAGCTGTGATGCGTAATTTTGATATACGTGTGATCTTCATAAACTCCTTTGAGAAATATATCAGAGTGAAGGTCTCATTCTGAGCAAAAGCTTATGCAAGACATTCCTTTGAGTATTCAGGTTCACACCAATTGTTTTATCTGGTGATACTTCGTTGATCTGAATTTGTGGAAAAGAGAGAGGGAGAAAGACAGGAAGAGAGAGAGAGATAGCGCACTTGTTGATAAGCATTTGAGGCAACCATACCATGCCGCAATATGGCCCCAAATTTCCGGTACCACTACCACTCCCCGTTCCTGAGATCTGGTAATGAGGTTACCATGTACCACAAGAGGCCCGTGCGCCCCTGTTAAGGCATGGCAGACGGGCTCCACGTACTGAAGAAGCAAGCTACTAAAGATGGCACGGCCAATGAAACAAAGCGGGATGATTTGAGCAGATTGAAATACATTTTTTGAAGTCAGGCCTTTCATTGGGTCCCCTAGAGATCTTCTTGGTGTCCCGAAGACCTTAATAAACTCAATTTTGAGTAAATGATCGATTCTGAGCATTTTAAAACAAACTGCATCATTTTAACGGCCTTGGTTGCCGAGTGAAGCTGTTTCTATGTTGAGGGATAGAATATTTTTGAAGGGGGTGACTGCACAGGGGGATCGGGTGGCAACTACCCTAAGAATTTCCTAAGAGTTCCATAGAACCTTTGTACGAGGTGGAGTTTCTTAATCATTTTTTGCGAGGTTGTTGCCGTTAACATCCGAACTAATGTTTCAGCTCATCACTTTACTGTGTCCGGACTGGCTTGAACAAGTTGTTCAGATGATGTGATTTTTTGCCAATTTTCATATACGCTCACCGACTATGTCGAAGTGTTTTTACCTCATTTCACACAGAAACATGAGTTAGCAACACTGCTCAGTTTTTCATTGATCTTATATTGCGTGACGTATTAAAAAAACATACAGATTCACTTTGAGGTTTCATCTCTTGCATTAACTTGACCTCAATATCGTCGTTTTTCCTCATATATATATATATCAGCACTCGCTTGAAATATTCGTTTCTGCTATGATGAATTCGACCGAATTCGCTTATACCGGGTGTCCACATTCAATTTCTACGAAACATAGTCAATATAAGTATGAGAGCAACAATAACACGAATTTCAAACAGACTTTCTGGTCCTAGTCTCTGAATGGAGGATTGTCCGGAGAAAAATGTTTCGGCAATTTTTTATATGTTATGTAGTCCATAGTATTGTCATGGAAAGTCACAAAGATCAAATGTCTGCATTTCTCGATTCAGATTATACAAATGTTCAATATTTCAAAAAATCAATTTTCATCAGATTCGATTCAGTTTTCAGTACGACAATAATAGAGAGTTTCAAATTTGGATTTTTTGTGTGTTCACTGAATTGTTCGAATTATCTAATAGTTAGGTGATCAGCATCAAAAATGAAATTGAACAGTGTTTTGAGGCAAGACGTTGGAGTCTGTTCTGAAAATATGGATTGAGATTTTCTTTCGTTTCAACTAATATGTTTTTGTCTTACATGAGTATGATGATGAAGGTATATTGGGTTTACCGCACTGAGCGTCAGATTGATCATACCGCTATTATCGATTTTCATTGAATGGCTTCATATAATCCATAGTTGGAATTTCGAATATATTTCGAAATCTTTCAGGAAAACTGCTGGTCCTTCAGTAGTCGAACTTTGTGTCTTACTGTCGGTTGATTCGCTTAAACGTAGCACGGAGTGGCTGTCTCTCTTTGCGCAATCCAGAAACAAAGTGAAATTCCTTGAATTGTAGATTCCTATGTAATCTATCTTACTTAGAGATTGCTTGTCGAGTTTCATGACGACGTAAGCGATACGGAAATGTGGTTTTCTTCAACCCCTCGCTTCACTTCACCAATCTTCATTTTGCATTTATTTCTGTACTGCGAACTGAATTCTATTCAAAATATAAATTTGTATTTACAGATATATCATTATCGTTGTTCTAGGTAGAGTAGGGTAAGCACGTCCGCCTACCTAGCGGACTACAGGGGTTCAATTATTCCGCGCCGGGCCACCGTGCTGAGATTCACACGTTGAAAGGTGAGGCCTCGTTAATTCAGTGCTCGCACAGGTTTCGATTTCTGAGGGTTGGCATTTTTCAGCTGATGAACGGAAAAAAACAAACGAAAAAAACAAAATAACGAACAAATATATTATTCGATTGTGAATGCATGGTAATAACATAATAATAACAACAATAATAATAATAATTTCTTTCTCTGGTTGAAAAGTACATTTAAAAAAAATTAATGCACAATTGACAAAAAAAATGTCAAGTCCAAAAGTAAAAATGAAATTACATATATATGTAAGTAACTACGGGTAACTAGATTATGAAAGTCAGTCAAGATACTATAAGCAACACAATAACACAAACAGTCTAAAAGTATCAATATTAATAATATAACAACATATCTATTTCTCCAATTGAAAAGTACAGTTGCTGCAATACTGCTAACAGTGTACAATAATTAGAGTCGTCAAAAGCATATGCCTATTTATAGAAAAAAAATGTATTGTGTTCATGTTGATGTGGTTGAAAGATGGATTTATGTCTAAATACATATGCACACGATTCTAATATATATGTGCTGGCGACTGTCAGAATATTCAGTTCTTTGAATGCATTTCTGCATAACTCCCTTTATCATAGGTGAGCAATTATTCTCATCACGTATTTTTGAATTGAGAATACTCTTTGTACGGCTGCACCAGTGCATCGATATGAGGATGCCATGATAGTTTTCGGTCCAGAACAATTCCCGGCATATTTACTGTTTCAACCGGGCTTATCATTTCATCATTTGAAGATACTCCATGTTGTTTAGGCTGCGATTGGAAAATAATATGATATTTGTTTTGCCTTTGTTGAGTTTTGAGTTATTCTTTTCTGACCAGAGATTTATTTTACTGAATATATCTGCTGTGGTTTTCCTCAAGCTTTCCACGTTTTCTTCTATAATTAGTATGTTGGTGTCGTCTGCGTAACTGCTAACAAATGTTGTGGTGTTATTGGTAATGTATGTTAGAAGATCGTAGGCAAACACCAAGAAGCATAATGGACCCAAATTAGGTACTCCCTGGCCAATTTCAGATTCACTGCTAATGCAATTGCCAATTTTCACTCTTTGTCTTCTTTTTTTAAGGTATGATATAACTAAGTCATGTGGTACCCCTCTTATACCCGATCTGAATAGTTTTGAGAGTAACAATTCATGATCTGCATAATCGAAGGCACGAGAGAAGTCTATAAAAAGACCTAGAACACATTTCTTCTGGTCCAGAGCATTGATTATTCTGGTTTGGAACGGATATAGCTAGCGGGCTTAGTCGATTTCCTTTGAGTAAATATCCAACTCAGATCAAGCAGCGTTTCGAGTGTCCATGGTCTTGAGTTTATTCGTTATTCATAGTTTATTTTATTAGTGGTAATACAAGAAATATTTTCGCTTTTTGTACTCACCAGAAGTCTAAATAAGTCACGACTCGCGATGTGCAATACCTACCAAAGGATATTACGTGTGATCTATAATATATTTTATCTACATCCATACTCTAATATTACACTTATATGCCCACAACCCGTTTCATAATGAAATCCATTACGCTACAGATTTCCATTACGATACAGATTTTCAACCAATAGAAACCCATTATTTTTCAATCAAGCATGATGTGCAAGCTTTGCATTTTGACGTTTGTCAAGTCAAAATCAGTAGGTATTGAATTTTTTAAGAATTCAGTCAATTTTCGATAATCGAATGAAAATGTCTTATAGCAGTGATATAGAAGAATTACCAGCGACTCCTCCACAGATGTCTTGGACAAGAAAAAAATAAAGGGATTATATTTTTCATTTGACAAATGCAACACATATATTTTTATTTTCTACCATATCAAATGAGCTCTCATGGCCGAATGGTCAATGGCGCCGGCAGTGATCAGACACGTTCGGGTTCAATTCCTGACCTCGGCAGAGATTTTTTTCTTTTTTTTTTTTTTCATTTCTCATTGTTGTATTTTCCGTGGTTATACCATTAATTATAAATTTGTAGGAATTTTTCAAAGAAATACGATTGATTGCCTACCAATATTATGTTCAATATAAATACCTAATAATATAATATTTTCAGTTCTCCATTATTTGTTGGTTGTAATGGTTATTAATACATTATCATTACACGATCGTTGCGTGATATACTATTATTTACTACTAATACTCAATCTAAGTATTATACATATGGTTTCTGCAGTATAATTCCTTATATTATTTCCCCATTGAATGATGGCGAGGGATTAATAGTCTTTGCCTTCATTCCGTTTTGTAATCCTATCACAAAATTTTTCGAATTCAATTTTACCATTCTATGTGTAGAATACAAATGAGGAAATAGAACGCAGTGCTTTTTCTTATTCAGGAGTTCTCGCCTCTTAAATTTGGGAAGGTTCTCCTGTTTCACATTTCACTTATCACTTTCACACATTCTTGCACCTGCTGCGAACTATCATTACCACAAATATCTTTATTTTTCTTGAAGACACTCCGTTTTTGAATTCTTTTTGACATTCAGTTGGGGAATGGTAAGTGCATATAGTCATTTGATCGATCGACAAACTATACTCTTTGATTCGAGCTGTCAACAAAATATGCGAAGCTATTGTCATATTTATGAAAAACGGAATTCAATGAAAGGAACACAGTTATGGGGAATTTGGCCGGTATTCTAAATAAATAATATGGGCTGTCGATCTGTTAGAAGTCTAGCCAGCCGACTGGTTGGATGTTCATACATTTCCTAGGGAATTTGTAACTTTTTCCGTTTCAAACACCACCTGAACCGATTTAATGGAAGATGCCCTGATGCCTATTATGACAGTAGACATGTGACGCTAATTTTACCCCAAACTACTACAACAGACCCAACCAGGGTTTTTAGGCATCTTAAGTATACCACACAGACAGACAGACTTCCACTCTTATTCTTCACCGTATTGGGAATTGAATGGGTAAGGGTTCATCCATAGTTCGCATAATCAACGACTTTTGGGGTTTATAGAGGATGTCAGCTGGTTGAATGAAAGCCCCGTGGTAAACACCCTTTTTTTTGAAATATTATATCAAGATCAATTCAATATTGCTCGTTCGATTACCAAATAGTGTGGTCAATTGTATTTGACGACATTGAATATTGAATAGGATATAAATGAGAATTCTCTATCAGAGTTGAGCTTTTCAAAACATCTTGAAGAAATAGCACCCCACTTAGTGTGGAGTTTCACAATTTGTATTCCTTTCGTCAAATGGTACAAAAATTGCATCGTTCAGAAGTTGACGATTTCTCATATAGTTATAGAGGATATACCACAAATTATCATAAATACCTGCTTGGCAGAGAGCTGCTACGCCCAGAACAATGCAGACGTATATTTGCATCTCAACTGGTCCTCAGTCTAGTCACTCACTGACATTTCATCAGGCGATAGTGTATTCTTCATCGGTTAGCTCTGAAACAGTTGTTTTGCAATTTTCAACCAATGAATATATGTTTGCTAGCAATTAATCAATTCAGAAGGTGCTAATGGAAGGTTTGTTCATATCATTGAATATTATTTTATAACTGAAAACAAGTAATTATTATTCAAACAATCAGCTCTCAGATTCACAGCAGTTTAACATGCTCAGGGACCTTCCAATGATATGAATTCTAGTTATATGCTGATGGATGTTTGCACTGGAAGAAATGAAAAACATTCGAGAGGTGAATCTTCAGAATACAATCTCCAAGTTGAAGAACGCTTCAGGTCGTAAAACAAAATGATTCGGCGTTGAACCTGACCCAGAGTAAAAAAAAGTAATCAATAAATACATTTGAAAAATTCTGATTTTTGTTTGAGTTGATGGAGAAGACTGTCTCATATTGAGGAATGCTCTTCGAAATTCCTTACGAAATTCAATAGTAGCTGATTATATTTCTAGTTATGGTGTAGATTCATTGATAGTTTCACTTGAATATATGCAATTGTTTCCAAATTGCGATGGAATGATAATACCTGTATTCACTTATATATTTACTCCAAGGAATAAATTGTATATATACAAGGTACAATATTTCTGAAATTTCAAATTATAATAGTTTCAAACATGATTATTTCAGAAAAATTGTTAGATGTTGCCACATTTTCATATAAAACATCCGTTTTTCACGATCAAGAAAAAATAAATAAAATTTTCGGGAGGCTACCTATCAATGCTTTTCATTCATTCGGTATTATTCAGGATGTTCTAGCCAAAATTAGTCCCAAAATAGCTTTATATATGTATTTCGAAGTAGCAGATTGAAAGTTCTACGAAAAAATCACATTCAACTACATAATTCACGACTACCTTGTAAATTAACTATATCCATATGCAAACTCTTAATTAATCGAGGCAGCAACTTTTCGAGGTGAATTAGAAATACGTTTTTTCACTTGTATAGATTAACAACTCAAAAAACTTTGAAGAAAGATTCATCCCCCAAAAGTAATGACCTTCAAACAGTACGGAGACCATGTTTTGCAATTGTTATCATTTATTCAACAATGAGCAGATTCAAACCTTTTTGCTATTCTTTGAGCAACAAATCACCCTATCAACTATGAAAATACGTTATTCTGAATGTTTTCAGCTCCTCTGAGAGGTGATCACTCCAAAAAATTGGTTAACGCATTCATTTTACACGCGAGCAAAATCCCGAGAGAAAAAACTTTTATATAAATAATTGATATACTATCACAACTCCTGTCCATAACATTTACAGGGTTTATTTATATACACCTATACCAGGAACACTCAGCAGCAACTGTCCCAACTGGGTATTTTTCTCCTAATGTTGCTGATCTATGAACATAATTCAAATATAATCTATGAAATTTCTTGTTCATGTTGTTCATAAATATATGTATATTAATCAGCTTCGATAACACTCAAATGAAAGTGATTGCAGAATGAATGTAAAATCTTGTGCCACCTTGACAGAATATGTAAACACTTATTGAAGTCATAGAATGAACTACGAATATTAACATTCGCATTGAAATCTGTGAGGAGCCAGTTTTCTAGATAGTATTGAATCATCGGACATCCATAGTCTATATAATCCACTCTATTGGAACCTGTTGCAAAGAAAAAACTCCTAGGAAATTCAAATGAAATAAGGCAATCGAATCCAAACAAAAAGGTTGAAATGGACTTTTTGGCCAAAGAATGAAAAGTAAAGGTTTGATCAAGAACATAATAATGTGAGAATATATTATGTAATCATCTTTCGAACAATCTGTTCAGGCCAGTCTCAAATTACCTACTCAGTAGGTTTCGGCTGGCACCTATCGGAAAACAACTACTCCCCTGGCTAATACCACGAAGGGTATTGAATTGCATCCGACCGGTGCCAGTGCAGGTTTCTCCAAAGAAGATAATCTTGCATTTGTTTTCGTCGATACAAATGAAGAAATTGATTTTCAATTATAGGGACGGACACACTTGCAGACCGGTTTCGGGCTATTTGGCCACTCGTCAGTGCAAGGCAGTGCCATCATCAACATAAAGTCGATGACTTCCCATAATTAAAAATTAAAATCTTTCAGAAGATCAAGCCCCAACCAAAGCTGATGCGAACAACGAAGTTATTGCGCCATCCACCAATGGACGAGGTATTCCAAAAGCAAACCGAATACGCCCATTCCTCCTGCGAAGAAAATGTGAAACCATTTGACATAGTCAGTGGGCATACTTGAAGACTGGCGTTAAATTATGGGAAGTCATCGACTTTATGTTGATGATGGCACTGCCTTGCACTGACGAGTGGCCAAATAGCCCGAAACCGGTCTGGAGGTGTGTCCGTCCCTATAATTGAAAATCAATTTCTTCATTTGTATCGACTAAAACAAATGCAAGATTATCTTCTTTGGAGAAACCTGCACTAGCACCGGTCAAATATAATTCAATGCCCTTCGTGATATCAGCCAGGGGAGTAGTTGTTTTCTGACAGGTGCCAGCCGAAACCTACTGTGTAGGTAATTTGAGACTGGCCTGAACAGATTGTTCGAAAGATGATTTGATTTAACGCCAGTCTTCAAGTATGCCTACTGACTATTTCAAATGTTAATATATTATGTTTCATCAGTCTTATTTGCGTGTTGTAAATTTTTGTGTTTGTGAAAAGATACATAGTTTTGGATTTTTTTTTATCATGAAAAAATATTTCATTCGGTTTCAACATAATATAAATTGAATGAAATATAAAAATAATGAAGGATTTGATATAAAAATGAATAATCATTAAAAAAAATTTTTCTTTACAAAAAATAATGAAAATAACAAATGTGTTCTTGGGCATTTTTTTGGTCGAAACTTTTTATTCATCGATTTCACCAGTCAGTATATTTCGAAAAAAAAATATATATCTCATGCGAACAATGCATTTGTTTCAAACAAACTTTCAAACAATAGAAATGAACTGATAAATTCAATTCATGAAATTTTTTGTTTTGTGATCGAAAAATGATGCAATTCAAATATTCCATTTGTTAGACTATATATTCAAATTTTAATTTTTTCTCATTTCTATTCTTCTATTCTCTCCAATTCAATAACAATTCGAAATAGATTCATTTATTGGATGGCATTAGTACTGAATGTCATCTCAACCATCATTTGGAAGGCAGGTGAATGAATAATATGTGAAATTTGTTGAAAAGACCTAGAAGGATTGTCAGGGTTGCATTCAGGTTTGCTATTCCATAAAACTCCCTATCAGAAATAAAATATCATATAATGCGGTAAAAAGCTGTGAACATTTTATCAATAATGGAATACCAAATGTATAGTGTGATATACAGCAAACAATTAATATTTCATCTGGTTAATCTCCTGTTATCTTCTGAGCCTGATAAAAATATAATTTCAGTTTCTAAATATATCTTTGTACTTCAACACATTGAGAACATTATTTGATCTACAAGAAGAATAATCACATACTACTTTCAGGCTCAATATAAAACCTTCGACATAAACTCTTCGAGTGTACTATGGTTATCAAAGTGATCAGATGCTGAAAATATTGTTTATAATTCCATGTAAATAACTTCGATGACAGACCACAGATTTTCGATGTATATGTATGTCTGTAATCTCTATCTATCTGTCAAGTTTTATATTCATTTTGAGACTGAAAGGGTGCGTTCACAAAGAAAGCTGATGACATGTGATTATTTTCAGCGCTTGCTCCAAGCGCTTGAGAATTTTGTTGTGTGTACACAACAAACGCTTGCATTTCAAGCTTAATGTTTTCTCAGCTCTCGTTGAGACAATGTCTTTTTCAAGTGATGGAGAGTTATTTTTGCTTGAAAATGTCGAATTGAAAATTCGTAGAAGGAAAGTCAGTGTTTATACAATTACCCGCGGGAGAGGTAGGTTTGGGGAATACCACCATCTATTTCCTCAATGGAATTGAAAGTGGACGAAGTGAGGTTTTTTTATATGGAAATGTTAACCACGTTCAGTTACATCCTCAAGAAAATTGAAAGTGTTGGGGAAATTGGCATAAGCAGCCTATCCATGCCGAAGAACGACTAGTTATTTGTTTGAGATTAATTTATAGTGTCTTCGATTTTTGTAATAAAAACTTATCATAACATGTATTTATATAATATATCTTACAACAAGTTAAAGAATAGAACACATCAAACAGTATACAGAGTGTTTTAAAACTTCTGTAGAGGTATTGTCTTTGGGACTAACCAAACCCATATATTTGCAACATTTCAAGTTCATAAAAGAAATGGTATTTGAATAAGAAATAAAACAAAATGGTGGCTGAAGAATTAAAAAAAGGACTTGTGCAATAATAAAGTGCTGGATTGGGTTACCCTATGTAGCTGATTAATCGTGATGCAAATAATATTGTGAGATATATTTAAACATTTTAAACTTCAAAGCAAAGAAAGTCGAAGAAAACAAGTTTCAACTATAAAAAAAAGGAATATTCAATTTATAGCTGAATAAACATATTAATTGAGTTGATCTGTTGATCTTAATACATATATGTTATATTTTGTGATATTGATTGCGTTATTGAAAATTCTAGGGAAAAACACAAAATGGGTAATTTCATTTTTTTAATTACTGCATAAACAATACAGAAATTGACGAAATTACATTTCAACACAACTGGATGTAATACATAGAATAACTTTATGTTCTTGTAAATATTATTTTGAAGGATTCTCGAATTTTTTTCGTCATTTTAAATTTAGCAACCGGGCAAGTCCAGAGAAGTCTTCATTTCCGTGACCTTGATATCCTTCATATTCATCTATGGATACGCTCTGGTGTTAAGTACTAACAGATGAAAATGGAGTGATGTTTGTAGGTGTAGACCCACCACTGTAAGACATGGGATATGCAAATTGGTGAACTATATCCTGAATTTTTGCACGAAATGGAAAGATGTGTTCTAGAATATTGAATGCTCATCCTTAGGTTTCTTGACTTCTTTTGTGCTCTTCCTCTGAGATAAAATTTGTAGTTTTTTCTCTCAATTCCTAGCATTGAAGCCATATAGTCATCACGTCTCACTCGTTTGACTCTCTCCACAGTGTGTAGCATACTTCTTTCCGCTTTTGAAGTTTCTTCCTTAGTTTCAGATGGACGAGCTGGTACAGGGATCACGTCATTATCTATGATGGTGACATTGCACTGGTCTTGTGTCATGTTTTCAGGCTCAGTATATTCCTCCCCGTCTTGTATTTCCGGACTGGTATTTTGCTGTTCAACAATTTCATCTGTACTTGATGTTTCAAGCATGAAACAGTTACCAGAGCTTTTTCGAGCCTGAACAATATCTTTCAGAAAAGAAAGTGCATTGAAATACTGCCACTTGCATGTAATAACTTCATCTGCTCCTGCTTCGAATTTGGGACGTACTAATTGCTGGTCTCGCAGATATTTCCATCTCCTCCTCAGCGCCTGATCTGAAACAAAGAAATACATTGACGTCTTTTATGGTCAAAGATGAATCTGTGGTGTATGTGCACTCTCAAGCTTTCAGCTTAAGCTTTTAATATTGCTTGCTGAACTACTTTTTATTTTTTTTAGGTATTTGATTACTGGATCATCATTTCGGACAATCTCATTTAATTTCCGTGTTGGTGTTAATAGAACCTTTGAAGGATCTGACTTATTTAGACTGATGAGAAACAATAGTTTCGACATTCCTTACTCAGAATATTCACCTGGTACCAATGTTAAAGCACCATATGTGTTTGTGGGTGATGATGCATATCCACTATAGGTTAACCTCCTCAAACCATACAAAAAGAATGTACTGAGCTTCAATGAAGAAATGTTCAACAAAAGATTATCAAGAATGAGAAAGTCTGTTGAATGTGCTTTCGGTTTCCTTTAAGCTAAAGGAGATTACTATCAAGAATCATTGAAGCTGATGTTGCTGTAACTGATGTAACTGAAGACATAATTAAATGAATTTGCCACACCATTCAACTGAGGCCGTTGTGATGCCAGTTCCAGAAAGTAGATAAAAATTGGAAGACCAACAATCGCAAGCTCAAGTGATAAATATTTAATATTTTCATTTATTTTGCTTGAAGAAGCTATTGTGATAGCGAAACACGTGTCGCGGTTTTGTGAACCCATTGTAAGTGGAAATCATACAGAAAACTGTAAAATATTTTTACTTAAATTACACTTTGGATCTCAAGTACATGAAACACTACTTATCTATATGATGTACAATATGCAACAATAATGTACATTTTAATAAAAATGTTCGGTTTATAATGCCCAAGTTACTTTTCTCTGTCGAAACCTTTCCTAGAGATCAATTATCCTAACACCAAACTGATATTTTTGCACTCGACGCGCGTTTCGCTAACAAGGTTAGCATCTTCAGGAGAAGAGAATTGATAATCAATATTTATCAATTCACTTAAATATCAAGTTGAAATAATTCAGAATAAAATATTTGGAAAAATTGTTTGACAACAAGCTTACCTAATGCAATATTTCATTTTATTAAATTAATATCATGGTATACTTTTATTCACTCTTTCTTGTACAAAGGATGATGACTGTCATAGTACAGACGAGACGTTTCGTTTGATTAAACCCTAAATTTGAATCTACATGGTTTATTTATCCATAAATTATATTGAACATCGGAAAGGTTGGTTAAATGAGCCAGTAGAAAATTATCAGAAACTCCCTTGACTCTAAATGTAAAGTCAATACACCGTCCAATAATTCTCAGTAGCTACCAAATAATTGATGGTGAAATATTCTTCTTACCGTCAGTTTTCATTCTCGAAGCTATCTCCTTCCACAATTTATCCAAGTGAACTCTTTTAGCGTGTAGTTTGAGGCGTTTGTCCCAAATAGCCCCTTTCTGAAGACTTGCGATATCAGTTCATCGACATCCATACTGCACAGTTGTTTGTCACTGGCTGGTTCGGTCAACAAGAGCCGGAAAACAAGTACAAAACGTTCTTGCCTGCTGGGGCTTGTTTCATAAAAGTACAAGTCTTGTAGCTACAAGAGAAACACAATGTAGGTACAGGTAAAAAACGAGTAAAAAACAATTATTTAGCATTGTGTTTTTTTGTGTTTATCTTGTAACTACAAAACTTGTACTTTTATGAAACAGGCCCCAAGGTCAGACCTTGTAGCAAACGCTTGCTAGCTGGGACAGGATTTGTTTGTGAACGCACACGTTTGATACAATGTAGACTTTTCTAACGACGCGCCGGTTGGAGCTTGCAAGCGCTTGCCAACAAGCGCTTGCCAACAAGCGCTTGTAACCAGCTTTCTTCGTGAACGCACCCTAAGTGAAATAAAAATCAGGTATTTGAACAAATGATTGAAATATGATTAATGTAGTGAGTGACAATTGAGTGACAATTAGGTGTACAGTTTAAGTAATGAGTATATAAATCATCCAGATGGTTGTGAAATATGAACATTGCATAGAATATCATATACTCAATATGAGATGTAATGGTTGAATTCTGTTCACAATCACAACAATGCAGTTTTTCTGATTTCAACTTGGTGTGAAGAGACCTTCATCTCACTTCATTCATGTTTGAATTGAGTAAAAGATAAATCTGGAAGTTGCAGAATGTCACCTTGATTTTTTGAATTAAGATAACGAGTATTACGTATTGATTCTATTAATTGGGATTTGCAACAAAATGTCTGCCCCACTTGGCCACAAGCTCAACATTATTTACAAACTTTCGACATTCTTGACATTGTCTAAACGTTTAAACAATGTATGATTTTTATATATTTTAGGATTTATTTTGGTTGTTGTGAATACTGTTTAGCGAATATTTTAGTTATAGCTGTGGTCAGCTTTGAATATTTCTTATTGAATTGGCAGCGCAACTTTTGCTGGAACTTTGACTTACTTGCACTACTTGACATTTGAATTAGAGGGTGTATCGCATCTATTGAAATCCAAGTAGAAACCGCAATGGGGTTCACAGATATCCATATTCCCATCCTAAAAGGGGGCCTGGCCCTCAACCAAAGAATGTGATACAATTAAAGTTGCCTCTCAGAAGCTTAGTTTTCTTTCTCGTGCGAGGAAATACTTCACTTCTCGTCAGCTTCTAATGATCTACAAGGCGCAGATAAGGTCTTATCTTCAAGTATAGTTCTCATCTGTGGAGCTCGGCACCAAAAAATTCATTGAATTTCTTGATTCTTTTCAGAAAAAAGCAATTCGTCTTGTTGATTCTTTAATCACGGACTCGCTAACTTCGTTGGAACATCGGAGAATGTTCGGAGACTTGTCTTCCTTCTATAGATATTTACACGGTCGGTGCCTGTCCAAATTGTCGTCAATCGTTCCACCTTTGGCAAACGGATGACCCGACGAGTGCAGAAGTCTCACCCCTTTGTTATGAGCTGGGAGACCTGTCGAAACTCTCTGGCTCGGGGATCTTTTTTTAATAGAACAGCTGAACCTTCAAACTAATTGTCGAGGAAGGTTTTCCTGGGGCATACAAACCTCAAAAATTCAAAATCAATGTTAATGCGTATCTTTTGATTGTATACAACTCACCGAAGATGACGATGCTACCATACTGTGGGATTTCGGTTTTTATATTGTTATCTGGAACAGTATATATATAAAAAACTGTAGTTTTTTTGGGTGAACAGCAGAACGGAAGTGTACTCTTATAACACCAGTTTTTCCAATATTTCGATAATGTTTATTACCATCTTCAGGGAAAAGCTACAAATTATTTTTTTAGTTATCACTTCAAATAAACAGTAACAAGAACTTTACTGAATTTGAGGTTAGTCGTATTCAAAACGTTGGTAAAGTGGTATAACATGTCAAATGAGTGCTGGGGGTTAAGGAGACCTAGGCCTCGCCACCAAGTCAAGTAGGTAGTCTTGAGAATGGCTCCAAGATGGGAGCTGAAACGTCGAAAGAAGAAAAATTCTAGACGCGGTTCAACCGGAAGTTCCAGAGAGCATATATATATATGTATATATATATATATATATATATATATATATATATATATATATATATATATATATATATATATATATTCGACATGTGCTCTGAGTATCTTCAATGAGCCGAGAGTAATGATCATTTGCATCGGTTCATCGGATTGTGTATTGTTTTTGACAATTATTGTTATATTTATCCTGTATGATATACAGGGAGTTTCCTAACTACGGTTCCTAACTGCAGGTGGTGATTCGTTAGGTCATTATAGGAAGAAAAGTTCCTATTAACATATGTCCGGAGTTGCTTCGTTTCTGAGATAGAGGGCGTTGAAATTAAAGAAAAAAAACGGTAATCATAAAATATCATGAATATCCTGGAACCGATTTGCTTGAAATTTGGTACATTCATTTGAACTAAGAAGGCGCCCATTTAGCCCAAACTAGATTGAAATTATTGTGGCCAGTGGCGTCTCAGTGGGCACCACAGCCAACATTATTGTAAAAAAAAAAGTACGCCACTGACTTTTTTCGGTAAATTTTTATTTTTTTTACACTAAGCAATTGAAAATACAATTTTTTGTCCACTTGTAGTTTCTTCATATTCAGCTTCGTTTTCGAGAAAAAAATTAAAACCACTCTATTGCATATCATGAACACCTGTATTGGAGACCAGCTGACATTGATAGTAGGGTTTCTCCTACACACATTTCATTTCAAATTGAAAAAGTTAATTTTTGTTTCGGAATATTGGTTGATATTTGTTCACCATCCGTAATAATTTAATAGCGATAGGCGTACCTGCATACGATAATGAATAATGGCCCTTACATGCTGGGTAAGGTCTTTTTGACAACATTATTGTCGTAGCAGTAAAATTCAGAGTTGTTAAAGCAAATGGAAATTCGGGAGAAGCAGGAAGAATTTACCAGGACAGATATCTTAACAGAGTAATTCCTTGCGCTAAAACATTCAGAACGCTACATGCAAGATTATGTGAAACTGGGAGTTTCAATAAAAATGCAGGTGGTGGAAGACCAGAAATGGTAACAACGCCTGAACTAGAAGAAGCTATACTTGATGCGATAGAAGAAGATCCTTCAAATAGTACCAGGAAGATTGCACTGCAGCAGTCAGCCCAAAAACCGTTTGGAAAGTTCTGAAAAAAAATCTCCCATACCCATACCACATACAGCGGGTCCAAGCTCTACTGCTTCGAGATTTCCATCCAAGATTAATGTTTTGCAGATGGTTAATTCATATGATGGAACACAATAACGAGTGACCAAAAAATTGTATTTTCAGTTGCTTACTTTGGAAAAAATGAAAATTCAGCAAAAAAGTCAGTGGCGTACTTTTTTTTACAATATTGTTGGCTGTGGTGCCCACTGAGACGCCACTGGCCATAATAATTTCAATCTAGTTAGGGCTAAATGAGGGCCTTATTAGTTCGAACGAATGTACCAAATTTCAACCAAATCGGTTCTAGGATATTTATGACATTTTATAATTACCGTTTTTTTTTTCTTTAATTTCAACATCCTGCATCTCAGAAACGAAGCAGCTCCGGACATATGTTCATAGGAACTTTTCTCCTCAAAATGACCTAACAAATCACCCCCTGAAGTAAGGAACCGTAGTTAGGAAACACCCTGTATATGGATGAAAACCGCAATGTTTCAAAAGATATATACCGCCTTTCAAGTTGATTGAAAATTTCATCGAATACCGAAGTCACTCTGTTGATGTGATTCCCACATAAACACTTTCGAATAAAATTAACTCCCTTGGATCAACTAAGTGTTTATTCGGGAGCTTCGTGAACACAGCTGGTATATGAGGCAAAAACAATTGTCATTAAACATGTTGGCGCTCTTTATTACCATTGAATAAACATTGGACGCTTAGTTTTCATCAGCCTATTTTTACTGAAAATTATGTTTTGCTGTTGTTTCACACCTTTTTTTATATGCATTCTTCCATTGAAGTGGTATTTGCTTGGAGAGAATAATTCATAAAATAAAAACATTTACAGTGTTATTCACAATAGATATCAAGTTAATGCATGAGAATCTCATTAACAATGAGGGATATGTATAAGTTCGTTTGGATTGAGGCATCTATGCCAGTTCCAGAGTCCCATCGAATCAGGAACCAATACCTGTGACTCTTTCAATTGTCGGAGTTATCTGAAATATTTCCATAATTGCGATTGCTCACCTCATTAGAATGTTTCGTAGGGATATTGGGCCTAATTGTGTAACCTACTGTATTTTTTTCGCTTTTTATATTTTCAAAGAATATTTAATAAACCGTTGACAACTTTCGTGCAGAACTGGCAACCCAGTTTACACCTGCTTGTCCTGCTGAAATTCGTCGCCACAATATTATTGGGATGAGATATTTTTCTCATCGAAAATAAAATGAATTCTCTTCCTAATTCACGATAACCCATAGGGGTTGGGTAGAATAATTGTTTCGTTCATTATTTGATGTTGAGGAAATGGATTATTATTCATCTCTCTCGTTTATGTAGACTGTAATTTTTTATCATTAGGTCCAAATCGGATTCTTTCTCGGGTGACATTCCACCAGATTAGAGAAACCGAATGTCGTAAAAATGAGGCGTTGCCATACCTATTTTGAGAATTCCTCGGAATAGAGTTGCTCGGTAGGCGATTATGGCTCACCTGCGAGAGGTGGAAAATTAGTTCGACCACAGGAGGTCAGTTCTCTGATGGGTTCCGAGAGGGATTTGTAAAGTGGTGAGCTAGCTGCATGGTGCGATTTTCATCAATCTGATCGAAAACGTTTTCGGATATAACTTCTGCTTCTGATTGCTGAGATTTTCATGAAAGGCTGCACTACCCAAAGATTGTACTGAAAAACCACCACTCCTTCAGAAAAAAGCGAGTGACGCCATTTCACTCTGCTCTTTTTGCTGGTTTGAGTAATCCTTCTTCAAGGAAGGTAAGAATGTCATTATATGAACATTTTTTCATTGTTTTTTTATTATACTCTGGATAATCGATAGATTCAGAGATACTTTTCCAACAAGGAATTTTTTATAGGGTTCAATGGAGAGGCTGTCAAGATAAGTTTTTTTTGGAGTTTCTTCAACTGGGATTTTTTTGGAGAATTGCTTTCCCACTCCGATAGAGTTCAACGTTTTTTTTTTTGGTTCCGCAAGGGAATGATATTTTCCTTCCACGCTCGGGATTTGTCCACGTCCATGCGAAGTCCACGTCCATTCTTTGTCAGAAAAATACGTACTCCATTGATGTGCTGCACCTGACCAGATAGAGGAAAATTGCAGCTTCTTCCACCATCAAGCGAGAAAGATTATCAGGCAAATTCATATACTTTATCAGTCATATATTTTTTTGATCACGTATTATTTAATGCTCAATATTGAAGGTACTGAATCATTTTACCATATCAAATATCTTCAATAATTTCATCTAGGTGTTACGAACGGATCATATTCCTTGTGTTTGACTAAAAACTATATTATTTTTTTTCACTCTCTTATTGACTGAGAATTATTCCCAGATTAATGCAAATGATTATACTTGCTTAACATTCTTATATAAGGTTTATGTATTGTTACGTCCTAACGCCGGCCCTGACGAAATCGTAAACGCAAGGCGAGGGATCGCGTCGTAGCGAACGTCATTTTCCTGGAATCCGTAAGCCGCCTAGAGAATTCGAGAAACGTCATCGCGGCTTCTCGGGAACATTCTTCACAGGCGTACGCAGGGGTATAAATACGGAAGAGAGTTCGCGACGCAGACAGAGTTAGTGAGAGTTAGTTAGTCAAAGAGTTGGCTATTCGGAGAATTTGTATTCAGAGCTAAGTGACGAGAGTTGTTGAGATCTACGTGGAGCAGAGCTTTGTGCTAAAGTAGAATTGTTAGTTCAGAGAGTTTTAGTAGCGAGCGAGCATTGGAAAGTTATCGGAGCGATTTTAGTGATTGTGTTGTATCGTATTGTGATAGAGAGTTATAATAAAAGAAGTTTAGTGTTGTTTGGTGTTTTAATTGACGAACCCAAGGAAATATCGTAACAGTGGTGTCGGAAGTGGAATTATTGCTGATAAATAAAAACAATTTATGGTTAATACGAGAAGTACATCTTACGATACGATGGAGGATATGTTGAAATTTATGCAAAACCAATTTGCGGATTGGGAAAGACGACGACAGGAAGATGAAAAGCGTCGGCTGGAGGAGAAAGAATTGTCGGAAAAGCGACGGCAGGAGGAAAAACAAGAACGAGAAGAATCGCTCAGGAAAATTCTCGAAAATGAAAAGAAAGAACGAGAAGAAGGACTCCAGAAAATTCTCGAAAATGAAAAGAAAGAACGAGAAAATGAAAAGAAAGAACGGGAAGAAACACTCCAGAAAATTCTCGAAAATGAAAAGAAGGAACGAGAAGATGAAAAGAAAGATCGAGAGAAAGCACTCCAGAAAATTCTCGATAACGAAAAGAAAGAACGGGAAGAAGCACTCCAGAAAATTCTCGAAGAACAGAGAAAAGAACGAGAAGACCTCCAGAAAATTCTAGAACAACAAAAGAATGAAATAGAGCAATTAGAAAAACAACAAAAAGCAGACTTCCAGAAAGTTCTAGAAAATCAGGACAAGTTCTTCGAGCATGTTTCACATGAAACTGAAGTGCGAGTGGAAAAACTAAAGGAAGAACTGAAGGGAGACGTCAATAAGAAAGTGGATATAGTGCGAGAGGAGATGAGAGGTCTAGAAAAACAGATAGCTCTTCTCAAGAACCGAGATCGCCGAGACAGTGTTGCCACGTCAGGAATTTCCGTGAAACCACCGACTTTCGATGGTCAGTCGTCTTGGTCCATGTACCGTCGACAATTTGAGGCTGCGGCAGAAACTAATGGATGGGGCGACGAAGAAAAAGCTACGGCACTGATCGTAGCTTTGAGAGGGCCAGCTTTGGGTATATTACAAACGATACCCATAGAACAGCAGAAGCAATATCAGGACCTGATTTCTGCACTGGAGTTGAGGTATGGCGATCAACATCGAGAACAGCTGTACCGGGCCCAAATGAAGACTCGCACACAAAAATCAGGTGAGAGTCTGCAAGAATTTGAGGCAGATGTTCGACGCTTAATCCAGCTGGCGTACCCAGATGCACCCGGAGATTTCAAGGAGCAGTTGGCTGTGCAGATATTTATTGACGGACTTAGAGACCCAGAAATCCAAAGAACTCTGCGACTTACAAGTTTCAAAAGAAGTAGCGATGCCTTGGTACGTTCGCTAGAAGTGGAGGCGGCCTTCAACACCTCGAGGCCGAAAGTGCGAGCGGTAACAATTGACGATCCCGAACAAAGATCTGGCGCTACGAGTGGTTCATTTGAGAAATTTCTGGAGGAGATCAAATCGTTGATAAGTGGAATGAGCACCCAGAAGAAGAGAACGTGCTACCGATGTGGAAAACTGGGACACCTTATCAAAGACTGTTGGGTGAAGATGCCGCAGAGGATTTGCTATAGATGTAGGAGGCCGGGACATTTCATAAAAGACTGCTGGAAGAGAATGCCACAGAGAAAATGTTACAGATGTGGAAGATCAGGGCATTTCATGAAAGATTGCGAGGTGAGAATGCCAATAGAATCCAACTCACCTGCCAGGGCGCCGACAAGTTCGCAATCATCTGCGAGGTCAAGGTCACCGAGGGTCATTTGTGTTAACAGGCTAAAAAGAACATCTGAGAGCCTCACTATTCCAGGGAAATTGAATAAAATGGATGTAATATGCACCATAGACACCGGTGCTGCAGTTTCCTTGGTACGCAGCGACATCCTTCGGCCTGGAAACGTAAAGCCTATTTCATCCAACGTCGTGATTCGGACAGTCACTGGTGAAAACGCACCTATTCGAGGAGAGGCTGAAATTACGTTGATTCTTGGGCGACTCACTATTACAGGTACAGTTTACGTCGCAGATATAGAAGATGAAGTCATACTCGGGATGGACCTGATCAGTGACCATGGAATTTCATTCGACAATGAGCAAAAGATCGTAAGGTTCGGAGATGAAGAATTTGTCCTTACAACTCCAACAGAAAGGACGAAACATGCCAAACTGCGATTATTGAAAACTGCGAGAACCCCTGCACTGTCGGAGGAAGTAGCTCGTGTCACAGAGAATGTCCAGCCATCGGATTCCGGACAAGTCCAGGTGAAGACAGAAAAAGCCGTCCTTGTGAGAGCCGCCAGGTGTCGCGTTGGAGGTACAAGTGACATCTCCGAGAGGAAAACAACTGGAAGGGCTGACTTGGTCAAACAAGAAGTCAACAGTGACCAAGTGCACTTGATTCAACAACCATCAAGAAGAGTTCCATTCCCTAAGCGACAAGAGATGCTAGAGCGCATTGATAGGAGGAAGGCGCGGCACTATCGGAAGGCAAATACTGTCGGATTTCAAGAAGAAGATCGAGTCTGGCTGTGTAACCCCCGTCGTAGGATGAATGATGTGGTGTACAGTGTTCAACGTAAGCCTAGAACAAAAAGGAAAGTCGTACACCTAAAGAGACTTGAATGTTACAATGGGTATAACGAGATGTTATTTGATCGGGACGATCAAAATAGAGAGGGGGATAATGTTACGTCCTAACGCCGGCCCTGACGAAATCGTAAACGCAAGGCGAGGGATCGCGTCGTAGCGAACGTCATTTTCCTGAAATCCGTAAGCCGCCTAGAGAATTCGAGAAACGTCATCGCGGCTTCTCGGGAACATTCTTCACAGGCGTACGCAGGGGTATAAATACGGAAGAGAGTTCGCGACGCAGACAGAGTTAGTGAGAGTTAGTTAGTCAAAGAGTTGGCTATTCGGAGAATTTGTATTCAGAGCTAAGTGACGAGAGTTGTTGAGATCTACGTGGAGCAGAGCTTTGTGCTAAAGTAGAATTGTTAGTTCAGAGAGTTTTAGTAGCGAGCGAGCATTGGAAAGTTATCGGAGCGATTTTAGTGATTGTGTTGTATCGTATTGTGATAGAGAGTTATAATAAAAGAAGTTTAGTGTTGTTTGGTGTTTTAATTGACGAACCCAAGGAAATATCGTAACAGTATAACGTTCTGTGAACCTAAGCTGAGTATACTCTGGTAAGGTGGTAATATTACAATCTGTATACACAATCCTTCACAAGTGATATTATTCCGTTACAATTAACTTGATTCCTCGCTTGATTTACTACGTTTCTTTATCTGAACCTGGAGCTGAAAATTGTTTCCGAATATCGAGGCCATACATTTACCAATTGAATTTTTATATACGTACCTCATTAAATGACACATTTGGAGTGCATATCTGGTTTTATTTTCTACCTCCGTTCATTTTCATAGCCAGTGTTTTTGAAATTCATACAGAGCCTCAGAAGATATCAGAACTCATTTTTGCTGGGATTTCAACAACTTTATTACATGATTTGGTTGCACAGCCGACCTTCTCTCATATTCTTTAATTTTTTTTAGGGCTGTGTGGCGCCCATCAACAAGATTTTTTTAACACCTTTGAATTTTTCAAATACTGAAATATATTTTTTCGAAACCCACAGTGCTTACCAACGAAGAGCTGCCGTACGCAGTGTACCTGTATCACAAAAAAAGTAATTTTAGTTAACATCATTATTATTATCATTATATTTCAAATCAGTGTAACTCAGGTCGCAATATGGATTTTGATCAAGTAAGGGCCACTTCCATTCAGTTATTGGGCCTATTCAGGCCACCTACAAATTTTAATTTCATATGTGGATCTGAATTTTCGATTTCATTCTAAGATTGACGCCAATTCGAACGCAAACTATCACTAGTAGTTTGTGAGCACAGTTAATAAGACTGGCCATAAATTACCCGCACAGTAGGTTGATGAACCCACATCTCTCGGTAAGCAACTACTACCCTCGCTAATGCTACGAAAGGCATTGAATTGTACAGTGCATTTCTTTAATGTCCCTCCCTTCCCTTCAAATTTTCGAAAGTGACAACTCAAAGAATTAAAACTTGGGATAATGAAATTGATGCATGAATACCATATTTTGAAGTAAAATTTACTCATGAAAATTTCAAGATGCCTACTGGGCGCCATCTGGAAGAAACAATCAATGGAAAAGGTAGTCTTGTGATACATCATTTTGAAGCTCCTGAGGAATACTTCACGACCCTAGAAAATTGAGTCAATATCTTCACCTACTACAAAATGAGATGATGAAATTCTTAGATGGTTTCGAACATTCGAATAATTTTACTGTTCTGCACATGAGCACATGAATGAAACTATGAGCTAGAGAATAATTTGAAAACTGCCAACTAAACTATTGATTGAAAAATACGAATGAAACTATCAAATTGAATGAAATACGAGTAAACTGTATTACTTGAATTATCGTCTCTAGGTTCATTGTGGAAATGAAAGGAATTTGAAACTTTTTTACTTCATAAATATTTCTTGCCTTTCTTTCCATGAATATATTAATTAGGCATTCATGTCGAGCAAATTTGAAAAATATTAGTAAAAGTGATTATTTGGTCTTTGGAATATTCAATTCTTCTCCGGTTCAACTCGCCCATCAGTTTTTGACGGATCCTCAACGCAATTCCCAAAGAATAGCAAGAAGCATACTATGTCTATGTTTATTATGATCCTTGATAAAAAAAATATGACACAGGTTTATGTTCGAAAATTTCAGGTTGAGTTTCGCACCGGCTGTGTAACTTCCATTTTGGAAAGAAAATTTTCATAGCTTCTCAAGAGAATTAATGACTAATGATGAGGTATGATAAATTTATCATGATTCAACCAACTTTCTTTTTCTCATCGTTTTCAGGATCTCCATTTCGAGGTCCAAATAATATTCGGGATCGAAGACCAGAGGGAAGTGGCAATAAAACATTCCTGTCTATTTCACTACCCCAGTTATTCGAGAGTAACAGTAGTTTATGTCTATTGCAGGAAAAGTTGGTCAGTCTAACGATATCACAGATCACTCGTAAATTTATCAAAGCGACAGAATACACCAAAATGGTTTCAACCGAAGATATAGGCCCAATTCCGTGCTTTACCATTATTTGGTACTAAAATCGAAAGAAAATTCTGAAACTTCAATTTCATTTCACATTATTGGGAGATGTTTAAATGAATGACACTGAAACTTATAATGATATTGGTGATTTATTAGGATCTGTAACTGAAGATTTGCAGAGGGAAAAATTTTCACAGTTGGAGAAACATTTCTTCACACCAGATTTGTCCTTCAGGATTCTAGATGACAGTATATATAAATTTTTCAATTTCCAAATCGATATTTGCTATTATAAACAATAATTTCAGTTGTTAGAAATCAGTTGCCTTCGATTTTCTAGTTATGCATAATATACTGCACTCCGTTTTATTGATAGTGAATTCGAAATAATCATTCAATTTCTTTATGGGTGTATTTCATTTTTTCGCAATTTTTTTATTCCTAACCTTTCGAACCCCAGATCACATTTTTAGGGCCACAATCATGACATTTTCTGCTTCTCAACTCGTGAACCAAACTTATTACAATAATCAATAGACTTTCGAATTGAAATTTCACTGACGTAGGGCTCTCTAGGTCACCTGCAGAAACCCAAAAAGTTTAGACGGTAGTGGTATGCAGTTTCATTCTCAATAATCGATGATATCGTAATAGTCTAAGAGCTACTGACGCACGTTTCATGAAGTGTTTTATGCACCTTGAAATTTTGCTATAATGCATCTCTTGGGTAGATGTGAAGGTGAGTATGTGTTGGCTAGACCTACCTTGGGACACCAGGTACTGCGCATAGAAGAAAGAAGAAAGTAGCTTAATCGGCGATAAATCGCCCAGTCTGGCAACCCTGCCAGGGTTATCAGCGAGTGATGAGCAGGTAGAAAGTCAGTCCTCGCGTTTCGATTGGTGGGCTGTGATATCGAAGAACGCACAGGGTTGTATTAGGCTGTCACAGTCTACTACTTATGAATAGTATTAATTAATACATATCGTTTGGAGAGAACGTATTATTTCAGACAATATGTCCAGCTGTCCAGCACAGATACATGGGATTGAAAACAATGTCGTATCAAATGAAGAGCGCACGGAAAAAACGATGAATGCCCAAGAACCAAGAATATTAAGGAAAGCAATTTTTAATTGAAATTCGGTTATAAGCTATTCACTAATTATCTTCAGCTAGTGAGAAAAACAGTCCCTCTTGATATGTTTTCTTATAATCACGTTTATAGCTAGCCATCAGAAATACCTTTCAGAATTCGAAATGCAAAATCTTTCATCGTTTTTGCCGAGTATATGAATTTTCAAATTCACGTTTTCTATGTGACTGTTATCGATATTCCCGTTCATTCAGGTACGAGAAGATGCAGCTTATTGACAGGAAAAATATTAGGTCTACAAATAAATTTGGTAAAAATGGACTGTTTTCATTCTTCCCATGTGCTCTTAAATTGCTAATAATAAAAATAGTCCTCCTCGAAATAGAATAAAGAAAAGGCATTTGAGGCATTCTATAGAAACACCTCTTTTCAGTAGTTCCAAGTCCTGCCCTGACCCACTAAAAGTGTATGCCTTTTGTTATTATTTTCAATTATTGAATTGAAGACGGTGTTTGAATGTCTTATTCATTATCCGTTGTGGAATTAGCTCAATTTTACATAGAAGATTGTTGGCTTCTTAATAAAACACGACAACTTTGGATAATTTTTTTATGTTAACCCCCTTGAAAGTGTCTGCCTCATTCATTATCCATTGTAAAATTAGCTCAATTTTACATTAATGATTGTTGGCTTCTGAATAAAACACTTCATTTAGTAAAGAAATAATAACAACTTTGTAAATTTTTTTTTTCATGTCAACCCCCTTGAAAGTGTCTGCCTCATTCATTACCCATTCTAAAATAAGCTCAATTTCACATTAAATATTGTTGGCTTCTGAATAAAACACTTCATTTGGGCCATATTTTTTGCACCTTTCCTCTATGCGCAGTACCTGGTGTCCCAAGATTGGTCTAGCCAACACACACTCACCTTCACAACTACCCAAGAGATGCATTATAACAAAATTTCAAGGTGCATAAAACACTTCATGAAACGTGCATCAGCAGCTCTCCGACTATAACGTTAGTGTAAAGCTGATGAAATCTCCTAACAGAGATTATTTACTCTATTAGCAAACTGATATAATTAGCCCTTGTCGCGCATTTTGATAAACAAGTTAGCATCATCTGAAGAAGAAATTGTTACTCAACTCACTCACTTGATAATCGCGGATAGTCGGTAAGACTGGATCAGGAATTTGGTGTTGGTGTAAATAATTTCTGACGAGAGTTCACATCATCAAAGCGAAAATCATCAACCAGATTCAACAAACCCAAACAAAATAATTTTTACTTTCCACACATTCAATAATACGTAGGTACCCAAAAATTGCACGTATGTGTTTTCCTCCAGAAAAAAAATAGAAAATAATCTAAAATATATCATATTTCCAGGATATTGCATATCGAGAAGGAAAAAGGTGAAGTTTCGAAGAAACTCAATCTATTTTTTATTTTGAAATTTATTGTTATAGTGGAGTCGTACATGAGCGCTTATAGCACGAAAATCTCGTAATTTGAATACTATAATTGTATCAG
Organism: Zygogramma bicolorata; assembly: GCA_032362365.1. Lineage (NCBI taxonomy): Eukaryota > Metazoa > Arthropoda > Insecta > Coleoptera > Chrysomelidae > Zygogramma > Zygogramma bicolorata. The sequence continues at coordinate 229,497 of JAVJAQ010005443.1, forward strand.
TGGTCATGCATGATAAAAGCCGTTCTCCACTCGAATATAATAACATTCCTCATTTTTTCAGATTCACCACAAAAAAATTACATTCGAACAGTATTTTGAAATGAATTTCCAACTTACAAGTATGCAATGATTCAAATCATGTTTCGAACAATCTGTTCAGGCCAATCTCAAATTACCTACACAGTAGGTTTCGGCTGGCACCTGTCAGAAAACAACTACTCCCCTGGCTAATACCACGAAGGGCATTGAATTATATCCGACCGGTGCCAGTGCAGGTTTCTTCACAGAAGTAAATCCTGCATTTGCTTTCGTCGATACAAATGAAGGAATTGATTTTCAATTATAGGGACGGACACACTTGCAGACCGGTTTCGGGCTATTTGGCCACTCGTCAGTGCAAGGCAGTGCCATCATCAACCTAAAGTCGATGATTTCCCATAATTAAAAATCAAACTCCATCACGAGTATCAAGTTCCGGCCAAAGCTGATGCGAACAACGAAGTTATTACGCCATCTACGCCATCTTACGCCGAAACCTACTGTGTAGGTAATTTGAGACTGGCCTGAACAGATTGTTCGAAAGATGATTTGATTTAACGCCAGTCTTCAAGTATGCCCACTGACTATGTCAAGTGTTTTTACATTTTCCTCGCAGGAGGAATGGGCGAATTCGGTTTGCTTTTGGAATACCTCGTCCATTGGTAGATCATATCATAGGTGATGTTCACGTACATAAAAAAACACAAAACGAGTACTAGTCCAAAACGACCTAAGTACAACATGTTTGAAATAATGAAAATAATTTCCAAACTCCTCGGTAAAGTATAGAAAAAACAAAAAAAAACTAATAATCACAGCCAGTTTCAAACCTTAAATGCCAGATGGCGAGTCTGAGTGCTACAAAAGAAAGAAATAACCAATTTCTACATGAACTATATAATTTATATGTAACAAATAGGATGAAACCTATAACTTTACTCGTATTAAAAGGTCTGCCATCTTTGGATATTTTTCAAAATGAAAATATTTGCCAGAACTTCACTATGGGAGCCAGAGCCCTCATTGCCCCCATGGTTACGGCGCCCTTGGGACCGCCATTCAATTTCCATGACTTCACTACTTTTGTGAAAACATACGATATCAAGCACACGACATCTAGTTCCTTTCGCCCTAGATCCATCGGTATGGTTGAACGTGCGATATAAAATATTAAGGGAATGCTGATATCTCAAAAGGATGGAGACCAGTTTGCTAGCTGTCTCAAATCATAATTTCACACCTGAAGACAATTTGTCTTATGCAAGTCAACTTTTGATGGGATGAAGATTAAGAATAACTCTTCCCGTTGGAAAAAAACAATTCAGAAAACCTTTTTTTTTTCATCAAAGAGTCAGGCAAGAAAGCAAAAAAAGGCAAAATATTATGATAAGTCTACAATAGCTTTGCCAAAGTTGAGACCGAATCAATCTGTATTATGTCAAGTTGCAGATAAAGATTTGAAACCGGCAGTTGTTGGATGTGTTGTTGACGAATGTGGTTAAAATGAATACAATATCATGTATGATGAGATCTGAAAGAAATGAGGGTGTCGTTTTCAGGAAATGATGATCTCTCACATCTAGTTCCTTCTACATCAAGTTTGTCAAATTCCAATCAGATGTACTTTCGATTAAACGGAACGATTCGATTCGAAAAGAAAACGCTCAAATGGGGCAGAAACTTCATATATGGCACCAATTGCATTATCCACATGTGATAACTGGCACAAAGTAACTCGCAGTGGTTGAATTGTTAAATCACCTGGAAAATTGAATTTGTAATTTATTTGGGTTGTTCAATTTCTCTATTTTTCAATTCTCCTGGAAGGGGCATATCATGTATCTTGGTTTCGTTTTACGATAGTGTATATCAAGTGAAAAGGCATAATAAATAAGGAATGATACAGATTTCATTGTGAGTGTAACTAAACTCTCTTCCACAAGTTATCATTGTGACTCAGGGGAATAGGGATAGCTCAAAAGTACATAACAACTTCATCACTAGGAAATTACTTTAAGTACTGTTTGAATATCATTATTTTGTGGTAGGTTCAGAACCCAAACATTTCTTTCAATTTGATATGCCGTATTGATGTTATTCTTTGTTGAAATGACAAACACAGGTCATCGAAAATATACAGAGTCCATTTTTTACATTATATCTGAATGAAGTGAGTCTCAACTCATGTTTAATAGTTCATTGATGACTCATTACTTTCAATATTGATTTAATTGGAAGAAGGAACATTGAATTTTATATATTATGTCATTACGAACAAGTAATATGTTTTTATGCCCTCATCATCAATAACTTTTCTATTCCTTACAACTGATACCGAGATTATTATTTTATGAATTATCAAGCAATGATTCGGATTAACTTTTTTGTAAAGATCAATTATGCTTATACCAAACTGGTATTATATGCACCCAACGCGCGTTTCGCTAACAAGGTATAAGCTTCTTCAGGAGAAGAAGATTTACACCCAATCTTCGATATGTACTTCTGTTATGTAGTCTGTTAACTACTAATTGTTCAAATGAATTTCTCAACAGTCAACTAAAAAGCGGGCTGAAATGGATATGCCCTTTGTCGCCATTCACATTTCTACATCATGATATTTCTAGACTATCGAGTTGCCTTCTGTCATGCGCAGCCAGTCTCAGATTGCTTTCACTAATTCTGTGATAATTGTCTGGAGAATTTCGAGCGACACCGGATTTTTCTTTCCTTACGTATCTCTTTTGTGCATAATGCTCTTCGAAGCGCGTTTTCATAGTTCATCGGCTCTGGTCAATGTATTTATTTTTTTCATCTTGACTATTGAATTCGTGAAATTCCGACTTTTCTGTGTTCTCTAATTTATATACCAAGGAGCTGTAGTTATTTATAAAAAGTTTTATGTGCTACTTCAATATTTACCTTATCGAATATGTTCAAGTCCTCTAGTGTACTGAGATCCTATGGGATAACTATAAACTTTTTACCGCATTTATCTTCTCGAAAAGTCGAAGATTCACCAAGTGTTTCCCTAAATTTACATTTTCCAATCATCTTATCAAATATCTCCTGGTTCAAACCGTTCACTTCAGCTATGTACCTAATTAGTCCCTTTTTATTGTCGTAGTTATCTATTTAAAGGAAATGTTATCAACCTATTCACAAGAAATTGCAATGCTGTCATTTTATAACTACTGCTCTTCGGGCTTGAAGGCCGTCGTTCTTTGGAATTTCTTCCTGACGTTTCGCTAGCGCGAGTGGCCAGCTTGTTCAGAGGCTTATTCATCTCCGATGACTAAACAGTTCGATTTCTCAAGGCGTATTTATATTGATGCAGGTAGTCTGGAGTGTTAATTACTTCTGTCGGGTTCGGGGAATAATCATCATTATTAGTTGCCGCACTACCTGCTGTGATTTCATTAGTTATTCTTGATTTCTTCAGAATCGGATTCCAAATTCTGTTTAGAGTCAACGCTTCTTCCTTTCTGTTGAAATTGTCCGCATGTTTTTGGATCTCTATTGCCTCCCGTACCAGTCGGCTATGGTAACCCTGGTTGGGGGCAATCAGTGTACGGGAGGCAATAGAGATCCAAAAACATGCGGACAATTTCAACAGAAAGGAAGAAGCGTTGACTCTAAACAGAATTTGGAATCCGATTCTGAAGAAATCAAGAATAACTAATGAAATCACAGCAGGTAGTGCGGCAACTAATAATGATGATTATTCCCCGAACCCGACAGAAGTAATTAACACTCCAGACTACCTGCATCAATATAAATACGCCTTGAGAAATCGAACTGTTTAGTCATCGGAGATGAATAAGCCTCTGAACAAGCTGGCCACTCGCGCTAGCGAAACGTCAGGAAGAAATACCAAAGAACGACGGCCTTCAAGCCCGAAGAGCAGTAGTTATACTAATAACCTCGGCCGCGAAAGCCTCAACCATTTTGTCTGTCATTTTATGTTATGGACAATGATTCTAGTTGTTGGGAATTAACCTGAACATGTTTGTGTCGTTTCTGTCGTTTCTATGAATATTTATTTATTTATTATTTATTTCTTCTGACCAATTCATCAAAAAATGGCAACTGTTTTTTTCTCTACTTCCTGTTTAATTTCTTTACTCTTACATCTGCTGTTTGGTGCTGGAAGGATATTCTCAATTTTGGTTATTCTTGTATCCATCAAAGCGAATATGGCATCAACATAATATCTCATTCAGAGCCTAGGGAAGTAACTGGGTTTGTTCCTAGCATCCGTCTCAAACCCACCCCATGAACAGTGCATAGCCTCGCCCGTAGATCAAAGCATTTAGATTTGATATGGAGGTTGGACAAAATTTACATGAAAAGGCATCATTTTCAGTACTTTTGGCTTTCGAGAGGGCATCACCAAGTTTTTTTTTAATTGGATGGGGGTCAAAAAGGACTTGTTCGATTCTCAGGAGTTAACCAGTGTCGGATAGAAAATCAAAATACTTATCAAATTGATAGCACCCTCTCGGTAGAGAGTGACGTCAAACTTTTGTTTTTTTCATCAAAACGTGCCAAAAATGAAGCCTTCAACTTTAATATCTGGTCCCGTCCTTACTGATTTTGTGAATAGTGTTCGCATTCGACATTCATCAAAAACTCTACTGAGAATTATTTATTGTAAAGTCTACACTATAAACTTGAATTTGAATTGAGTTATACTCTTCCTAAGATGGAAATGTGGATCAAACTTCCAACTTCTCCATTAATTGTTATCAGCGCACCACATTGAGTTTGATGGAGCAATTCTGCAATTCTGTTGAACCGAATAGGTAAAGTGATGTAGATATATTTTAGCATTTTCATGAATGAACCGTAAACATATCACCTGAGATTATTTGGTATTGGTTGTATTTTTCATTCCCTTATCGAAAATTGTTATTTTCATACTGATTAGGTAAATGAACAAGTCTTTGTATTCCGAACAGTTTTTTTAGCTCTGGCGTAGTCTCATGTCAAAAAACTCAAACATTCAACCTTCATTTCGTAGAAGCTTTGATTACTGATGAAAACGTCAAGCTGGCAACGGAAAATGATTTTGAACAGTTTCCATTAGCACTTTAAAAATTATATGACCAACCTTTCTCTCTTGGAAGGACTTCAATAGTTTCTTAGCTTCACGGAACTCTCATTCTATCACCGGCTGAATTGGAGGCGTGCTTTTCAGGACGAGAGAACGCGCGTACTGAAGTTCCGGAAACTGAAACTTTAACGTGGCGATATATTTACGATGATGCACATGCTCTTTAGCAGGTTCGAAAGCGAATTCACTGGACTCTTGGGAAAGCTTGATTACTGTTTGTGACTTTTTTAGATCTTTGTCATTGTTGACTCAATTCAAACTTTTTGCGCTTGAGGAAAGCAAGAAAAATATGGATATGATGAGATTAAAATGATGAAGGAATCACAACTAGGTACTGTTTGAAAGTCATTTTTTCGTCGTGGCTGAATTGTTTGTTACGGAAGCGCAGGTGGGCCAAACCTTTTCCACTTTTTTTTTTTTTAAATTCCGACTTTTATCTCGAAATTTTGACTTTTATCTCGGAATTCCGACTTTGGAGTCAGAGATATGATTCCACCACAAATTCTCACCATCAAACTTATGAAATTCAACTTATCAATTACAAATAACATGCTCTTCGAAGTTTAAGGGGGCCGTGTCCCCGCATCCCCCCTTGGATGCGCCAGTGACGAAACGTTGCATTTGGACTACACTGTCTAAGCATTTAGTCCTGATATGTACAATATGTATATACAATCTATACAGTGCACTTATTTAATGTCCTCCCTCCCTTTTATTTTTTGAACGGGTCAACTCAGAAAATTGAAACTTAAGATGATGAAATTGATATGTATGAATGCTATATTTTGGAGTAAAATTTACACATGAAAAGTTCAAGATGGCGACTGGGCGCCATCTGGAGAAAAAAAAATTAATGGAGAGGGGGTCTTGTGATACATCATTTTGAAGCTCCTGACGAATACTTCACAACCCTAGAATATGAAGTCAATATCTTCACCTACTACAAAATGGCGGAACATTCAATAATTACCTGAAAAGAAACACATTTATTCAAGATTTATTTATTCATTTATTAACATTAATATCGATATTTCTAGAAATATTGGTTTTTCTCTGTCATATGGCAATCCCAACAACCCGATAAGTTGTGATAGGTTATTTTTCGTTTATAACAAAAGACAAAAATGACAGTGAAACGAACATCATATTGTTCAGTTGAAATATTCTCATTCAGTTTCCTATTTCAAAAGTAGATAGATACCACGTAAACTAGGTATCTCCAAAATGGTCAGTTGAACAATATTCAACAGGGTAATTTTAATTTAAATGTGCTGTTGTTCCGCTAATCACCGAAATCATCGAAGTGAATCCTAATGAATTCGATATGGATACACATACCGCATAACTCCAAACAAGTAAAAAACTATTTGGGAAAAATTTTCCATAGTCGTTGTATTGGCCATTGATGTACTATGGAATGGCCAGCCCGCTTGCCAGATTTGATACCTATAGACTTTTTTTATGGGGCTATTTGGAGTTGAAGGTGTACGAAACTAAACCTGCTTCAATATTGAATGTATACGGCGGGGAATGATTAAATATTTGTGAAAACACCGACGTTGCTGAGTTAGAAAATTTTCGACGTGAAATATCGGATAGGCTGTTCTTATCTCAAGACGTTTAAGGCAGCATCTTCTGAACTGAGCTCAGCTTATTTCCTCAACTTATGAAGTCAAACGTCAATATCTGCAGGCCATTTTTAAATGTTCCGCCATTTTGTAGTTGGTAAAGATATCGACTTCATATTCTAGGGTTGTAAAGTATTCATCAGGAGCTTTAAAGTGATGTATCACAAGACCCCCCTTTCCATTTAATTTTTTTTTCTCCAGATGGCGCCCAGTCGCCATCTTGAACTTTTCATGTGTAAATTTTACTCCAAAATATAGCATCCATACATCAATTTCATTATCTCAAGTTTCAATTCTCTGAGTTGACCCGTTCAAAACATAAAAGGGAGGGGGAACATTAAATAAATGCACTGTATAGATTGTATGTACATATTGTATATATCAGGACTAAATGCTTAGACAGTGTAGTCCAAATGCAACGTTTCTTCACTGGCGCATCCAAGGGGGGATACGGGGACACCGCCCCCTTAAACTCCGAAGAGCATGTTATTTGTAATTGATAAGTTGTATTTCATAAGTTTGATGGTGAGAATTTGTGGTGGAATCATATCTCTGACTCCAAAGTCGGAATTCCCTGAATAAAGTAGAAATTTCGACATTTAAGTCGAAATTTCGAGATAAAAGTCGAAATTTCGAGATAAAAGTCGAAATTTCGAGATGAAAATCGAAATTTTGACATTTAAGTCGAAATTCCGAGATAAAAGTCGAAATTTCGAGATAAAAGTCGAAATTTCGAGATAAAAGTCGGAATTTAAGGAAAAATAAAAATAGAAAAGGTTTGGCCCTTCTGCGCTTCCGTAGTTTGTCCAAAGATTTTAGAGTTCTTAACTTACCACAATCTGCAAAAATAAGAATTAATAATACATTCTATACAAGTGTAGAGAGGCAGATTTTCATTCTACTCCAAATTGTTGCCGAGTTGATAATAATCCGGTCAAAATGCATTGAAGGTTACATCAATCCGCACCTTGCTAAAAATTGGCATGAATGTTGGGAACCCTATTTTACACAATTTGTCAATTATCCACATCAATCCGAAGTGTGGAAAAAAAATTATTCTAGGTCAAATGTTGCAAAAATCGGTTTTTTGAGTCTTCTAGCTAAACGGTAAGTTTTATAATAAAAATAGGTGAGACAGAAATCATTCATCATGCAATTATCTATAAAAATTTGTCACACACTTTTTTTCCTAAGAATCACCATTTCGGAGATACAGCGATGCAAAATGTTGAAAAAGTTGTATTATTCATAATATGCACACGTTTCCGTGCCACCCGTGAGGTAGTGTACATGGCGCGTTTTTTTACGTGGTTTCCCCGGTAGGCCTATTCCACGATCTATTGTGCTTCTGTTGAGTTAAAAGCTATTGCATTAAATTGAAAATGGTACTATTGTAAATAACAAGAGCGGTGTAAGTAATGCGTAAATTGAAAAAATTATTCGTCAGATCGATACTCTTCGAATGGAACATAATCCATACTGTCTTGCTCTTCTTCTCCTTCTTCTTCTTCTTGCTGGGTACAAATAAATTGTTCAAAGAGCGATGCATCAGATGTCCCCTCGCCTATATCGTAAGAATCCTCTTCTACTGGCGATTCGATATTGGAGCACGATTGACCTCGACAACTGATACATGCTAATAAACAAAACAAACCAACGTTCTAACAGCCGCATTTAGCATTACACCCCGTTTTGCACTTGCAAAAAATTGAAATGAGGAGTTTTCCGGTGCAGGAGGAAGTAAAGTCTGAACTGGTTCCAATATATTGTCAATTAACTCCCAATCCCAGTCTTCTGGGTTAAGTTTATTACCAAGCCATTCTTGAACTTGATAATATACCCGAAATAGATGTTGATGAGCAGAAGCAGAGGTTGGAGGAAGACAAGCTAATTGTACTTGTTTCTTTTTATACGTATCGAAACTTATCTAAGCACGTAATTTTTTTTGGAGCTCCGTAAATTGAAAGAAGAAAGCGAATTCCGTTGGTGATTACAGCTTGTGGAGTAGAAGTACTTTCTGTGAAAACGTTAGCACAATCAACTGAATCTTGTCTCTCAAACAATCGCAGAACTGATCTCTCACCTCTCCTGAAAAATGCTGATGTCGTGTCGCAACCAGTTACCATATGTTGAAATAAGATGTGATTTTGGCATTTTAGAAAAGCAGATAAACCCTGGATGAATATATTTTTTATTGTTGTTGAGCCTTCCCAGGTTTTGAAAAATAAATAATTTTTTCAGTTGGAGTTCGAGCAGTAAGTTATACCAACAAATAATCATCTTCACCAAAAAGAATAGTTGGATTTATCGAGTTGAATTGTTCTATTGCTGTTTCAACTATCAGGACATCAGCATCATTATCAGTTTGCTTTACAGAAATATTTTCAGACGTAAATTTTTCATTGAAATGAACCGAGACTTGTGTGTAATACTATTCTTTCTAGCGAGGCCCTTCAAAAAGGAGGGGTAAAAAGGAGTAGAGCAGGTATACGAATGGTTGATGTAGGTTTTCTGCTCCTCGCGTGTTGTGGTTATGACGGGTGCTGTTTTCAGGTAATTCTTGTAATTGTTTTTGTACATTTAAAATAGTTTAAAATATATACAGTGATGGAACTGTTAGGATAGATGATTCAAAAAATATTTGCCTGCATGACGTTATTTGGTTGACCCCTTCAATGCATCTGACATTTTTTTTGAGTCATGAATATATTGTCAGTATGACTAGAGCCTCCCCAGAATACCAAACCGTATGACAAACTCGACTGGACCAGACCATAGTAAACCAGCATTAATATGTCCCCAGATACTGTGTCCCTCAGTTGCCTTAGTACGAAGCAATTTTCACTCAGTTTATCATTTAATACATTGATATGGCTGTCCCAGCTCATCTTGTGATCAAAAGTGACACCTAAGAATTTAGTTGTTGTTTGCTTCTTGCCATTGTTCATTGCTGATCAGATTCCTGAATGTTATTAAATCAGCGTCTGACATATCCCTGTTCATATAGGGTTCATTCTTTGCTGAATTGCTAATAGGAAGTTCACACTGATATATTTGAAATGAATGATCTGATATGTGATTACCTTTCACATATGTGTTTTGACACATAAGTTTTGAGAAGATCAAATCAATGCATGTGGAGCTTTCGCATGTGATAAGTGTGGCTTCTGAAATGTAATTTTTCATTCCAAATTCTCCGAATATATTTATTATATCTCTTTTATGTATTGTATCTGTAAACATATTAATATTCATATCTCCACCCACTATGTAGTAGTTATCATTTAGTTACCACACATCAGCTCATACAATTTCCCTAGAAATATTTTTACCTCACTATCAGGTGTTCTATATAGGCATACAACATATTGTTTAAAAAAAAGTTGTTCGTTCCGTTAACCAGCCGACGAACGTCAACCCTCAGAAGTCGAAACTAGTGCGAGCAATGGATCAACGAAGCCTTACCTTTTAACGTGCGATTACCCAGCACGGTGGTCCGGCGAGGATTCGAACCCCAGCCTCCCGCTTTATAGGCAGATATGCCCACCCCTTTGATATCCACTGAGACTAACATTACTAATTAACTTGAAATCTTTTAGTTCAAATACCTGGATTTCTTGTGCGTTGAGCCAATGCTCTGAAATACAGCAAATGTGAACGTCATTCAGGTCAAATATCAGTTCCATATCACTAGCTTTATTTGAATATCGATATGCATAAGTACAACATTTTCAGTTAGACTAGTCTTCCCATTTGTAAAATTTCCTTCGTTTTGTTCCTTGTTTCTTCTAAAAAAGTGTTTGGTCTCTCATGTTCTTCTGACTGTTGGGATTGATGTGGATTTTCTAGAAAGCGTTGACCCATCTTGAAGTTGAAGCGACTGTATATAACCTTCTTTGGTCAAAAACTATTTGCATAAACTTGCTCTTTGAGATGAGGTTCTACACCGATCATGGAGGATTGGTTGTCCCGCCTGGAACTTCTGGTTGGTAATTTTTTTACACCAGTGTTTGTGGAGTTGGTGCGAGAGTTTATGTATGTTTTTATGTTTTTTTCGTTGTTTGTCTCTGGAATTCTTGTTAGGAATAGCCAAATTTTCTTCTCATTGTCATCTCTTCCATAGAAATGATACCATTTCCTTTCATGCCTCTTCTCCAACGTCTCATTACTTCAGTGAAATTTTCCTCTTCATTTATATGATTTTTTAAGTTGATGATTTCATTCACTTTTTGTTTGCTTTTGGCTATGAAATGACCTGCACTTGAATAATAGAAAAGACAGTAGAAGACAACTGTAATATATATATATATATATATATATATATATATATATATATATATATATATAAACTAGATTTGGAAGTTCTCAGGTTTGCGGTCTGTTTACTAATAAAACTCATTTGTTCTTGATCTCAATATTTCGCTAATGTTTATTAGCTTCATCAGGAGAAAAGCTACAAAGAATGTGACAAAATTGTACAAGATTGAATCGAAAATAACAGTTCTACTTACAATCATAGAATTAATATTCCTGGTGTGTTCATTGCCTTGGGAAGCTGAATCGAACTACCCATGCTCGCATAGTTACTGCCTCAGTTTGAGTGATCACTGATGATATCAGTGATGATAGCCAGCTAGTAAGACAACTCAGACCTAGACGCAAGGTCACTCAGTCTTGAAAATGGCTCCGAAATGGGAGCACTGATGATATCAGTGTCAGTAATATTTTTGTTTCATATCGATGTTTCCAAAAACTATGTTTTAGTCATATCTTACACAAGAAATTCTGTATTGTTTGTGTCAGTTATTGTATATTATAGACTACACATGCTTTCAATTAGTTTCAAATTTTTACATATTATGACTATGTAACTCAATATCTTTTTATTTCAATTTTACGTGTATTTGATATTTCAAAATGACCAAATCTCTCGTGTTCAGGAACACAGTCTAGCTTTTGGCTAAAGTGAACCTCAACATACAATACTAATACTTACATAAATCGATAACAAAAAAACGCAGTCATTTTGAAATACCTGATATTTATTCACGAAATGTATCTATAACCTATTTTTATTGTGATGAAATGATTGAATGAATATTATTATTATTATTATAATATTACAGAAATGTGATTGAGATGAACTCTATCTCGAATGTATACTTACTTTTGTAAGCTGAGTGAAATATTGAAATATGTATGATCCTTAATGTCTCAAATGAAATAATTCACTAGCGAAGAGAGTTTTATGTTTTTTTTTTCAATTTGTGAGAATTGGCTGCGAAGAAATCTGATGATGAGAAACCTCTGGAAGTGTGGTTTGCATCTTTGTTCCCACTCAGTTCAAAATCGAAGTTATTTGTTCACCAACCAGTTTTTGTTGGAAATACGAATTGAATTCCCTCTTAAAGAGCAGAGTCATTTGAGGAGTCAGATGAATAAATGTTTCTCACTATTCCATTTCCAACCTGGAGACTTGCCAAATAGCGCTCGCCCAGTGCATCATTTTCGAGAAAATTCAACTATGACGAAGCAACAAAGAACCGACTTCAGAAACTGCACACAATAAACACCCATTATGAATCAAAGTGAAGGAAGAGGTATCTTGTAAGTACAGGAAAATAAAAGGAACTTCAATGAAACAATTTATACTAGAACTACAGTTTAATCTTTACAAAAAAAAATACATTAATGCATACTTTTTCTGTCAAAAGTCAAATAAATGCAAAATCAGTAAAAAAAAGTGATATTATATGAATACCCCAATTCAAAACTGGCCTTATATATCATAAAATCTTGCGAGTAACAATGTGCAACAAAAATAATTCCACTATAGTGTCAATAATATATGGAGTAACTCAGGTATGCTGGGGTTGGTCTTACTGCATATACATATAACGTCACTCAGCAGTACAGTACAGATTTTCTCAACCAATATTCCCAAATTTGTGGTGATTACTAAAAAGTCCTACACATTAGGGAGATCCGATAGATCATATTGGAATAGGAATTTTTTACGATATGACCACTTTGATTTTCATTCGTATCAGATATCTCAACAATGAACAGCCGTTTATTAGGAAAACAGTGAGATGTTTTCTTGAATTCGATGAGAAAATACAAAAGGATTTTTATCGAAATTAAATCAAAATACACTGACACGAGAATATTCAATTCTCGGACGATTTCAACAATAGATGATTTTATGGTTCCATACATGCGGCATTGTCCAATTGAATCGAGAAATTGAAAAACTGTTTCGAAAATCACTGGACTAGTAATACTTTATTGTGCGTCACTTAATTTTATTTCCAATGCAGTATAACTTCTAGTTCTTCTGAAATATTCCCACAAAAAACGCATCTATATGAAAAGAACCATATAAACATCAGAACTTAGTTCATAAGCATATAACAATATATATGATGCTACTATATATATACTACTTATGAATGTTTCGAGGTCTCATGAAGATGATAATATCAATATATCAGTAAGATTCAAATAGAGCGCAAAAACAACTAAAGCGTTTCCTATGCTAGAATTTATATTCCTTCAATGAACAATGAATAGTATCTATTCCAACTAGAGTGGGATAATACTGAATCAACGTTGATTCTATAAATCTAAAATAGATACTATGTACACAACTACTGACAATACCTATATTAGATGTATTTGCATGTCCCAAGTATACTTCATACCAATGATACATTTAAAATTCATCATTAGACGTTGATTCACGTGGATGAAATATTATCATTCATTTTCAATTAATATTTACCTTGCTCTTGATGAATCATCCGGTGGTTATATTCGAAATATTTTGGTGAATGAATAATCTGGTTGATATTGGATATTGATACAGAAGAATATAGTGAACAGAGGATTGGCTGTGCTCCATCCATCCTCACGAAACAAATATCATCAAATCAAAACACTCTATATCTAATCGAACAAGCGCAATGCATTACCATCACCCTGATATAACAATTACCCCGCAAACAGAGAGATGAACTATCTAATATTGTGAACCGAACTATCTAGACCAATGCCATTCTAAGAAGAACTGAAATAATAATTCACAATCCGAGCCCCATATGTTTCAAATAGGTGGCAGTTGTTGAAGCCCTCTGAGGCCCAATGAAATCATAGGTCATTTAGTCTATCATCAATTCGAAATGAACAGACCCTCTTCTTTCCAAACGGTCATGAATTATATTATTGGCCCATGCTTTACATTCGATGTTGATCAATACTCCACCTGGAAAGAAAAAAAAATGTTGCACCTAAATCTGGTATTTTATAGAGGACAAAATGAGAGTGCGTACTTATTTAGGTGAGTATATTCAGTAGCTAACAGAAACCCTAATAGATGTTTGACAGTAACCAAAATCTTGATTATGAGGTTCAGAACTAGTCACCGGCAAATATCTGGCGGTTACCCACTGCTGTTTGTTTTGTGTTACGAAAGTAACCACGAACTTATAGCTCATTAGGAAACCGCTGTCAAAAACTTCTGGTGAGTAGCAGCTACCAATAGACCAATTTTGGACCATACCCTGAATATAATGCTAAAACTCACAGACATAGAGATAGTGGTGCACCTGCTTGTTTGCAATCGATTTGTCTTGATTACAGTTTTCGAGAAAATCTCTATTTTCGATAGATATATATATATATATATATATATATATATATATATATATATATATAAAATCTGTCCCAAATCAATTTATCTTGTCATTATACCATATACGCGGATGATACAGTGCTTTTATTTGCAAATAAAAACCATTTGATTCTAGAAAAAACGATAAACGAGGACTTACTAAAATTTTAAAAATGGCTTCATTCCAATCTCCTCTCTATTAATTCCAAGAAAACCGAATATATGATTTTTCAACAAAAAAATTAACAAAATATCAACTTGAATATAAAAATAAAAGATGAGCAATTGGAACAATCATCTTTGAAGAAATATCTTCGCATTTGGATTGATGATAAATTGAATATACAGGGTATCCAACATCGAAAAGAATATTTTCAAATAAAAGACCCAACTTGAAAATCTGTACTTATCTCTGTAAGAGTAGTAGTTGGAAACTCTGTGAAAGGAGTGTTGTATTTTCAATCATGTTATTGCAATTCTCGATTCATGTTACCTATTGTTTTCAAGAGTTTCGATTCCGAACCTTTTTTATCATTTCCCGCACTTCACTGTAGTTATTGAAATTATTGAGTTTTGGTGCCCCATGTACACTTTTTGATATAATCACCTTTGATTTGATAAGATTTTCACAAAAAATGTACAGCAATCAAATAAATCATGAATATTCTATGGAAAATACCAAACAAAGCATTTTTGCATTTTGTCGCCCTCTAGCGGCTCTCCTAATCATACGATCCTCTCACAACTTGCCAAAATTGGGTAGGGTCTTGAACCAAACAAAACATCAAAATATTATCGAAATTTACTAAGAGCCATTTTGATAGGGTTTCGTGCCCAGTCCTTTTGTTTCAATTCATCACTACAGGAAAAATAAAAAGATTGTGTGAATTGCGATAATTTGCAAATACAATATCCTACATAATATATCATTATAAACACTCAGAGAATAAATTATATGTTTCTCATTATCAAAAAACACTTTGTGGGCTTCAAATTGGACCGCCTAAAACGATGCTACACCTGTTGTTTATTATACAGTGAGCACCATATGTAATGGATAAATTCATTTTCTACGTTATTAGTCATTTTCAAGAAAATCCCCGAAACACGTCGATTCATGTATTCGAAAAGACACTCTGTGTCATGAAAAAAATCCCCCCTCCTTCACCTCCCCTCAACGTGACAGCCATCCCACCAATTTTTTAAAATGCGAAAGGGGGTCAAAGGATACCTCATTTTGAAGGTAATTCAATTTTCTGTACAGCCATATCTTCATTTTATAATTTCGTGCATGCGTCGAAACAAAAGCAATTGAATAAATTGTGTTATCTAAATCATTTATTAAAGCGGTAGCAATCAATGTGCAACTATCGGAACTCCTCAGGTCAAATGTTCAAACTGACAGCCATTTGTTTCTTGACAATAATAAAGACGATGCTGAAAGTTATTAACAACATCTTGAATGGTTTTGGGAGTGATACGTTCTATTTCTCCCCTAATTCTGATTTGCAAACTTTCAATATTGTTTGGTCTATTGACGTATACTGTGGATTTTAGGTAACCCCACAAAAAGTAGTCAAGCGGTGTCATGTCGGGAGAACGAACTGGCCATTCTGTGGCACCTCGTCTACCAATCCATTTGTTGGGAAAAACTTCATTCATATGCACGAAAGTCAGCTGCAAAATGTGGTGGAGCACCGTCTTGCTGATACCAGATACTCCTATCTATTTGATTCGGATTATTATCATCCGGAAAAAGTCTTTTCAGCGTTGGAACTGAAAAATTAGTCAAAAACGTTCACCGGTCAATGTTTCGTTCAAAAAATATGGTCCAATCATGCGATTATTTATAATCCCTGCCCAAACATTAAATTTTCTGGGATATTGACGGTTCCATTTAGAAAAAAGTTGACTCGACTCGAAGGATCTCGCAGACACCTGACTTCCATTATTTCGCAAAACTCAGTTCTGCGATCTGGATCGTCTTCGTTGAGTTCATGTACCAATTATACTTTATAAGGGGGATATTTTTCACTTTTAAAAACACGCAATATTGAAGTTTGACCTATGTCGTAATCGGTGGCAAGTTGTCGGGTAGGTTTATGTGGATTTTCCTCGATGTCTACCAAAATATCCAATTTCTTCCCATCGTCAATCAAAACACTCCTGCCTGGTTTTGGAATATCTTTGACAGTCCCAAATTCATGGAATTTCGTTTCTATTCTACTAACGGTAGATTGAGAAATGTGATGATCAGGATATTTATCATTGAACATTTCACTCGCATTCTTCTGGGTTCTAGTTTTGTCCCCACATCCCAGCATTATTAACACTTCTATTCTTCGACGTTCAGTCAAATGAGACATTGCCAGCCTTTTGTCTGAAAGTAATACTGAATGAGAACAACAACTGCAAAACTGTTTCTCTTCAGCACGTTCACAGAAAACATATTTTTTTTTACTCAACTGGCACGGCTGACAAACGACGGTTGGTGAAAACAAACAAAAAAATTGATTCTACAGCGGACGGATTCAATGGAATACCTACGTGATACCTTTCAACACTTGGAATTTTTTGTTTCATCATGACGCATGCACGAAATTAAAAAATAAAGATATGGCTGAACAGAAAATTGAATACCCTTCAAAATGAGGTATCACTTAACCCCCTTTTGCAGGATGTGGAGTTTACTCCAGATCACTTAGCCTAAGGATTAAGTGGGGAATGGGAAAAAATACCAGCGTGGTTCAAACAGAACTGGCTGGTATCTCAATCGCCACAAAAGAGCTAACCAGAAAAGGAATTTCTGGCAAAGACATAATAATCTACACTGACAGTAGACAAGCCCTAATAACCTTGAATAGACAACGTATTATCTCAGGGTTAGCACTAGAGTGCCACCCAGATTTAGCTAACGCCTCGGTAGATAATAATATCGTACAAAGGTGGGTGAAAGGGCACGACAGGAGCAAAGGTAACCGCATTGCTGACTCTTTGGTCAGGATGGCGGCTGGAATGAACATTTTGGGACCAGGTGACACCCATGGCTTGACGACTTCGACAATTGCGGAACTAGCCAAACGTTACACCCATACTCAAACCCTCAAAAGATGGGATGAAACCAAAGGATGCAGTTTTGCCAGGATCACCCTGGGCGACCCTGAGAAGCTGGATCCAAATAAATATTTGGCGATGACCAGGAAGAACCTACGTTTAACAGTGGGATTTCTGACTGGACACTGTCAACTAAGGAAACACCTCCATATTATGGGGCTAGTGGACACACCTCTATGCAGGATGTGTGAACAGGAAGATGAAACTGTCAGGCATGTCTTATGCGAATGTCTGAAGCTATCGTCGATAAGAGAGTGTGTGTTCGGTGAGTCTTGGCCTACACCTGCCGATATTAAGGAGATGTCCCCTGGTGACCTGTCCTCCTTCCTGGATAAGGCAGGATGGACAATGTCCTAGGAGGGCGACTCCTTGGGAGGATGTACAATGAGCCATATTGTGGCCTAAGTGCTGTGGGTCTATACTCACCCTCCCTACTCTACAGATACAGATACAGACCCCCTTTTGCATTAAAAAAAAATGGGGGGATGACTGTCACGTTGAGGGGGGTGAAGGAGGGGGGATTTTTTTCATGTCACAGAGTGTCTTTTCGAATACATAAATCGACGTGTTTCGGAGTTTTTCTTGAAAATGGCTTATAACGTAGAGAATGAATTTATCCGCTACATATGGTGCTCACTGTATAATAGCTGGGCGTGTTATAGTACTACTATTATAATAATGTAGTATACTAGTACAACTATAATAATGTGGTGGTATTATAACACGCCTGAATAAGAGGGAAAAGCGTGTAGCGGTTTCGTGAACTGTTTAGTGAACATCACGCAATAAATTGTTTTTGATTAAGTTTGATATCAAAAATGTGAATTTGACTTCGTGAAATTGCCTCCGCACTATGGTTTCTCTATACTGGTTGTCCTGTTGAAAAATTAATTAATTTTTAGCCTTCACTTACGTCTAGGTTGTTCAAAATGGACTGCGACCAGTGGGCTCAAGTAGCCCTCTTGATTCCTGAATGGGAAGTACTGTGACATGAATCCTCTTTGGGGTATATATCGTAATGGGCCAATGTTCTCTTTATCAGCTGGATTCTCTCCCTCGCACGTCACCCAAACCATTTCATGCTATTAAACATATACAATTTATAAGTAGCAAAATACTGCTACAATGTTATTCAATAAAGACACACCGTAGAAATAGTCAGAGGGCATACTTGAACAAATTGTTCATTTAGAATATCAAAAACATACCTGCTGTAAAGACTGAGCGTCTTCTATATCTTTTCTAAGATAATCACTCATTTTGTCGGGTCCAGGTAGATTTGAGGTATTGAAGTATTCGGGCTGCCAGTTATATATCTAAAAAAAAAGTCATTTCAGGTCATGACAATCAGGATCTCTATTATTTTCATCATTATTTCTGACAGGACTTTGCTGAACCTTTTTCTCATAAACTAATATCTCAAAAGTGTGTAGGATACACCCATCTACTGGAGAAAGCATGATCTCGATATTTTTACGAACAAGAACTTCGACATCTTCTGGTCGAACGTTAATGTTTCTAGTTGAAAAATAGTGATTGTATCATTCCTTAGAGATATCCATAAGCAGAACGAAAGAATTCATAACAGAGATGAACTCAGACAGTTTTGGCCTTTCTCAAGAAATATTCGTCCCATTCATGTCGGAAATACTGCAACGTCTGAGAGTAGTTTCAAAATGTTCGGCAATGTTGTTCTCTAAAGTCGATACGAAATTCCCCAAAGCACAGTATCGAAGCACACAGTATCTGAGAAATTGCATGTTTGAAATTCAGACCTACTTCGAGGAAAATCGGAATTCTATTCTGAAAAATATTTTCCACAACGAATTCGATAATGGAAATCAAACGCAATCTATTGCAACTATTAACAAGTGCTTTTCAGAACTGCTTGTAGGTTTCTATCATAATTTTTCGAAGATATTCTACAACGGAAAATGATATTGGTGCTGTATGTTTCACGATAGTGTCAAGAATTTTCAACCACCTACCTTCTACATGATATCAATAATCTAATTTCCCTGATATCAAGAGTTATTAAATTGAATTCACACCAACTATATTCACGCGATTCCTATCGGAGAATACAAATTTTCAAAGTTTCAGATTCATCATAGTCATATTGGATGGATCTGAGATAATAATATTGAGAGGTTACTGTTTGAACGTCATCATTTTGTGGTGGGTGAATTCTCTCTTAGTATCACTACTTTTATTCGGGTTTGAAGGCCGTCGTTTTTTGGAATTTCTTCCTGACGTTTCGCTGGCTCGAGTGGCTAGCTTCTTCAGAGGATCATTCATTTTGGAATTCACTCCGATGACTGGGGATTGTTTCTTCGCAAGTTGTATTCATGCCGTTTCAGGTAGTTTGCGGTGCTAATTATTCCATTCGGATTCGGGGAATTGTCATTGATATTGATTACCTTGTTTACCTCATGTGAGTTCGGAGAATAATCATCATTATTATCTGAAGAACTACCTGCAGTTATTATCGATTTTCTTAAAATGGGATTCCATATTCGGTTGAGGTTGACAGCTTCTTCTTTTCTGTTGAAATTATCCGTGTGTTTGTGGATTTTTATTGCCTCCCGTACCAGTCGGCTATGGTATCCCTGGTTGGGTGCAATCAGTTTTGCATTTTCAAACAGAATCCTGTGGTTTCCCTCACTAAGTGCGTGTTCCGCCACAGCCGACTTGTCAATTTGCCCTAGTCTGCAGCTTCTCTCATGTTCCTTCAGCCTAGTTCCCATGGATCTTTTGGTGGTACCGATGTATACCTTCCCACAGGTGCACGGTATGCGATAGATCCCTGCTGCAGACAGTGGATCTCTTTTGTCTTTAGCCGATCTGAGGCTCTGTTGAATCTTCTTTGTGGGTTTAAATAGGAATAAATATGTATATGTATGTTGTGTATAAATAAGTGTGTGTGTACGTTTGTATATTTTTAACGACTCAGAGGAATTTTAACTGCGTTTCTGTGACTCTGAACGGTGTCGTTCCTATTACTTTATATGTTCATCTCTTATTTTAGATAGTTTTATGATTTCTATATATATTTTATCAGCATTGTATATTTTTCTCTCTCTATTTTATCTACATTCTTACTGCTATTTACAAGCTTTGTCCACAAGATTTACAGTTAATGACAATAAAGTATATTTATTATTATTATTATTATGTATTTGTCGTCTAAACAAGCCTAGTCGGGTCCGTACTCCCCACTGCTCCGACCCAGTGGGCGGACGCGCTAGTATAATTAACCAATGACCACTCCCCGCACCGCGGGGTAAGTGGTCACTGGCTCCGAGAATCGTGAGTCCTGAGCAGACGCAACGAACCGAGAATAACGGCCTTCTGCATGCGACCGGCCAAGTTCTCTGCCGCATTACGGCATGCCGGTATGATCTTGAGCTCCGAGAGTAGCGTTGTTCTGGAACCACCGAGAACACCTATAATCAGAACCACTAACTTGACAGAATAGTCCGGGTGGAGCCTGCGGAGTTCGTAAAGTAAGTCCTGGTACTTTGTCCGTTTTTCCTCCTCTTTTCGGACGATATTCGTTTCGGCAGGGGCCGAAAACTCAATAACGAATATCGTCTTACTTCGGTGGTCGAAGAGGACTATATCAGGCTTATTGGCCTGTATTTGCCTGAGGGTGGGGAATGAAAAGTTCCAAAAAATTCGACACCTTCCATTCTCCACTACGGACTCAATATCCCCTGGAGCGTAAGGCAGCACCGGTGTCCTGTCTATTTCATACGAGTGCCGAAGAAAATAGTACAGCACTCGTAGGGCCGCGTTATGGCGATGGATATAGGCCGAGACCGCATAAACTGCACAAGATGACAGCAAATGCATCAAAGTCTCGGGCGCCTGTCGGCAGGCCCTGCATCTAGTATCAGGGACCTCTATACCCATCACGCGGCTCCGGTAGACTAGGGTGTTGAAGACACCGTCTTGGCACGCCATGATAAACCCTTCAGTCTCCGACTTCAGCTCACCTGACCTGAGGAAGGCAAATGTCAGCTTACCAGACAAGCCATGGTCCTCGATGTTCTTAAAGAAGACTCCATGCATGGGCTTGTCTGTATGCAGCTGCAGCATTTTAGCATTCTCTGCAGCCTTGATGTGAGCTTTTCTCCGAGCGGGCTCCAACTCGGTGACAGAGAGTTGGTTTACCTGCTCGGTGTCGAAGACTATATCAAGTTCATCAGCAGCGCGCCTTGCTGCCTTGAATAAAAAGGCTCCGATTCCTGCATGTTCTTGATCTCGGACCATGCAGTTTAGGGGATCCGAACTCCTGATGACTCTACAGGCTCCATCCAGCACCATTCTGTTGTGG
The DNA here is from genome assembly GCA_032362365.1 of Zygogramma bicolorata. Taxonomy (NCBI): domain Eukaryota; kingdom Metazoa; phylum Arthropoda; class Insecta; order Coleoptera; family Chrysomelidae; genus Zygogramma; species Zygogramma bicolorata. The sequence goes on from JAVJAQ010005443.1 coordinate 251,405, forward strand.
AGACACTCCAAACTCAAAAGTCCACGGCCCCTTTGTTGTCGGAGGAGATATAACCGTGGAACGGACGATTTGGGATGCATGCTTCTGTGCATATGCATCATTTTGCGAGTCTTCACGTCAAGTTGCCGCAACTCTTCCTGAGTCCACTTGACTACTCCGAAGGAGTAGAGTAGAATCGGAATGGCAAGCATGTTGGTGGCAGAAACTTTGTTCTTGCCCGACAGCTCTGAGGACCAGATCTGCCGTAGTTTCTGCCTATACTTGCCACGGAGAGCATTTTTCACCGAGTCCACCTCTTGGGTGTGGCGTTGTTCCACACCCAAATAGGTGTATGTCTCTCCGGCATTCAAATGATGTAGAATGCTTCCGTCTACGAGTTGGGCATCCTCAGCGAAATCCTCGCATCGTCCTCTTTTGAGATGAACCAGTGCACATTTGTCGATCCCGAATTCCATACCGACAGCATGCGTGAACTCCTGCACCACCCTGAGGGACTGCTGTAGATCCCTTTCTCCAGAAGCATAGAGCTTAAGGTCATCCATATAGAAAAGATGGGTGACCTTATGCCTCCGGTTTCCAGGGGTGCCGCAGTTATATCCCCGGGTTTTCCTGAGCGCAACGGACAATGGCATTAGTGAGATGCAGAAGAGAAGAGGGCTGAGGGAATCTCCCTGAAAAACACCTCTTCTTATGATGACCGGCTCTGTTTGGATCCTGCTTTCACCTGATGTTATGGTGAAGCGGGTCCTCCAGAGCGGCATCAGTTGTTCGATGCATCTCACTATTTGATCGGGTACCGCAAGGCACTCGAGTAAGTACAACAACAACTCATGTGATGTTGTATCGAATGCCTTGCGATAGTCGATCCAGGCCATAGAAAGATTCCGCTTATACTGCACGGAGTCCTGCGTGATACATCTATCGATCAGCAGGTTCTCCTTACAGCCCGCGGAACCCCTCTTCGACCCTTTTTGCTCATATATCCGTTCGAACACCGGGTCAACTGCTTGGAGAGTACGCATATACAAGATGCGTGTGAACATCTTGTAACACGTATTCAAGCATGCTATCGGTCTGTAATTCTTAGGATCCGACAAATCTCCGTTCTTCGGGATAAGCACGGTTCGCCCCTCGACAAACCATTCCGGAATCAGCTGCTCTTCGTTCAACCAAGAACTGAATATTCTGGCCAAATGGTGGTGGGTGCTCGGTAACTTTTTCCACCAATAGTTATTGAGGCCATCAGGGCCTGGAGCAGCAAAGTTCTTCGAACCCTCAAGGGCTCTCCGAACTTCATCCGTGGTTATCGGTTGACGCAGTATTTCGGGCTCAGGCTGTTGAAGCCTCCTAGAGAAAGCTTCAAACTGCGTCAGGGCTGGAGTGTATCGGTTGAGTGGTTGCGGATGCTCGTAGATACCTTTCCAGAAGGATTCCACCCGATCAGCGGCCGGCGGATTATCCACAACACGCGGAGGCAATTGGAATAGGCGAGAGGGTTTCTCGCGGAACTGTTTGTTCTCTGAGAAAGCCCTCGCCCGCCTCACTAGTGACTTTTTTGCAGTCACCAGCATTCGTATCCTCTCTAGGCAATGCTGCTTGATGGTGAGCAGCACTCCTCGATTCAATGTGTGATGGGATCTCCGCAGTTTTGCAGCGATTTGCCGCACTGCGTGCGTAAATGGTCTATTAGCCGCTAAGTAGTCCATCACACATTGGGTACGAGACGCGTGTTGTCTCGCCGACTTGATCTTAGCCTCCATCTTGTGTATGCGCTGTTCATGCTTCCTAGAGGGGTCGAAGGATCTGTCACCTCCCTCTCTCCCAGAAAGAGCCTGAACTGCGTCATACACGGCACAGTTGATCTGCCAGATGTCGGCCTCTTCTGTAAGCGCACTACGAACCTCTGCATCCACTAGGGCCAGTTGTTCTGGCCTGAGGGGCTTCACTCTGTGAAGCATCCTCCGGGTCCCGATGTTGTGGGTTCTCGGTGCTTCCAGGCGCACCCTCTCCTCCACCAATCGCACTGGCGGTATTTCTACCGCCTGCTCAACCGGCCTCGGTGGGGCACGCACATAGCCACGGCCACGAAGATGGGATACATAATCCCTGAGATTTCGGGCGGAAAAGGCGGCATGCTCCGGGTGTGCCACGCACCACAGTGCATGCATTCTTGCCATGTATCCCCTTCGGGCGGGCTCACTACTCTCGTAGCACCGCATCAGGTCATCTCTCAGTCCGTCGGTCCACTCAAAACGTTGTCCATGTCCATTGCCAGAGTCGTCATTGGGCTGTCTATCGGTTTGGGCCCCTCCACCTTGCCCTTGACCCCTATCCGAATGGGGTCGGTTGTGGGGGCCCTGTCCTCTAGTGACAGGAACCAGAGTTGAGGGCCTGCAAGGTGGTTAGCCCAGCAGGCCCACGGCCGGCACCAGAGAGAAAAAGCTTTTCTCTCCCGGATGCGCATTAGCTGCCGGTCCGATTTTGCATCCTAAGCTCAGGAAAGTGGTGGCGCTACTCACCAGAGACTGTTCAGATGTTGTTTAGTCTCCCCTGCTTATTTATTATTATTATTATTATTATTATTATTATTATTATTATTATTATTATTATTATTATTATTAAATACAGTTTTAATGTTGTATTTACTCAGAAGTTTTCCAATTCTGTCTGTGACCCTCGAAATGTATGGCAAATATGCATGTGCAACTATCTGAACGTCCTCCTTGTTTCGAACAGTGGAATTCTTCAGTTTCATGGCCCTGTTGATCTCGGGTCCACTGTTCGAAACAAGGAGGACGTTCAGATAGTTGCACATGCATATTTGCCATACATCCCGAGGGTCACAGACAGAATTGGAAAACTCCTGAGTAAATACAACATAAAAACTGTATTTAAACCCACAAAGAAGATTCAACAGAGCCTCAGATCGGCTGAAGACAAAAGAGATCCACTGTCTGCAGCAGTGGTTTATCGCATACCGTGCACCTGTGGGAAGGTATACATCGGTACCACCAAAAGATCCATGGGAACTAGGCTGAAGGAACATGAGAGAAATTGCAGACTAGGGCAAATTGACAAGTCGGCTGTGGCGGAACACGCACTTAGTGAGGGAAACCACAGGATTCTGTTTGAAAATGCAAAACTAATTGCACCCAACCAGGGATACCATAGCCGACTGGTACGGGAGGCAATAGAAATCCACAAACACATGGATAATTTCAACAGAAAAGAAGAAGCTGTCAACCTCAACCGTATATGGAATCCCATTTTAAGAAAATCGATAATAACTACAGGTAGTTCAGATAATAATGATGATTATTCTCCGAACCCACATGAGGTAAACAAGGTAATCAATATTAATGACAATTCCCCGAATCCGAATGGAATAATTAGCACCGCAAACTACCTGAATCGGCATAAATACAACTTGCGAAGAAACAATCTCCAGTCATCGGAGTGAATTCCAAGATGAATGATCCTCTGAAGAAGCTAGCCACTCAAGCCAGCGAAACGTCAGGAAGAAATTCCAAAAAACGACGGCCTTCAACGGCGAAAGCCTCAACTTTTTTGTCAATTCTCTCTTAGTTTCAAAGATTCAAGAAATCTGTATATTATATCAACATAACCACCATCGTCTAATGTAACTAGATTTGTAACTGTGGAGCGACCAGTGATGAAGCCATGTTGCCTTTGAGATAACTGGCGTTTCACGGTAACAAATATACGGTTATATAGAAATTTTCCGAAAATTTTCGAGATAATACACAAACTGGATATAGGCCTGTAATTTTCGGATGTGTTATTTTCCCCAAATTTGATTACAGGACATTCTATCCATATATCAGTGAATTTTCCAGATGTTGGAAATATTTGACAATAGTTCCGCTAAAACTCCTATAAAATCAATAGCAAGGAAAGATGGTATCGTATATGGACCTGATCTCATTTTGTCCATCAGTGTTTATGCAAGCAATCTTATTTTCGTAAGTTCTGACAATATCAATATAAATATCATGATTTGTTATACCATCATCACCTATATTTGTTTCACACTCCAAAATATTTCACCAAAAAATCCCGAAAATCTTCGGGATGATCGAATTTCTTATCAGAATTGTGCAAGAAATTCTAGAAGTTTTATTTCTGGAGTGTAAGTAGGATCGAAATTGTCTTGGTGCATGTGATAATGACTCTTGTATTATCTCTAGATAATTATCATGAGCCTCCTCTATTTGCCTTTCTCTAAGAATAATAATATGAATATCATCACACCCACATTGGAACCGAATATCTTTCGACCCGATATACGAGTAGACCAGCCTTGTCAAACATGCGCTCATTGAGCATTTTTTGCGGAGCAAATAGTCGAATACAATACAATACAACTCTCCAAACTTTACGTAACACCTTGCTAAATTCACCACATGAATCACATGGAAACGTTTCATTATATTCTTGAGGGGGAAGAAGACAACAAATCAGGCCCATCTTACTTCAGAGGTTGCATCAGCATCAGAATTTACATATTCACCTTTCACTGATAACTCCTTTCCAATAGATTTCCATAACTTGGCTTTACTGTGCCGGTTATGATATACTTTGAGCTTCTCATCCCACAGGCGAGGCTCATTTCTCAATAGATCAATTATTGATTCCTTGTTCATTTTTGCCACTTGTGTCTCATCGGAACGGAATACCGGACTGAAACCAAACATGTTTGGATCCGTAAGCCATCAGTCCGACGTCGGACCTTGTCGGATCGGGCTTGCCACTGCAGTGTAGGCATTAGGCTTTCAAAGCTTGAGTTTGTTTCCAATCCGACGTCGGGCGACGGTTCCCGGTGTCGAATCGGGAGAAATACGGTTCCAATGTAGGTGTAGCCTAAAAGAGGGTAGTTAGTGTTCACATCCCAGATAGATCAGATGACTGCCCAGTGGGTGATAGTGCAAGAGATGAAAGCGCAGGGAAGTTCGTACAAAGGCAGGTACGAGTGATATATTTGAGTAGGAATGTGTTGCTGGAATCATCGTAACTCGAGACAACCAGGATGTACGGACCAAGCCTGGTTGAGCAGAGGCTGGTATTATTCAGACATGTCATTCAGAAGCATTGGCGCTGCCTGACACTTAGCACATGACATACACCATTAATAAGGAGAATGATTCAATTCCCTGGCGAAACGTGCTGATTGGCTAACGAGTCAAAAAAAAGAAAACAACAAGCCGTCGAACAGAATTATTTCGGATTTGGAACCAATAGAAACACCTCCATTTTATATCATTGAAAATATATTATATCATAGAAATAATTTTCAAATTTCAAATGGTATTCGCAGATAAAAGTGAGGAAAGATAGTAAGGAAGATATCTTGAATTGAACAAAACCAAACCTGGTTTCCATAATGTGTTTCCCTGTTAACAAGCAAAATTTCTCCTAGGAAGGAGTCGGCGTGAGTATCTTCTACCATACGGTAGCTTTATAGTTCAATATGAATACCCTCTACTGCTGCTTTAGTAACGACTATCGAACAAAATAATTCTAGTTGACGATGTTAAGATGAACCCTTCAAGGCTACTTCAAACCAGTTCACTTATCTGGCTCATACGTTATCAGACATTGAACGCATGATATTGAAATGGCCAGGAGAGCTGACAATATAGCAAACAGTTGCGATATGATTAATGAAGATCTTGATATTCTCAATACCATATCAGCTCAACACTCTCTCCGGCTGAATCCAAACAAATCTGCCTATATGTTCTTCTGTAAACAAAAAAATAGAGAGCAACTCATATCACAACTCAACATCCATATTGACAATGATGAATTGCCTATCAAGGAGGAAATGAAAATTTTAGGTTTGATTCTTGATACAAATTTGAGATTCGAGACGCACGTCAGGAAATGCATACAAAAATCAATAATTCGCCTTAAGTCTCTATACAACTCTAAGCACTTGTTGAATGCCGAAATGAAAAAATATCTTTGTGACTCACTAATTTTGTCAGTGTTCAACTATGCTGATACTGTGTATGACAGCTGCTTGACTGTTGCTAGTGTTCATAAAATTCAAATGATTCAAAACTACTGTCTGCGTTTAATATATGGTATACGAAAAAGAAATCCCATCAGTCATTGATTAAAAACTGCTGAATGGATCAATATGAAAAACAAACGTTTTTTCCATTGTGCTATCATGTATCATAAAATCATTTTGAATAAAAATCCTCCATACTTATACAGGAAAATCAAATATCGCACAGATGTGCACAATCTGAACATCAGATTCAAGGGTAACCTGTCACAGCCCACACATAAAACGAAATTCTATGAACGCTCTTGCAATATCGTAAAAATTTATAACTCGCTGCAACCTCATCTCAAGAAACTGTCAGTCTCCCGGTTCCAAAAAGAACTGAAGAATATTCTGTTGAAGACATGAAAATGTAACTACTTAGATCATAGAATATTTAAATATTTACTTGTTCCATGATCATAATCATATTTATATCTTGTTTTTGAACAAAAAATACTGTACCTTAGCATAAATGGATATTGACACATATTATACAGATAGTGATGTAACTACTGCTACTTATTGGCGTTAAGTGGAAGAACAGCGTGCAAACTCCGGTCTGCACAGCTGAACTTCGCCCTTTCAATGTAAAATTGTCGATGTCAGAAAGGCTCCCACGAAAATGAATCAAGAGTATTGTTATTATTATTATTAGAAAGAGGTATGCAGATCCATCAACATAATTTAGATAAGGACCACAAAATAATGACATTCAAAAAAGACCACCAGCATCTTATCAAAGGATTTCTTGTTTTATCAATCATTTTCACGTGTGTGTCCAGAGAAGAAAACCTTGTACGGGCAATGGACGGCTACTTATCTTGATTACAGCATCGCTCCAGAGCAACTTGCTGTTTTTTGTGGGTTTGTTATTTCACTACTACCGTTAGAAAATTCAACTAGGGATATTTTTGCCATCAGTAAATATTTTATCACATCTATAATACACCCACCTTGTTCAGTTTGAGGAATATGCATGGGCCGCCTTTTTCGTCTTCAAATCCAAATCCAGCTTCTGCCAAACATGGATGCCATTTTGATGTCATTTTAACGTCACACACTTTTCCTGGGGGAGGCCTTTGAAACGGATTACATTGCACCACATTAGGAGAAGGAGTTGCTTCTTCTCTCTCGTAAGCTGTAAATGATTTTAAGTGATCATGAATGATAAAGGTGGTACTTCCTGTCAAATTTCAGTCAAGAACATCAGAGCTGTATTCGTTGGTTAACCAGATCCATAGCCATGCTTATTTTTGCTCAAGATTTGAAAAACAATACTTCCGAAGAATTTACCAGTAGTGTAACTGGCCGATAACTCTCCATTTTTGCAGGATCGATCGTTTCGAAGAAAAGAAATATTTTCTCCATTTCAAATGACTAGTTCAATCTTGAATTGAAACTTGAACAAGACCTGGCTTAAGTTAAGGAGTGGTTCGATTACAGAATGTTGATTTGAATTTTGACAAAACGTAACACTTACCATCAAGCAGCTACGATATGGATCTGCCAGAATGTGGCATTCCTATATCGAATATGGTGGTCATGACTTCAAAAAGAAATATGGTTTTTGGTATGATCTTAGATCTCGGATGGGACCCTCACATTAACCATTAGTGAATATATTGAGGTGTATTTTGTACAGATTCAAAAGAGTGTGTTACATCTCTGTCTGAAGCAAAAATCAAACTCACACAGCATTGGTCGAATCACATCTGAACTATGGTATTATTGGTTGGGGTGGGATTTATGAAAGTTATTATAAAGACAATGGAGTTCGAACCAATACCACTCAAAGTTCAAGAAAACAAAACTGAAATCTATTCGAGAACATGTTCAGGTCGAGAGGTATTTGTTATGACTATATCCTCGAATATTCTTAATGCTGAATATAAATATCGAAGATGGTTCCCGCTTTCTCATATAAAGTAATTTGAGTTTCGGAATCCATGGTGGAATGTATGTTACAAAATGGGCTGTTTCATCAACAAATATCTCATATTCAATCAAGAGGAATGAAAAAAACACGGAACGTTGAAAAATGTTTTTTTTATGATGAAACCACCCTGTATGTTCGGTCACCTCAGGAAATTCCACCTCACAAAATTCACGGAATGTAGGTTACTTGAACTCTTATTGGAAGTCTTGGAGGGGCAAGATATTTTTTTTAATTCTCTATAACGGATCAGAAGTTGTGAAATATTGAAAAATTTTCGATTCTGAGATTTGCATGAATTATTTTTATCAATGATTCCTCTTCAAACTCCAACTTCATAATGGATTTAAAAGAAGAACTCCTCTACATTGGTGGGGGTCATTTTTCAATCTTCCTGCAACATTGAGTGGACTATAATAATAATTATCAAACATCTCTGTGAAATATGCAATTATCAAAAAACAATCTGTGTTAAGATACTCATACAGTATTTTTGTAAAGGGAATGCTGTTTGAGGAAATATTTTTTGTCTTTATCGTTTCCAAATATAAAAAAAAAGTTCCTCAAATATGTTTTCGTTATTTGAGTGTGAAATACATACACTGATTCATTATACTCAATTGAATATAGATGGAAGTCGATTGAGGAATCACGGAGAAGTAAAAATGAATTTATATAATCGGTAGGAGAGTTGATGATTTCAATAATATGGAATGGTTTTCATCAATCGTTCAACATAAGCTAATATTTTACTCAATCATTGTTTCGAATTCCTCAAATAGTAGATATGAAAAAAGTATCTTACTTTTCAAGAACTTCCGCAACTCTTCTTGCCAATAATAGACATTGCCTTTGTCGCTGCTTCTGTACCAGATCAAAGTACTTTCCACATTACTTTCTGGTGGCATAGGCCTGAATCCCAATCCTGAAAATGAATTTATGGGTGGAGAAACCGGAAAATAAACCCAATAAGCTTTTTCGCAGATCATCAATGGCAGGTCCTGAGGGAACTTAATCAATATTACCTCCATCAAAATAAGGGACTTTCTTTTGGAGAGAAGAGAATTTATTGATGAAGTTTCTTCACCACACCTTGGAAAGAATAATATATAGAAATTCACTTGAATTGTGAAATAAGTACAATTTTCTCATCTGCTGACATATATTACTCAAATATCGATAGTGATTTCAATTCTGTGATCAATCTTACACAAATGTTATTTTGTGAAATATGTTATTTCAGCTGATAAACATCAGGCCCTCATAAAAACTTGAAAGAACTGGTATTATAGTCAGTGATAAAAGTCTGACAGCATTTCAGGATTTTTGGGAACATCAAGGATCGAATTGAATTGAAAAGTAACTCAGCATCTGATAATTCCATAAGATTCCAGAAATTTCAAGCTGTCACTTGATATTCACTTTGTTGAGTGATGATCATCTCGGAGTAGAAAAGTCGCACATTTGGTAACAATAATAATATATAGCAGAATGAATAATGAAAAACACTATTCATGTTCAAATTATTTCGAGAACTCCGTCCGAGGAAATTGAAAAAAAAAAGTTGAACTAGGCCTGATCTGTTAGAGGAACGTAATGAATATTTTTCATTTCATCTCATTTGATAGCCACTATATATACTTACGTATCGTAAAGTTAATAGTCATGAAATATTCTTTCCAGAAGTTTTGAAGAAAGTTATATGAATGGTCTTTCATCTCAGTATTCAGATATTTCATATGTTGACGTATCAAACTTTCCAAAGGGGGAAATTTCTATTTTCATAATTTGATACTGCTACTCTATGTTCCCTACAAGGTCTCCACTTCTAATTCAAGATTTAATAAAAATATCTTACCTGGATTGTTTCCGATCAAGGAATGTTCCAGTTGCCATTTCGGTTTATTATAGTCCAAAGTTTGATAAAAAACTGCCAACAATGCAGCGAAGAATCCTATCAGCACAGCGTAGAAGATAAGGTAAAAGAGTAGTATTTTTGCTGCAATAGATTGAAATATTGTGAGTTATGAGAAAAAGAATGAGAGAGGTATCCAAGATGCCCCCGTGATTTATGGTCAAATTGGGCTATACAGGTTGGGTGATAGTCATCCAGTACGATAAAATCCCTCTGCACCAAAACTTTTATTTTATAAGAGACAGACGATTCAAAATTTAGGGCTTGATGAAAAAAAAATTAGTGCAATGGTGTCTTTGTTGTAGGTAGTAACATTTCAGTGAATGCTATTATTTTAGACGCTATAAATTGTGCCCTGAATGAAAAAATAATAATTTTGCTGATTGAAAATCCAACGAACTGACGTATTTTCTAATTCAAACATTCGTTGTACTTCAATACATATCTTACTCTATCATTGGTTCACAATTCTTTTCATTATGAAAAAACATCAGACTCGAACTCAAAAATGAAGCCCAGCAGAAAGAATACAGTAAATTTATGAAAATCCTTCACATGGGCATAGATACGATATATTTTACTAATAATGAAAAAACTCCACTGTAATATATATATATAATGTGAAATAAAAAATTACTGAAGTTGTGGTTCAACTGAAATCCAGAAACTTTGAATCAGTTTCAATGAACCTTTTCCTACAGATCAATGACCCTAACACCAAACTGATATTTTTGCACTCGACGCGCGTTTCGCTAACAAGGTTAGCATCTTCAGGAGAAGAAAATTGATACTGAATCTAGAGCTGGGGTTAGTTGTTTATATCCCTAAAGTTTTTCGGTCCGATATGGACTTCGTTTGTTACTGTTAATTATTCTAATTAATTTCTCGGTAATTAACTGACTACCTGCAAGTTCCGTCATCTGTTAGTATTGCTTTCTGAGTACTTTCTCAACAATAAATTGAAAAGCGGGCTGAAAGGGATAGGTCCCTTGTCACCATTCATGCTGTTTTTACATTTTGCTATTTCGAGACTCTCACATGCATCGAGTAGTCTTGTGTCATGCACAGACTTGATCAGTTTCAGATTGCTTCCAGCAATTTTGTGGTCATTGTGTAGAGCGTGTTGGGCGACACTGAATTTCCCTACCCTTCCGTATTTTATATGTGCAAAATGCTCTTTGAAACGGGTTTTAATAGCTCGTCGGCTCTGGCCGATGTACTTGTTGTTGCAATCTTGACAACTGATCTCGTAAATTCCCCACTTCTCTGAGTTTTCTAATTTATCTTTTGGGTTACCAAGAAGCTGTTGTAATTTGTAAAAAAGTTTCATATGCAACTTTCATATTTACTTCAAATCAAATCAAATATCTGTTGGAGTCCTCTAGTGTATTGAGGTTCATATAGGAATACTATAAACTTTTCGTTTCTCTCATCTTTTTCAAAAGTCGAAGATTTACGAAGTGCTTCCCTAAATTCACATTTTCTTATTATCTCATCAACTATCTCTGGGTTAATCTTCTCCTGAAGATGCTAACCTTGTTAGCAGAACGCGCGTCGAGTGCAAAAATATCAGTTTGGTGTTAGGGTAATTGATCTCTAGAAAAAGTTTCTGCTTTTACACAAGAGGTTCCAAAACTCATCGTTCATCAGTTTCAATGATAATTTGGTATAATTTGGTATACATTCCATTTTTCATTTCTTGACCAGATGTTTTTCTATTTGAGTAATTCATTCTAGCAGCTGGTAGAACTATTCAAAGAATAAAAAATGAGGTTGACTGACAGTCATTCGATATCTGAGGTTGCGCAACGCCGAGCGCGGTTAGTACTTGGATGGGTGACCATTCAGGGAAATACCGTGTCGAAAGCCCGTACAGCTGCAGCAAAATAATATACCATAGCTCGCAGACAATATATCAATGAGCACAAGATATATTGAGGATATGCCGTCCTTCGGAGGGGACGTAAAGCCGTCGGTCCCGAGTCCATGGATGTTGGGCTCATTAAAGATCCCTACCTCTGGTTGGAATACCAGAGGGTTCGGCAAAATTTCCGGTTGGGGGAAGTGTGCTCACCGGCGTCGGTGATTGGCCTTGGTAGCGGAAATAGGCCGACGTCAAAAAGGAAATAAAAAAAAGAATAAAAAATGTAATTACATAGAGTTTTGATATTACCAATTACTACGGTTATTGTGTAATACTGATATCAGTAAGTTTTTACAAGGCAGTGTTCGGTAATATCGAAGTATCTGTGTAATGATGTTCATGATGATATTTATCTTTTCAATTTTCGCTTTTTCACGCAACCTCTATAAAAGTGATTTTTGGTACATCAACTTTTTATAAATGAATGAATCATCGTTGAAAACAACTTCGATGTTGGAACAAATGATGGATTTTTCTTCTATGGAATCTATTGAGCTTACAGATGATGATTGTATGTGTTACTGAAAGATATTCTCATCACCCATCCTAAATGTACATCCAACTAAAATTGAGCCCATTAATAAATGCTTCCATGAATGAATATCATGACCTGGTGATCTGAAGTTGTGATTTGAGTGTGGTTTCTATTTGTCCCCTTTTCCATTTTATTCTTTGCTGTGAAACGAAGTGAAATTGGAAGCTAGTGTACTGATATCAATTCTTATGAATACACTGGGAAAACTCATATAAACGCATATAGATGATTAGTAATTTTTGTGTACTTTGCAGATTTGACTGTCACCATATACAGGGTGTTATTAAAGTACGTGGCCAGACTCAAACTTGTGATTCTTTGAGTAATTCTTTGACAAAAATTTCATATAAACATAGGTCTGGTGATTATTCATTTTCACGATACAGGGTGTCATTTAAAAAACGAATTTCCCAATATCTCAATAATCCTTCAGCCGATTTTCTCAAAATTTCTCAGCTTCTTAGGGTATTGAGGAACTGATTCGGCCATAACTAGAATAAAATCATCGTGTCAAGTGGCGTCTCGGAAGATACCTCAACCAATATTTTTGACCAAAAAATGTACGTCACTGAACAAAATGATGAACTTTTCTTCTGTGGAATCTCTTGAGCTTGCAGATGATGATTGTGTGTTTCTGAAAAGTATTCTCATCCCCCATCCTAATTGTACATCCAACTAAATTGAACCTATTAATTGATGCTTTCAAGAATAAATATCCTGACCTGGTGATCTGAAGTTGTGATTTGAGTGTGGTTTGTATTTGTCCCTTTTCGATTTTTTCTTTGCTGTGAAAGAATATTTCTCATGCATTGGGTCGGGTGTGGCCATTGAGTATTTGCATTATTATTTTTGATTTCTTTCTTGGATTTATATTTTTTTTGTCAAACCTTCGGTAGTTATTGCCATCAACAGGTTAGACTAGAAAAGAGCTTGAGCCGAAATTATTTTTCGAGCATCATGGTTCAGAAATAAACTATTAAGTGATAGGTATTACATATATATCAGTTCAGTTTCCTCGTGCAACATTCATACACAGTTAATATTATTTTATATATTTATCCATAATATATAGTTGTCTGTAGGATTTTCACATAATAGGGTTTTCTAAACCGCGACACGTGTTTCGCTATATAATAACTTCTTCAAGCAGGAACTTTAAACTAGTTTAATCACGAAACACATGTCGCGGTTAAGTGAACCATGATATGTGAAAATCCCATAGACAACTGTATATTATTAGTTTAATATGGGTTTCCATCAAGTAATGGCCCCTTCCATTCATTTTATATATTTAGGCGTGATGAAAAAACTGGTACACAGAAACTTATCGATTACCTTCTCATATTTTGATCATTGATTTGTAACATTTACATCCTGAGGTTGAATTGGTTAATGATCAAATGTCACAGAGATATCAGATATGTCTCCTGATTAATGTCTCATAGACGATAAAATCATCATCGGTCGGGTTGAAAAATTGCGAATATTGAGCCTGCGTCATCGTATCCCTATCAAATGGTTGAACGACGATTATTTCGACGTTTGATATCGCATCAAGTATCAATGCATTACTTCAAATTTTGTAAATGTGTGGCAGATTCTTATCTTTCATAAGAGTTCTAGGCCTTGCCGGCCACCCCCACCCCGGTCCCAACACAACCGATGGACTGAGATATCTATATTCTATATAGAAGATAAAGATAGAAAGCCTGTAGTAAGACTTTCAGCCATTGTGAATTCATTGCGTTCATTAGTCAATAGCGACATATTTGACTGCTCACCTAGAATACATGTCCCGATGAATTCTTCATCGACTAGAGAATATACATCAACATCACTACTGCAATAGACCATCAAAAAACTAGATTTTGTCATATCATATATTTTTTGTGCTCCGACCTCTCGAACTGACCCTAAGAAAACTGAAACCATCGAGTACCTGCTGATACTATAGAGTAGATTTATTCTCCTGAAGATCCTAAACTTGTTAGCGAAACGCGCGTCTAGGGAAATAATATCGGATTGGTGTTAAGGTAGTTGTAAAGTATCTGGAAATTTCTACACGTTTTTTTATGGCACTTCCTTATTTTTTCCGGATGAATCATATATCTATCAATGGTATAGACGTATCAACAGCAAGTGATTGCAGAATTTTCTAATTTGACTTCTGCCTTCGAAGTTCTATATCACCTTTTTCATTCGGAGAGGAAAAAGCCGTTGGAGAAGTTTCAACTTCAGATGGTTGACGTTCGTAGGAGGGCGTCAGCTGGTTATCGGAAAAATCCATTTTTCAAAGCCCTCAATGATAACGTCTGTTTAAAAAAGATAATATATCGATTCAAAGGTGTGTATTCATCGACACAAGACCATTTTTGTGTCCGAGGCTATAGAATGTCATAATTGAGGTTATGAATTGTTGTTGCAGAATTGCAAGATTGTGCATTGGGGGGTGAAACTTGTAATTAGGATGAGTTGAAGAAAACATTCACTAAGAAAGGATTGGCTGATATTTGGGAGAATTGGTCCGACAGCGAGGATGGATTGGACTTTTTTGGCACATATAGTGTTGCTGACCCAAAATATACATCAAGTGGAGCAGATATAAGCAATGACCATTGTGAAACATATATAGATTTTTCCACAATATTGCATTTCTTCAACTACAACAAATATGAAAGAAATATGCAAATATGTTTTTTTATTATCTTTACTATGTTCTTCTCATCATTCTGTAACAAAAATATTTTTTTCAACCAAACAAAAAATCATAAATTTAAGGGCCAACTTCCGGAAATACCACAATTACAAACATACTGATAATTCTCAGGTACCTACCTGAGCGGAATATTCAGGAGTAATAATTCAACAAACTGTTCACACAAAATGTGAAATACCTAAGAACTTTATCATCTGGCTCAAGTACGGTGAAAACTAAGTGTGGTGTAGAAAAAATAGACAATTGAAGAAATAATGGAAAATCAGTAACATGCATGCACCTGAACCCACAGCATAATACCCAGTATAATACTAATTGATCAAAATTCAAATGTACTCTGTGTGTTAGTGAACACTGGCTGTGTGAAGATAGACTGAAAGCAACTTCTCTCAGAGATTTCCTACTAGTGATCTACTTTACTAGAAAAAATAAGCAGAGAAGTGGCGTGTGTATATTTGTCGACAATAATCCTAGTTTCGAACCGAAAATAAATCTATTGGAGGTGAATTTGGAGTACGTAGCGCAAAAATGAAACTGCCTGGAACGATGAAATATTTGAGCGTGTAAGAACCTGAAACATTCAACTTCAAGTAATTCATCACTAGGTTGAATTCACTTCCATATAATACTTATGATTAGAATAAATTGTATATCATCTGTGGGGATTTCAGTATGAGTCTTTCGGTGAGTTGCAACTATATATATATATATATATATATATATATATATATATATATATATGTATGTAGAAATTGATGTTTTCACGGATCTTCGATATGCAAGATGAATGTATGTATGTATGGACAGATATTCGTCTCACAGTTCTTGAGAATGACTTCAAAATGGAAGTCGAAACGTCGAACAAATCAGATACCAAACGGATAAAAACCCAGAAACAATATATATATATATATATATATATATATATATATATATATATATATATATATATATATATATATATATATATATATATATATATATAGGGTGGCCAACCACACTCGCCTCGGTATCTCTACGAGAAATGAAGAGAGTTAGAGAAAAAATTTTAGCACAGTCATATGTAGGTTCATGAGGAGCATATTCCAAAATCATTTTGAAATATATAGGGTGACCCACAAAAAAATTACATACCAAACTTATATTTTTTCTTATGGAACACCCTATACCTTTTCACATTTTTTGATACTGTAGACAAAATAAAGGTGAGTTACTATTATATTTCCTATACCTTAGAACTAACCGTTTCCGAGAAATTTTGAGAAATTCAAAAATACAGACCATAATTCAAAAATTGTTTTCACGCTGTAACGTGTAACAAGATGCTCGTGATTAAACGTACTGCTTAGCTCAAAGGTTAAAGCTAACGACTACATGCAATTTTTAATGCAATATTATACAGAGTGGTAAAAAAATTGCCTCAAAATTTGGACACATTTAATAGAATAATTTCTTGAAGTTGAATGGAACACCCCGTCTTTAGTGGCGTAATTTGACGCATAATTAGATTCCCTTCAAAACTATATTAGGGTTTCCTATACCTATCTCTTTTGATTTTTACACAAGGGGCGTTTTTATATTTTACTTATGAGTTATTTTTTCATCTTGAAAATGAAACACACTGTATTATAATAAAAAGCTTAAAAGAAGTCTAGAGTCACTTGTGATGTGATTCTATCCTTTAGGTTCCTTAAAAGTTTGAAAATTTCAGTGAGCCTGGAGGAGATGTCCCTCCAGTTATATATTGTAAAGAGGTGTAAAAACATCGGACTGGGAGTCACATCTACCTCATTGACAGTATCATTTAGGGAATTATTCGTATTATTCATTATACTTAGTAAGTTTCGATTATCCGAGGTGGACGTACTGTACAGAATCTTTTTTAATAGAGCAGGAGGATAAGAGCTATCAATGAACAGTTTGTATGAAAATTTTGAGGTTTTTTCATTTCATTATATAAATTGTTCATTGATAACTCTCATCCTCCTGCTCTCTTGCAAAAGATCCTATAAATTACATCCAACATGGATAATCAAAACTCAATAAATACAATAAATAATACAAATAATTTCCTCAATATACTACTCTTCCACATTCAATTCATTCGATTATAGCAATCATCCCCAAAAACACACCAAGTAATACCAGTGTGTCTGCTTCATGTTGTATAAGTTTTGTATTAATCATTTAGATGATGATCACCGTCGAAATATCGGAAATATAGTGTTTACAAGAGAACACGTTTTTGCAGCCTGCATTGACAGTATATTTTCTGATATGGTTGCTGATTATATGAATGTGGATAATATATTTTTTCTGATCATACGTTTCAAATAGTCATTCATAGAATAATGAATCCAGAGGAATACTCTATTGAACATGAGTCTCAGAGAAATTTATCTTACTCTAATATTGAAACCTTTATTTTTGAAGATGATTAGTGCAGAAAGTATAAAGCACAGTATCATTTCAGAATCAGTTTTCGAAACTCTAGTATACTTTATTGTATTATTATGAAGTTGCTTTCCCAAAAAGAAATGGTACTCAAAAACGATCTGAATGATCCACTTCACACCCAGCGATGAAAATGCTTTGAAAATTAATATGGAAACTTTCTAAAAAAATCTTTCAAAAATGGAACTACAAGCGAATGACTCAACTAATTCAAATAATCATGTGAAACGAAGGCAAAATCGTGCAGAAATTGCAGACACCTATTGAAAAAATCAATTACCAATCTCGACTTCTATCGCACACTTCTATTAACACATAACATTGATGAAGCAGATCATATAAATGATTACCTCCTAATCTCAGCACAGAACTGTCCAATTGGAAACTTCAACATAAAAATTGATGAATATCACCAAAACGTTCACCTTATGTAGCCGTAAGGAAACCCAAAAAACTACAGTAGTACTGGGTAGTCAGATGGTATTCCAACAATCAATAATTATTTTTCGTACTGTGTCGGTCAGAAATATTTTCCATGACAGCAAAATGGCAATGAGAAACGACAATCTAATACAACGGGCACCAATGTCCCACGCCCACCAGCCGGTTGAAATCATGGTCGAAGTCGATGGCATTTGGAAAAGAATAATACAAACTACTGGAATCCAGAATGTACCCCATTGTACTGGCTATTTGAGCTATGATAATTGCTGGCAAAATCTAAAAATTGATAGCTATATTTTGAACCAGATTCAAACATTCATCCGTCCTGTGATTATGTAATGCTGAGCATTTTAAGTGAATTCAATATAAGTATTCGCACCTTGTATATGAAAGCTTCATATGCAATCTATCAAAATTCATTTGAGAATTCCTCTCACGAAACACCCAATGAAAGGAGTCTTTGTTTCAGTCTAGACGAGATATGAGATTTCAATGTGTAAACTTTTTGATCGACAAAACATCGCCTTCGCGTGTGACCAGCCGACGGACAGCGCTGTGTGGGCGGCAGGCTCGAGAAAATGGATTTTTGCAAAATCTGCAAAAATGACGGCCGTTGGCTCGAATTGAGAGTGGACGAAAAAGTCGCTATTTGTAGTTGATCCGGAGAAACGGTTAGGAGTCGAACAAGAAAAAGTTCGAAGGGAAAAAAAACTCGCGAACGCGAGGGGACGGCCTTTCAAGGTTTTTCTCCTGCCAAAATTATGGGGGCGCGTTTCATTACGAGAATCTAATTACGGTCGGAAAGATTGGGAAAATAAATAATGTCAAATTGATTCGTGTGCAAAGTGCCATTTCTTGGAGAAACCAAAAAATCTATGGAATGGAAACAGCCATGCAAGATAGACAGAAGACTTGGTATATCAATTTTGATGTGTGTTAGAGTAGAGAGAAGAGAAAGCAAATCAAAAACAATAATAACAATACACACTCAAGACCATTATTATTAAAGTGGTAACAGAGCGGTGGGATTGTAAATTGTAAAGTTGTCTATTCTGGAAACATAAGATAGGTCGAAATAGAGGTACAGAAATAATAAAAAGAAAACGAATACCCCACTCACTGCTCAAGACCATCATTATTATTCAAATTATAGCCAAATGAATTATGAGGCAGATAATCGTTAATGCCTTCCAATTTATCATAATTTTGGTTCTTCCGTTTTGCAATCCACCTGATAGATAGTACTTTGACTTGGTTCGACAAAAAAAACAATTTTACATCTCTTCTAAATTCTACATGCTAGGTTGTTTGGGTTTTGAGAATACTATTTTTTCCAATACTTGCTCTCAGTTCTTGCTGAATACTCAATTGTTCGAGTCATTTGCCTGATATGAAAAATTAATTGAAAATCTGTTCCAAACTCGTCCGATGAATCTGACAGAAAGCTGTTAGATAGAGAGAACCGATGAGATATAGGCTAATTTGTTTTGAAATTGTTCGTTAACCAGCTGACAAACGACATTCCTCAGAAGTCGAAACTTGCAATAGATCAACGAGGCCTTACCTTTTAACGTGCGATTACCCAGCACGGTGGCCCAGCGGGGAATCGAACCCCGGCATTCGCTTGAATGTGCTAACTCCTACACTACCAAGAACCACAACTAGTATCGTTGTTTACACCTATGCTGATAGAAAACAAATACTTCCGAATTATATCCAACTGATAGATATCAGCCTTATCCAAATCTGCGAGCTGACTGGGTTCAAAAAATGGTTATCGATTAGGCTGATATCGTTGCAGTGGTATATCCGATATTGGATGAAATTCCATTTCAGGTTATTATTGTTGGTGTATTTGAGACAAAGATGTTGATGAATTCAGTTGTTTTGATGTCAACGAAACAAACTAATACTAAATATGTCTATATTGCTGAAGCCGAGCCTGAAGTCATTTGTAAGGAGTTTCAACTATCGACAGAGGTTTATTTAATGGAAAATATCTCAGATGAGAATCTCACTTGCAGTGGCCATAAACAAAAAGTATGCAATAAACTTGGCCTATTATGCAACAGTTGAAAAATTCTTCAGATAAGTCTGGTCTATAGGAAATAGTCCTTTCTGGTATTAATCCCTGGGCGGAATGTTGAATATTCGACGTTTTGATCCACATGCTAGAGGCATTATCAAGAAAAAAATACAAATCTCCAACAATAACGCAATCTAACCAATCAACCCCCTTACGAGCAGACCGGTCAATTTACTATACTACCCGAAAGGACTATATCCTAAATTTCAGCGTCCGTGAAAAACATTCATTTTAGCAAGTCCCGGTCTGTTATATATTTATTTTGCCAATGCATACTTTCAGATCAGTTTGAACATAATGGGAATCTGCAAGGGAATTCTCCAGAGTTTTTATTTCTTGGAATCGACTGATCAGGTTGATATTGAAACTAGAATACCTAGAGAGTGACTTGTATGCAAATTTTCATTAGGGACGCTCGTTAACCTTGCAATATCAAATGGATTTAATTGTGAGGATGCAGTCAAAATGCTGGGCGGTTTTCTTGAGAAAATCTTTGTTATATGGTCGAGCTTTCGAGAATGTTTATTCTCTTCATTAAGACATCTACAAATGTATAACAGCTTAAAAAATTGTAAAATGGTAGGTTAAAATACTTACATTGTAATCTCAAGATAGTGAGTATTTATAACCTACCATTTTACATGGTTATAACCTATTACATTTGTAGATTTCTTGATAAAGAGAATAAATATTCTCGAAATCTCGACTATATAACAAAGAGTTTTCTTCAGAAAACAGACCAGCAAAAAAATTTGAGCATACTCGGTATATATATTCAATATGCCACTCTCTTGGGAGTTCCTTCACATAGGAGTTAGAAGAATTCTTCGTTTAACAATGTCATCAGTTTTTATAACAAACTGCCCTCTCTATAAAAAGCACTCTGAAATTATTTTCAGTGGAAAATTAAAAGAGATATTGCTGGATAGGTGTTACTACAGCTGCAAAGAATACTTAAAAGATAGACGAATAACTGAGTAGTTATCAGTTTTAACTGTTTGAGATTCAGTTTTCTGAAATTTCATGGATAGTATAGTAATCACTATTCGTGGACTATGACAGTGAAGTTGTAACCAGATAGGTATATAGGTCACATAGCTCCATGGCGAAAGCAAATCAATATTTATTATTGGGTTGCATTTATTCGATATACGAGTACATAGCAAAAATGAAATTTTGATGAGAAATGTGTTTTCTCCATTTATATAATATCTAGAATTGAACATCAATATCAAATTGCTCATTATATGAATATGCCTTCACCATTTATGAGATAAAATGCTTCCGTATCGACTATTATTCTTGAAAGGGAACAAAGACATCTAGTGATGAGAGAAAATTATAATCAACAGGGAGTTCCGAAAGATGGAGTTTCTCAAAGAGTATTGCTAGTTTCATTTTGGATATGTTACTTTTATTGTCCGTATATTTAGCGATTGTGTACTTCACTCTCATCATCACCAAAACGGAATTCATACATCATGCTTCATCCAACGTAGAAAATTGAATGTACATCCTGTTTCAATTTGATACCAAAAGAGAACTAAAAATTGGCCCTGTTTTCATCGATTCTACTACGGCAAAACTTTCAAAATGGACGACATTTCAAAAATCGAGCACTGCACCCCACCCTAGTCTAAGTAATATTGGGGTTGAATTATGGTCATGTGATGAAATATTCTGTAAATGAAACGATGCAGAAATTCACAATTAGGAGCGAAAACTTAAGATCAAAACACCCAATGAAATAATTTTTTTCAAATACTTACAGACAGAAAATACGAGTTTCTTGAAGATAAATATTCTAGGTTTACTGATATGAACGTTGAATAAATGATAATCGAAACACGATAAAATAAATATGAATCTGTTTTAGGTCATCGAATGTGGAACAACGATTTCCATCTCAACTCACCCCAACTGGATCCCGTTCTCCCGAGGAACTGACTTGTTTCAGGGTTCCACAAAAACAATCGGAAACCTTCCCATTTTCCTAAAACTGGTGGTCGGGTATAAAACTCATTTACTTTTTTGTCCGCCATGGCTTGCGTCTCAATTCACTCACTACCCTTTACATAAGAAGCTATTTTCATAGGGTTGCAGATTGATCTTGCGCAACGCGTCTAATGAGTTCGATCGCGATGTGCCGTGACTGTGACGCACACCAACTTATTTTTATATGGCGTCGGCGTCGGCGCAAACTCTTTGCAGATAGGAGGTCGAATGATCAAATCTTTGTACTAGAGGAAGTATCTTTATTTATGGATACATATCAATATTTCAGCATGCGAGTCGGTTGAGGAATCGAAAAATAGATAAACATATCAATGAAAGACACTGAGGAAAGAATTAAAATGTACAGGGAATCGTTGAAAGGGCGCGGTTGAGAATCGATAGAAATTTGTGTTGAAAACATTGAAATGCAGTTACTCCCGGAGAATTATTGAAGTATTTGGTGTCTGGACTGTTTGCAGGGGATGAAAATTCTCACAAAATATGAACAATCTGATCATCTGTAACATTTTCTAATTCTTCAATAGCGTATTTTCATTTCTTCGATAATTCAAGCAAACACCAATTTGGTGGCAATTTTTCATTTGTTTTTTGATGGTTTTTGAGCGCAGAATCCAAAATAGCTGTCTTGTGTTTTGAGATACGTAAAATTGGCACTTTTTTAATAAATTAATTTGATTTTTCAATCTATAGACATTTTATAATTACTGTTTTCATATTTACTCCTACTACCATTGAAAAATATATAAGTAAGGTATTTATCTTTAATGTAGAGTTCTTATCATTCAATCTAGAGGCAAGTAATTCAGCAGAATTCTTGGATGGGTTCAGGTCTGTAATAAGGTCATTCAATTCTTGTTAATTGAATCGTTTGCTGTATCTGCTTCAAAATCATTGTCTTTTTCTGATCGCAAATCCCGAACTTCATCAGACATTGTTGTATCTTGATCATATTCTGATAGTGTAGGTAGACTGCTGAATATTGAAATGGGTATTTCTTCTATTCTAAATATTCTAAATATTGGTGAATGATAATTTCTCACCATTTTCATTCAATATATGGTTCTTTTTGTTAAACTGTTTAGTTGTAGTTGTTAGGTATTTCATGATTTATGTTAAAAAAAGGTTGGGTTTAAAAGCAGCTTTTAGCTGAACTCCGCCGCCAATTTATAAATTGTACACTATGTTGTTGTTATATACTGTATGTGATGATGAATAAAGACATTATTATTATTATTATTCAGAATGAGGTACAAGCCTTCTTGCTGAGTCTATATCAGGATATGTCAATTTTTGTCTATTATTCCGATTAATATCCATGATATTAATGATGAAAAAATAATAAACATCATGATGGTTCCCTCCAAACCATTGGTACTCCAAACTTTAGGGACGTCCTCTTTCCAACTGTGGAGCCCACGATTCATCTAGGTTTTCCAAGTGGACGTCGAAATAGACCAGATAAACTCTCTTCACAAGGTCAGAAACAGGTTTCCTACTTTCTTTGAGTGTATTTACCACGTGTAATACAGTGTGTAACAATGAAAACTCAACAGAGGCGTTGTTGAATATAAAAAGTAAGATTCTTAAAAGAAGCTCGGAAACGTCGATTTCTAATTAAAGGGGGACACCTTTCAGATTACTCAGATTTTTCCTAGTACGCACCCCTCGGAGGGGTGCATCCGACGACCCTTATTTAGATAGGGAAAGTAGGTCGAGTGGCACCTTGTTTTAAAGGTCTTCCGAATACCTCTACAACTCTGTTAACAGAATATTTTGTGACGATTAGTTTTCGAGATTTGTTTTTAAGGTACAATTTACGTTCAGAACTTTCATAAAAAAATATTTTTTTGGTTTTTATGACAACCTGCTAATACGTGTCCATGTGATTTCGTATTTTTTGTTTATTACGAGGAGATTTTTTAGGGGGATGGGGTGGGTTACCACCCTTACAGTTTAGGTGAATTGAGTGGCATCTCCTATTATGGAGGTTGCCTTTTGACGTGGATATTTTATGCTTCTGATAAAAAAGTACATAACGAAAACAACATGCTGATTTCCTTTAATGCTGATAACACAAAAAAGTTTGAAACACTGTTTTAGGGCTAATAAATCCCAATAATTGTTTTTGAAGCACACACAAAAACAGTTACTCCTAATAAGGGTAACTCACATAGTAAATTTTGAGTAAATGTTCAAAATGTGCGTCATTTTGCTCCATGCAACAATAAAGATTTTGTTCTAATTTTGATCTTACATTATTCAACATCTTAGGAGTTATAGCTCGGTATTCATCAATAATTCTACGACGTAATTTATCCAATTGGCTGGCTGTGTGGCATAAATTTGAGACTTCAAATATCCCTACAAAAAGTAGTCCAGTGGTGTTAAATCTGGTGATCGTGCTGGCCATTCAATTGGACCTCTTCTGCCAATCCATTGTCCTACAAAATGATTATTCAAAAAATTTCGAGCCTGCTGGGTATAATGGGGTGGTGAACCGTCTTGTTGAAAATGGATGAATTCATCTTGACATCTTGGATCCTGTTCAATTATTTCAACTATACGAGGTTGTATTGCCTCTTCAAGAAGTTGTAAATAAAAATCACCGGTTAAATTTCCATCAATGAAAAATGGACCTATAATATGATTGCCTAATATTACGGCCCAGACATTCAACTTTTGGGGATGTTGGGTATGTATTTCTGCGTATTGTCTTGGGTTTTCATCCGACCAATAACGGCAATTGTGACGGTTCACGCAACCATTTAAATAAAATGAGCTTTCGTCCGAAAAACAGATGTTATAAAGCAGCTCTGAATTTTGCATTAATCTCCCACTCATGCCCTCACAAAACTCCTGTCTTCGGTCAAAATCATCCTCATTGAGGTCATGAACAAGTTTAATTTCTGTATGGATGGAATTTGTGGTTTTTAAGGATTCTCCATGCGCTCAAATGGATTATTTCTGCCATTGCTGATAAACCTCTGGTACTCAACCTTGGATTGGCGATGACTTGACCAATCACTCCAATCGCATTATCGTCATTCACTACCCGTCTCTGAAAATTTTTTTTATTTAAAACCGAACCTGTGTCCCGGAATTTTGTGACCGAATCCAGAACGTGATTTCTGCTTAGGTGTTTACCAGGGTTTTGCTCGTTGAATAAAATTTATGTTTTATTGCATTTTTGTCGTTGCCAAAAAATGAAGGCATTTTTAAACAAATAAAAATACACGGCCCGCCGTCGTTCTTTGGAATTTTGAAACTAACGTTTCGCTAGCGCGAGTGGCCAGCTTCTTCAGGGGCTTACTCATCTCCGATAACTCAACGTTTCGATTTCTCAAGGCGTATTTATATTGATGCAGGTAGTCTGGAGTGTTAATTACTACTGTCGTGTTCGGGGAATAATCATCATTATTAGTTGCCGCACTACCTGCCGTGATTTCATTCGTGATTCTTGATTTCCTCAGAATGGGATTCCAAATTCTGTTTAGACTCAACGCTTCCTCATTTCTGTTGAAATTGTCCGCATGTTTTTGGATCTCTATTGCCTTCCGTACCAGTCGGCTGTGGTAACCCTGGTTGGGGGCAATCAGCTTAGCATTTTCGAACAGAATCCTGTGGTCACCCTCACTCAGTGCATGTTCCGCCACCGCCGATTGGTCAGTTTGTCCCAGCCAGCAGTTCCTCTGATGCTCTTTGAGCCTCGTACCAATAATGGATCTTTTCGTGGAACATCTTCAAGTGACCTTGAGGTCAAAGGGATACAGTGTATCTGAGATCAACAGTGCCATGAAACTGAAGAGTTCCACGGTTCAAAACAGGGAGGACTCTCAGGTAGTTGCAAATGCATATCTGCCATATATCCCGAGGGTCACTGACAGAATTGGGAAACTCTTGGGGAAATATAACATAAAAACGGTTCTCAAGCCGACCAAGAAGATCCAACAAAGCCTCAGGTCGGCTAAAGACAAAAGAGACCCACTGTCAGCACCAGGGGTTTATCGCATACCGTGCACATGTGGGAAGGTTTACATCGGTACCACGAAAAGATCCATGAGAACAAGGATCAAAGAGCATGAAAGGAACTGCAGGCTGGGGCAAACCGACAAATCGGCGGTGGCGGAACACGCACTTAGTGACCACAGAATTCTGTTTGGAAATGCAAAAACTGATTGCCCCCAACCAGGGTTACCATAGCCGACTGGTACGGGAGGCAATAGAGATCCAAAAACATGCGGACAAGTTCAACAGAAAAGAGGAAGCGTTGAGTCTAAACAGAATTTGGAATTCCATTCTGAGGAAATCAAGAATCACTAATGAAACCACGGCAGGTAGTGTGGCAACTAATAATGATGATTATTCCCCGAACCCGACAGAAGTATTTAACACTCCAGTGCCTGCATCAATATAAATACACCTTAAGAAATCGAAACGTTAGTCATGGGAAATGAGTAAGCCTCTGAAGAAGCTGGCCACTCGCGCTAGCGAAACGTCAGGAAGAAATTCCAAAGAACGACAGCCTTCAAGCCCGAAGAAAAGTAGTTATACTGATAACCTCGGCCGCGAAAGCCTTAACCATTTTGTCTAGGAAAAGTTTAAATTGGAATGATTGTTATTTTATAAGTATAACTACTGCTCTTCGGGCTTGAAGGCCGTCGTTCTTTGGAATTTCTTCCTGACGTTTCGCTAGCGCGAGTGGCCAGCTTCTTCAGAGGCTCGGTACCACGTAAAGATCCATGGGTACAAGGCTCGAAGAGCATCAAAGGAACTGCAGGCTGGGGCAAACCGACAAATCGGCGGTGGCGGAACACGCATTGAGTGAGGGCGACCACAAGATTCTGTTCGAAAATGCAACACTGATTGCCCCCAACCAGGGTTACCATAGCCGACTGGTACGGGAGGCAATAGAGATCCAAAAACATGCGGACAATTTTAACAGAAAGGAAGAAGCGTTGACTCTAAACAGAATTTTGAATCCGATTCTGAAGAAATGAAGAATAACTAATGAAATCACAGCAGGTAGTGCGGCAACTAATAATGATGATTATTCCCCGAACCCGACAGAAGTATTTAACACTCCAGTGCCTGCATCAATATAAATACACCTTAAGAAATCGAAACGTTAGTCATGGGAAATGAGTAAGCCTCTGAAGAAGCTGGCCACTCGCGCTAGCGAAACGTCAGGAAGAAATTCCAAAGAACGACAGCCTTCAAGCCCGAAGAAAAGTAGTTATACTGATAACCTCGGCCGCGAAAGCCTTAACCATTTTGTCTAGGAAAAGTTTAAATTGGAATGATTGTTATTTTATAAGTATAACTACTGCTCTTCGGGCTTGAAGGCCGTCGTTCTTTGGAATTTCTTCCTGACGTTTCGCTAGCGCGAGTGGCCAGCTTCTTCAGAGGCTCGGTACCACGTAAAGATCCATGGGTACAAGGCTCGAAGAGCATCAAAGGAACTGCAGGCTGGGGCAAACCGACAAATCGGCGGTGGCGGAACACGCATTGAGTGAGGGCGACCACAAGATTCTGTTCGAAAATGCAACACTGATTGCCCCCAACCAGGGTTACCATAGCCGACTGGTACGGGAGGCAATAGAGATCCAAAAACATGCGGACAATTTTAACAGAAAGGAAGAAGCGTTGACTCTAAACAGAATTTTGAATCCGATTCTGAAGAAATGAAGAAT
This sequence comes from Zygogramma bicolorata, assembly GCA_032362365.1. NCBI lineage: Eukaryota > Metazoa > Arthropoda > Insecta > Coleoptera > Chrysomelidae > Zygogramma > Zygogramma bicolorata. The sequence goes on from JAVJAQ010005443.1 coordinate 279,194, forward strand.
AACTAATGAAATCACAGCAGGTAGTGCGGCAACTAATAATGATGATTATTCCCCGAACCCGACAGAAGTAATTAACACTCCAGACTACCTGCATCAATATAAATACACCTTGAGAAATCGAAACGTTTAGTCATCGGAGATGAGTAAGCCTCTGAAGAAGCTGGCCACTCGCGCTAGCGAAACGTCAGGAAGAAATTCCAAAGAACGACGGCCTTCAGGCCCGAAGAGAAGTAGTTATACTAATAACCTCGGCCGCGAAAGCCTCAACCATTTTGTTATTTTATATTTGGTCAAACAAGTTGTCATCCAGTATCAGATACTAATGGGATATCCAAATTTTCTGAAGATCCAGATGAACAATATATAGATTTTCAAGCTTTTATTTTGAAATATCAATGTTATACATTTCCCACACAGTAATATTTTGTTAGATAAATATAAGGTATTCTGAGATAAATCTACATGGAAGGGATATGAATTACTATTTGTATCAAAGATATAACAAAATATCATCTGTATATTCCCTGGTAAATTTGTTCCTATTGGCAGTTTTTGCAAAATTGACGTCGACAATCTTAATTCCGTCAAAACAATTTGGTGAAAGATAAATGTCCTAAAATATTTCAAAAAATTATCAATAAAATGAACATAACAAAGAGTACATCAAGAGCCTATGACTCATGAAAATCAAACCCTCTAAACTATTTATGGATTCAGTCTCCTTCTGGTCCATCAGTGTAATTCAGTTCATCATCTAGAATTCTCGTTGCAGATGGGAAGAGGGTCGAGGCTAGTCGATCAGTAATTCGAAATGTACTGAACCGGTTCTCTCATTTCTATTGAAATGAATATTTTTTGCCCATGCTCTGCATTCCACGTTTATCACGATACCAGCTGAAAATATAAAATAGGCGTTACTAGGGATAGTTCAGAAAATGAAGCAAAAAAATGGTAAAACCTCGCAATTTTTTCGTCCAGCACCGACTTGTACAAAAATTTGGGATTAGGCTCATTACACCCTCCAATTCATTTTCTATATTGTGCCGTTGTACGCTTCTTGTTTTTTAAAGGTGAAAACTACCCCTAATTGTCAAACATCATAAAATAACATTAAAAACCTAAATATGGGTAAAAATAGTTAAATAATGATTATTTCATGCTTTAGGATACAATTTCATAATCTTTCAATCTACCCTTGTTATGAACTACCTTTGAAAACATTGAAATTTTTATAATATGTCTTCGAACTTTAGAATACACTGCACTGGTGAGAAATCAACGAAATATACACTCACGCACGCGAGCAGATTTTTCTTCTTCTCTGTCTTCCAATATGAATGGAAAAAGTGGTACATATAACGTAACGGCCAAATATACCGGTTATGTGGATTACTACGCTCCGAAGAGGGTAATTCAAATTTTAAAAAAATGATCGTTTTTTTAAGCATAGCTCCTTCATTTCAGGTGATAGGAAATTTTTTCGAAAACGGTTTTGTAGAGCTTTTCAAGAGCTATTAGACTATGTGAATAAAATTACTTAAGATCCCTTAATTTTTAAATGGGGAGAGTTCAAAGCTCTTGACTAAGGTGATGTTCGATCGTGAATGTAGGTGTTAAACGGCTATATCTCGCCGAATATTCACTGATCCCCACCCTAACCCAAGGTCGATGCCAGTCACTCCACAGGATATATTTAGTTGATATCCAGTTGAGATCCCGAGGATATCCCAATTTCATCACAGTTGACTATTGTAGGACCTCCCAAGTAACATTACAGTGTAACGTCCTCAGGATTTCCCCACGTATTCCGAGTGCAGTGTAAAAAATATATCCCCATCTTGTTCTCGACGTATCCTGAGTTAATCATAGGACTACATTATATCCCTCTGTGGTGATGAAAATTATTCAGTATAGATCTCATATTTGTATTATGAATCCCAAGACTTTTGTGATAAAAGTTCAAACAATCGTCCAATTCAAGACAAACTCTACAACTTTACACTCTCTTCAACACAAACCCGATATTTCCTGCAACCTCCAAGTAAACGAGCTATGGTGTTCGGTTTTTATCGGGTGGAAATTCCATATTAATCATCCATTACAAGTTTTATCCGATAACAACCGAATGCTTTAACTCATTTACACTAACTCTGTGTTTAGCGTTGAATTCGACAGTTCGCTTAACATGGAGTGAAAAATGGCGTTGGTTCAGTTATTTGTAGTTGTGTTGGGTTAATTGAATTATGAAACAAAGAAACTTGCAGAGCAGCAGGCAGTGGCTGAAAATAATATTTTCAGGTGAGTTAAATTAGTTCGAATCAACATGTCCAAAAAAAATGTCTTATGAGAATCAAACGAGGAACATATAGACTTTTGGAGCTTTATAATATTATAAATGACGACTTCGAATCGAACTCAAATATCAATATAGAATTCCGACATTATATTGACGATCACAATGAATTGAGAGCATTCAATTACGTAATGGATACAGATTATCCTTTATTACAAAGTGAACATAGGAATGAATCATTTGCACTGAATGGCCAGATGGATATGTCTTATGATGAGGGCTATGATAATTTGTATTTCAAAGACTCTGATAATTTGGAGTTATCATCATCGTTTCACCAAATATGTAATCAAATTCCAATAACTTTTTTTCCATTTTAAACTCTGAATATTCTGATTTCAGAGGGTATGAGGAAAAAAGTCAAACAGAAGCCTCGTTGGAGGCTACAATTAAGAGCTGGCTATGCATCATGCCAAAGATAGGACAGATAAAAAGAGAAGACTTCAGTGGATAGTTGGGATTTATTTCATTTTTTTTTATTGTGATATAATAATACATTCATTATTGTATCCCAAGTTTTTTGTATTTTCTCAGAATTTTTATTTGTGTTGACGAATTATGTATTATATCGATATAATATTCCAGAATGAGTTTTAGGGTCTTTGTTTGACTTGTATAATGAATAAACTTCTGTTCATTTGTCAATGTTTCCTTTCGTTCCAATATATTCCCAATAGAGAGGCCAAAAAGGTAAAAAATATGAATATAGTACAGGATATCCACAGGACATCATATTCATAGAAAAAATGATCCGAAGCTTAACCTGACAAGGTCCTCTTTATATCCTTCTGACGTAAACAGAAAACATCATAATTTGATCCCCAATAAATCCCATATAGTCCCCGTTTCGTACTGATGATTTGTGCAGGACATCTTGGGGACGTTCTAGGAAGTAGGAATTTGGGAACATTTTCGCTTTCCAGTGACGATTTAACGTTGTCCCCGTTTGGTCCCAAATAGGTCATTGTGCTATCTGGGCGTCTGAAGTGCCCCAACAAAAAGAGCTATCACCGATTCATCATGTGATCATGAGAAAGGTACGTTTGAGCTACAAAGTATTTCACAATGGAGCTGATACAATGTTATTGGTCGCAATAAATCAAGTTCAGTGTAAAGAAACAATGAAAAACAGATTAGTAAATTTCTATCATTGAACATTATTTGTTATTGCAATTGTTCAAATATAATTATGTGAAAAGAGCAATATGAACATTCATTCAAATCATGACTATATCGTTCCATTCCAGATATAATAACCCCAAATCGAATATCAATATATTCAAGCTGAAATAATGAGAAGTGTTTTGTTTTATCTGCGCATCACAGATCAACGACATGTTATTGAATATCCACCTAGAACTTACAAGTTGGTCTTTCGAATTTAACAGCTACCAGAGGACTCAAATATCCTTCGGAGTTCATGTATGGAAAATAATATCCTGGAAAGCCCTGAACGCCTTTAGGGTAGTAACTTATTGGTCCCAAGTATTCAACATCTGCTGGATTTTCACCTTCACAAGATAACCAAACATTTTGCAACTGAAACAAAAAATGTGTGTATGTGTCAACTTTCATTTGAAAGAGCATATGTACCATTGAATTTTTATGCCTCATGACAAATTTGAATTGAACTCTTTTTTAAAGTATCAGGATCATGGAACTCTTTCCAGAGATCAAATACCCTAATACCCTACTTATATTACTCGCACTTGACGCGAACTTCGCTTTTTGGCTCGCAATTTTTTTGTCCACCATGGATTTACTTGAAATTTTCACAGAAGGTAGGAAATAGCTCAAGGATCATTTTCTATATCATGCCGCTGTACGCTAGAGCCTTGGGGGTGGTTGCCACCCCATCAAGGGGGTGGAATTTTTTTATTACATTTCAACTTTGGAAATCGACGGAAAAAGTAATTCTAAGAAAAAAATGTTCCATACGTTTTTTTCGTAAAAGTAATATTCTTTGAGTTGTTCGAAGTTGAAAGTAACAGTTTTTTGACGAAAAAATCGACTGTTTCAAATAGTTTTTTGCAAATAACTCTAAAACTATGCATTTTATCAAAAAAAGTGTGAAGAGGCAAATGGTAGCATTTTGAAAAACAAAGACAATGCTCTCTTTATAATTCTCCTACGACACATACGAACTGAGATACAGCAAATTAATGCTTAACTTTTTTCGTCAAATGTATAAATTGGAAGATTCAAAGCGAAATAACGAGAAAAATTTGCATTTTTCGAAGAAACTTTATGAAATCTTTTTTGAAGTATTCAATCAGAGCTTTGGAAAAAATAAAAAAATGACTTCCTAGCATGAAAATTGACCGACTTATGATCAAAATAAGATCGGTACCCGCTTTTTTCAACGAAAAAAAATCTGTGAAAACAACCTCCAAAGTACCCCCTGACTCAAATTGATCACCACCCTTCTGTGATACGAAGTTTAACCAATATAAAATGCCTAATTTCAGAAAAATTGAAGAAAAAAAGATTTTTCGCGTTTTTTACCCTTTTCTTTCAAATATCTCCCAAAATACTAAAGATACGAAAAAAACGATACATTACTGAATTGTAGCTTTTTTAATGACAAACATTTCCCTGTGTGTAGATTTTTTGTAAAGTGAATATTCGGCGAGATATAGCCGTTTAACACATACATTTACGATAGAACAGGACCTTTTATATATATATATATATATATATATATATATATATATATATAGATGATAAGTATTCTCGACCGTCTATTTGTACACAAAGTTGTTTTTTCTATATCAGGGCTTCGGTCCAAATCAATAACTTCACCTTTCATTGTCAAAATTTACACATCTCATGTTTTATCTTTACATTTCATTCACAAAAAAAACCTCAAATAGCAAAAGTATGTACCTTCTATTTTTATATTTATACTTTTTGATGTCCATTTTATATTGTAGCCCTCGAAAAAGCTAATAAAAATCAGCGAAAGCTCGGGTAGCTAAAAAGAGTAATCTTTTTCTTCAGACCGAAGCCCTGATATAGAAAAAACAACTTTGTGTATATATATATATATATATATATATATATATATATATATATATATATATATTATATAAACAACTTCTGTTCTCAACTGGTCAGCAAAGACTTCCCTTCTAATATATATATATATATATATATATATATATATATATATATATATATATATATACAAGGTCCTGCTCTATCGTAAATGTATGTGTTGAACGCGTTTGTTATGCTTTTTGCAAGAATATTCCTGTCGAGGCTCGTTTTCCTTCTCAATCTAAAAATTGACGTTGCCCAACATTTTCACGCATTTCGCTAGTTGTACACTCGGATATTAGAAACAGATTAGGCAGAGAAAAAGGAGGAAAACTCGTGTTTTTGTTTGAATTGTATAACGAAAATGAATATGATTTTAATCGTGATTTCAATCACTTGATTTTAATCAGCCCAACCCTGCTCTTGCCATACTTCTTTTACGATCGCCGTAACCTAAACTCATCTAAACTTATATTCTCTGTTTTTCTGACAGCCCCATCGCTATTTAAAATAATTGCTTCGGGGGTAATACTCTTCAGGAAGTTATTATTGCAGACTCATCAATCGATATGCAAATCAATTTAATAATGACATATGCAATGGTAACTCTGAAATCATTGTCTGATTCTTAGAGCTTTCAGATGTTTTTATAGCCTACTACTATGCTAGAGTAAATAAATTCGTACTAACTACTTAATAATAATAATAATAATAATAATAATAATAGGGGAGCCCAAGCGGGGATTTCAGGATTTACTAAAGCGCAGTAGATTAATATACAGGGGTATACCTTGTACCCGGTTAAGTACTTCCACCATATATGAGCCCTATATATATGGCCGCCCTTCAAGGATGAAGGATCAGATTAGTGAAAAAAAATTGATCATTTGAAATTCTCGAGTGTGTCAGATTAACGAGGGTGAGTTAGTTACATCCTGAAACGTGTATATTCCACTAAACTGACAATTCGTGAGTGACCTAAAGAAGTAGGAGGGCTACAAAGTTGTAAAAAAAAACCAATCTGCACATTCTCGAGCGCGGCTAATTTTATTTTTATTTTGGGGGGAATAATTCGAGAATTGCAAAAATATATAATCTGACGATTTCCACAAGCCGAAATAATAAAAATTCATCGATAAAGTTTAATGCGTGCAGCTACGTGATGCCTATACTCCCCTCTCAACGTTTCTATATATCTCTCTTTCTCTATCTAATGTTTTCTCACTCCGTCCCCACTCTGGTTTCTGTTGCCATGATGCCATGACAGTTGATCACACAGACTCGTTCGAGGTATGATATTGTTTACAACGAATATCCAACGTTTTAAAATTTCAAAAATTTAATTGCTAATAATTATTTAATTTCAAATACAACATTCTGCTAAAAAAACATACGCTTTTCAGTGCTTTTCCGGAGATTTTGATTAATTAAGTTCAATGATTAAAAAAAAATCAAATTGACAGAATAGGCGAATCCCTCCAGATAATCGTCAGATTATGAGACTGCAACGTCTAGGGCGTAAAGATGAACCATATATATCCACATCTTACGCGCTTGTATATTTCAAAATTACGATTTTTTTTTTCAGATTCTAATAACGGCCGCGAGTCTGCGTCACATCGAAACCGTCACATTATTATATAAGAGCTTTTCTTAGGTTCACTCAACATCCCCTCGGAAAATCTGACGCGCTCGAGCAAAAAATTTTTTTTTTCATTTTCAACCGTTACGTACGACCACCCCCATCATGGAAACAATCAGATTAACATACGTACATTTTTTAAATATGTAGGACATAGATGATATCAATATCTGACGCGCTCGAGTATGTCTATGCAATAGTTTTTTTTACATTTTTGAAAATCTATAGCCGCTCCCCCCACCGATGAAAAGGTATACATTATATAACATTTTTTTCTTTTCATCATCTACTCTTTGCAACCCAATAGGTCTCTATGACGCTCGAGTAAATTCCGATTTAGCATCGTGGGCTCTCCTACTATCAGGTTCCCATCGTAAAATAAATAATTAAACGACTGTTGAGAAATATGAATACTGGTTTCTTTTATACTCGGTATACTGTAAATTGAAATGTTAGATATGACGTATGCCGTAAAGTTGAGCTCAGAAAAATATTGGCTTTCAATTTTTTTGATATAAAAATATAACGTTTCGATAAAAAAATATCAATGACGTCATATTTTGTAAGGTGGTGGGGAAAAGAATCAATTTTTCGTAAAAAAGGTGGAAAACTAGGATACAAAATCGACCTGTCCGAGCTTTTTCTCAAAAAATCATCAACCTGTAAGATAATGAAGCGTTTCCACACTTTATGAACGCTCTGTATAAACCTTCAAGTATCTATTGAAAAAACGCATCAGAATACGTTGCGAAGTTTTCAAGATCTAAGCATACCTAGGGACAGACAGACAGCGGAAAGCGACTTTGTTTTATATTTGATTTTTATATTACTTCTATTTATTGATAAGCAAATTTGAGTTATACCAGAAGTTCTAATTGGACGAGTTCTATCCAAAACGAACTGTTATTTCAATTACCGCAGCAACTTTTTGGGGTAAATCAGAAGTCTACCCTTTTACACTTCTATAGATTCCAATAAAAATTCTGAATTTTTCAGATTGTGGAAGGGTAAAAAACCAAAAATACTGCGAAAAAAACAAACTGATCCTCATTCAAAAAAATTGTATCCAACGGTAAAAGTATCTGCTACCCAATGACCGATGTTTCGAGAACATAATATGTACTATATTCTCTCTAGGATATAAAAAAAATTATAATAATTCAGTTTGCAGGGAAATGATTTAGGAACATGTTGTTCTTAATTGTTAATAAGTGATTTGCAGCAAAATCAGAATATCATTTTTGTTATGTTCAGTAATTTAGTTACACGTTAAACATGAAAGGAATTATTCATTTCAATACCAACTGAAATAGAAACTACATTTTATGGCCACGATATGAGTGTACTTGATGGATCCCATGTATAAACTCGAGTCTGTATGGGATCAACGTTTGTTTACTGTAGCTTATATTCTGTAAACTTTATCACATATATGCATGTTGGTAAATACGCTTGCATCAATATCAAAACGTTTTGTAGAGAACAATTACCCTAACACCAAACTAATATTATTTGCATTTTTTGGGGCGCGTTTCGCTAAGAAGGTTAGCGTCTTTAGAAGAAAATTGATACTCATTGATATATCTTATCGTTAATCAATATCGGAAATCAGATAAAAAATTAATTACCTCCTTGGTATTATTGATGCTCCTTATGTGTCTCTTTAACTTCTCGGGCATAGCTTTCGGTAGTTCATCATCTTTGGTATAGTACTCGGGAGTCCAGCCATATATTTTGTTCAGCTTCAAAAAAATACAAGGAGAATTCTTGTGATAGTTGAAGAACTGTTCCCTGTTACAATCTCCCCATTCTCTTACATCCACCTCACAAACCTCTCCCATTGCAGGATAATCAGAATGAGAACAAGTTTTGATCTGACCATTACCTTTGGCAATTTTACTTGGGACATAGTACTCTGAAAAATATCGTATCTGAAGAAAATAATTCAAATCAAATCATTCGAATTCCCACCATATACTACGATTTTTCATTATGAAACAGAAAAAAATGTGTTTGCAAAAAGCGATCTCATGAATCGAAATAACCAGTGTCAAACATTTCCGATTTTTCAGTATTCTCAGTAAGTTGTACTTCATGTACGCAAGCTCAGATCATAAGTTTTTACTGAAATATAATATCTATATCAATGAAATGCACACAACAATGTCGGTGTGGTTCTGACTCTGGTGAAAAAAAAAATTCGCAAAAAGAAAAGGAAAATATGGGTGATGAGGTGGGTACTTTGATTTGCCGAATCGAAGTACCCCAAGTATTGATACTGCTGAACGTGTTGGGAACAAATTTGAAAAGAAGTTTGATAATGAGTATACTATAACGGATCAATACTGAAAGCGTCGCTTCTAGATCAATAATATCATTTCAACACTTGAAACCATGGCAAGTATGTTCTCCACAAACCATATACTTACTTATATTCATCTCTACTATGACTTCAAATAATCTAAGACTGTTGCCCCTGTTCCTCATACTCAACATTGAGAAACAAATACAAACAGGATATTTTTACCTGTGAGCTTCATACAGAATACAACCAATTGCAATTCAAGTCTATCAGTACCATATTCTCATGAAAAATCTGAATATTTCCGTGAGAGTGGTGCAGAATATATAGCACTACATGTGGTCGCACGAAAAATATCTTGGTTGGCCATCCCTCTTACAATAAGAGCAAAAATAGGTAAAAATTTGCAATACCAGTTCCTCACAAAGTTAGGTTAGGCTATACCCAATGGGCACACGTACGTTTATTCAACGTATTTTCAACATTGCATCGTTGAAATATACGTAACCAGTTGAATGGTCGACGTTGTCATTTTGGTTATAACTTCTAACCTGTTTGAATAACGTGTCAATAACATTGAATTTAACGTATTGATGTAATAGTTATTATTAAAACCTGGTGAGAATACGTTGTTTATTTCTGTGATTTGAATGTTATGATATTGAACGTTATTTTAACATTGTATTGAAACCATTCAGTAACCAGTAGTTGGTACAACACGTTGATTAGACGTTCTATGATAACGATATATATCTTCCATTTAACGTTGAAGTGACGTATGATTCATACTCTCTGTTGAATAATTCGATACATACTTACACGTTTGTGTAAAACATGGTATCAACGTTCACATCGAACATATTTCTCAAACGACTAATCGACCTTCTTCGACTCATTTGGTTGATAGTTATAATAGAATATACATTTCAAATCGATAATGAACCTACGTTATATTCTTGTTATTGAATGATTTCGATAATATGCACTATTCTTAAAAGTGATTTTCACATAAACAAACAACGTTATGTCAACATTGTATTGAATGCTTTCAACAACTACTAGTTGACAGGCCTCATTGATTATACGTCATACATAAATGATGTTATCATGTTCACATTAAACGTTTATATCACATATTTTTCATGCTCCCAGTTGATGAATTACATAAGAAACACGTTAATGTTGAACATTATATCAACTTTTACTCAGAATGTATTATTCAACGGACATATCAACTAATTATCAACTTATTGTTGATGGAGGTGAATAAAGATACGTATTTGATCCGCTATCAAACAACCATTCAATCTTGTTATCCCATTATGTTGGTATATTCGTTATTTATATATTTTGTTCATTCGTTACTAGGAAACGACATCGAAACAAGTTATTGGATACATACGAAAACCACTGCTTCATGAAACACATTGAATAAACGTTTCATTAAAACAATACCATAAACTCCCAATTCAACATCGAAACTACATATCATTAATACTCTCTATTTAATAATATCGGTAGCATATACGTAAGTGTAAAACATGGTATTAACGTTCACGTTGAACGTACATGCTCTGTTCATCGATGTATCTAGTAGCGGTTATCTCGAACGGCAACAGATCATGTTGACGGTTGAGTTATATCCACTTAGTTTGTGAAATAATGGTGTTGTACAATCATCGAGACGATCGTTTTTGAGTTGGTGAGTAATATTTTAGCATTTCAAGCACCTATGATTCAAATATTCTGAAATTTCAGTTCAATCACCATAGTTTTGTATCTTTGTACCTTCTATCTCTATTTTTCAAGAGATTCTCCACTATTTTGATTTCGTCAGAGCGTCTGAGGTGATGAGAGACAGAGGTCTTGACCAGAAGAATGCTGGCGATACACATTTCTGCCAATGTGGCCGAACTTCTCAATTGGAAAAGGAGAGATATGATTCCTTTCGATTAATCCAAAACAAAGGAGTCGTTGCTGGATCGGGGAAGGAAATTTGTTACTGAAGGGGTTATATTTCATCTTACATTTATTTTTGAATATGTCACTATGGACATAAAATTTGTATAGTGATATAATGTAGGTCAACGTTATGAAACAATGTAATTGTATGATTATACTCGTGATATACTATTGAAATACCACGTACTTTGAAGATATAGTTTATGGTGGTAACAAACATTATTTATATGTAATTGATAAAATAATAAACTGAGGTGAGGTGAGGTAATACAATATTCTGTTCTGAATCAACATTAGTATTTGGGTCAAGATATATTATTATATAACGTTGATGGAGAACGTTTATTTAAGGTATAAGTGTTGGTGGAAATGAACATTATTCATACATCATTTATTACACATAAAAATGTGTATACTAAGATAATATATCAACACGTTGTCAATAAACGTTCATATCGCGCATGAAGTGAATTATAATAATACGTTGAAACACAACGTTTCTTAATAATATAATTCTCGATGCAAGAAAACGTCATTCCCCGCGACATTATTCAACGGTTGGTTATATAATTTCTTTTCAAACGTGTTTTCAACGTGCGTGTGCCCATTAGGAAGGCTGTCAGATGAATAGGCTGATCAAACTTCAGAAAAAAAAACAAAATTGAACTGGAATGACTTACTATCCAAGAACCGCAAAATATTATCGACCCAATATCTGTAACTAGTTGCGTTCGACCCTTGGAACCAGATCAAAGTACTCTCTTCACTGTTAGTGGGCATGGGCCTGAAACCTAAACCAGGATTGGTTCCTATCAGTGATCTGTCCAACTGCCATTTCGGAATACGTGGATCTAAAGTCTGGAAAAACACGAACATGCAGATCGCCACTAATGCCGCCAGCATTCCATAGAAAATGAGATAGAACAATCCAATTTTGGCTGAAAAAAAAAAGGTTGTTAGTTTGAAACCGACTGATTGTTAATGTGATGCATTGGTAATAGATTTCATATCTGTTTATCACAAGATTTATTTATTTATTTCATAATTGATACAAACAGGGTGGAAAGCCCTAAAAGATCGAAACTTTACAAAAAATTACAGCTGAACAACAATGGAGAATAGTTGTTTTATTGGTGGTAGAATAAAACAACATAATTTGAGACACTTGGAAAACAAAATCGAATTATTCTACAGTAATGACAATATCTAACATATGTCTTTCATTTTAAATTTGAATGTATTCAATGAATAGAGGAATATATCTACGTCGAAGAACTTTCTATTATACAGTCGAATCATTCTAATTATGGGTGAATTCATTCCTGAATTGACTACAGGCCCATCCAAAAAATGGATGGGTCATATGAACCACCAGGTGACGTATATAGGACGATATAAGAGCATAAAATAATAATATTCAGCACTATGCCGTCACTTGTAAGCTGTCCAACTGAGTGCTGGTGAGAATTCAAAAGTGTAGGTAGAGTGAGTACATTTCGGTCATATATTTTTGGTAATTTGGTCATTTTATTATGTACGGCATCAGTTTCATACTGTTTCAATACAGCTTCTAATCCATTATTCCGCAACGCCGTGCAAAAATCATGCGACAAGGGGAAAAAATCGAGGGTTTCAACCCCCTCTCTTTCCATGGTCCGGGGGGTGATTTGAAACAACATGAAATTAATTTATTTTGAAAGTATTTTATGCATAGATAATATTTTTCCACATGCCGTACATTATCGTTGGTCCAAAGGTTTGTAGGAAAAAAAACCGATAGAAAAATCCATAGAACGAAAAGTAAGAAAAATCCATAAAACGAAATGTAAGGTGGAATTCAAGACGATATTTTCTTATACGGCATTTATATAGTTTATTTGTACTTAATGCAATAATTTATAAAAAGTTAATGCTGTACAAATCTGAAAGTTCATAATGATAAAAAAGTAATAAAAATATTAAATGAATATAATTTACATATATATTGCTTACGGAGCGACGTTCTGTTACGACGTTTAGCATTTTTAGGCATATATCTACACCTGCCAATAGACCGCGGTCACTTCTGACAGACGACAGTAAATGACAGTTGTCGAACCAGCCTGCTGGACTAACAAACCTTATTTACCTATGAGTGTGTGTTTATGTCATATTTTAAAATCTTTTTTCTCAACAAAACCTCAATTTTGTGCGATTGTGAAATTTGGAAGTAAAAGTGGCAGGGATAATGTTTCATTCCATCGATTCCCTTCTATTTTCGACAATAGAAAATAACTCAGCGGCTGATTCCGATACTGACTAATTTAAATAAAAACATCATTTTGTATTATTATCTTTGAATATATAGCATTTTTCTAAAAAATAGTTGTTTTATTTATTCACATCATTACAATGAAACATGGTAGCGTCATTTTCATCAGCCTAAAAGATATGGTCTGCATTAAAATGTACGGCATCATTTTCTCCTAATTTATTATTTTTAATACTATTTGAAACAAGCGAAACATATAGAAAATTTCAATACTTTATTAATCTATGAATATTTAAACTTTTGCAAAAACTAAAAAATTTCATATTTTGTATTTCTCTATAATTTTTTTTAGAACAGTTTCTTGTGAACGGCAATACTATATAACGATTGTATTTAACAATATCATGTTAAAAAAAAAGTTGCCGTACAGAGTCAAATGATTTTACAGCTTTATAAATCAAGTATACCATGAGATGAAGATAATCATTAATATACATTCAAATGAACAAACATTTTTTGACGGCATCATTTTTAATAGTACTTTTGAGTGCTACGTAATGTTTTGGAACTGAAGCCGTACTTTTTCAAATCACCCCCCGGACCACGGAAAGAGAGGGGGTTGCAACCCTCGATTTTTTTCCCCTTGTCGCATGATTTTTGCACGACGTTGCGGAATAATGGATTAGAAGCTGTATTGAAACAGTATGAAACTGATGCCGTACATAATAAAATGACCAAATTACCCTTGGAATTTAAAAAAAATCCCAAAAATTTACCGACTTTGTGGCGCACTATTTTTTTACGGCATTAAGCGCTTCCTTATTATTTTTTATGGATCTATAGAGGGTAAAAATGCCGTACAAAAATAGATGACCGAAATGTAGGTACTCACTCTACCTGCACTTTTGAATTCTCACCAGCACACAGTTGGACAGCTTACAAGTGACGGCATAGTGCTGAATATTATTATTTTATGCTCTTATATCGTCCTATAAACGTCAACTGGTGGTTCATATGACCCATCCAGTTTTTGGATGGGCCTGTAGTCTATTTGTAAGGCAGAAACGTACGGAGAACAGATATGTAGTTCTGGGCGTTCGTGAGGGTATAAGAAAGGGGATCAAGGATATCAATTGGGAACTGTCGACTAAATTATTGAGCAGTTTGAAGAGAAATACCACAGTTGCTATTTCTCTGCGTACTCTGAGGGTCTTCATGGAAAATTAATTTCTCAGAATCGAATAACTATTGGAATTGTACGTACCATTCGAGGTTGATAAATTTCAAGAATATGTTCTGTATCATCTCTAGCCTATGTTCATACAACTGATATTGTGGTGACCATACCACAGAAGCTAATCTACTGTACATGGTAAAGTGCTTTTATGGCCGCTTCAGATCTCAGATTTGAGCACGTTCTTATGATAGATTCCAACATCTCATTACATTTCAATGAGATATGCTCAATGTGAAACATTGAGAATGTCATTTTTACATCGAGTATTACCCCCAAATCTTTGATTTCAGAAGATGTTGATAAAACATGTCCATCAATCCGATAAGTGAAATCAAATTCGAATATATTCTTGGTGAAACTGATTGGAGAGCATTTCTGAATATTCAGAAAGACTTTATTGAATTTACAGTAATCATGTAGCTGATCAAGGTCACTTTGAAGCATCACGCAATCAGATAGACTATTCATTTCTCAAAATATTTTCAAATCGTCTGCATAGAGAAGAAATTTGGAGAATTTGAAACAGTTTTTATATCGTTTATATACATCAGAAAAAGCAATGGACCAAGATGGGAGCCCTGTGGAACTCCAGAAGTTACAATAATTGGGGATGAGGATATTAAGCCATTTACTGTGACAAGTTGAGATCTGTTGAATAAGTAGGAGAAAAACCAACGAAGCAAATTTCCGTGCACACCGATGGCAGCAAGCTTACTTACTAATTTATTGTGATTTATTTTATCGAATGCTTTGCTGAAATCTGTGTACAGAGTCTACTTGGATTTTGGTGTTTATGGCCTTGAGAATGTAATCCGTGTAGAGAATTAAATTGGTATCGATAGATCTACGAGGAAAAAAACCGTGTTGTTCCACTATGATTTGAGAGTGAATAGCATTAAAGAATATTTTGTATGTGACAAGTTCCAAAAGTTTGCTGAAGATGTTCAGTTTGGAGATAGGTCTGTAATTTGAAACCAAACTCCGATTACCATTTTTTAATATAGGGATGATATATGCTCTTTTCCATCTTTCTGGAAAAGAACATTCGTCATGGGATTTGTTGGAGATCAAAGTTAGAGGTTTCGTTAAACCAGATGCACATTTTTTTATGAAAAAAGAAGGAATTCCATCCTCTCTAGCACCTTTATTCTCATCCAATTCTTCCAGGACAGAGAGAACTTAATCCTCAGAGAATAAAATTTTGACCAATGCACTTTGAGTTATCACTGAGTTAATAATCGGTAACTGCTCGTATGGCTCAAATGCCCCTTGAAAAAATGTTGAAAAGAGGTTGCAAATGTCCACCCCATTGCAGGTATGCTGGTCACCGAAACTCACAGAGGGCGGAACGCCATAGATCCGCTTCTTTAGAGAAACCAGATCCCAAAATTTTCTAGTATCATGTGGTGAATCAGATTCAATGGATTCCACATATCTTTTCAAGTCACTCTTGATGAGAATTTTGCATCTTCTGCTAAGAAACGATTCGTGTCTCGGTGTAACCCAAGATGTCTGCCCTGAGTCGGTCGAACCACAACAACTGAGGATCGTGAATCGGTTACAAAGGAGACACCGTTTCAACAAAGTTCAAGATAAAGTTGCAGATTTTCTAGACCAATATTTCACAGTCTCACTTTGGAAAAGGGAATATCTGAAACTGAAACACATTGTTTTCTGAAAAAAAATATTTCGCTAATACATTAATTATTTATCATCTCTAAAAAATTCTCAGATATAAAAATTGTGTTTCGTCGAAAAATCAACGAGCATCTCTTTGAAAAAAAAAAAGAATTGAAAATATGCGATCTCATACTACCTTTGCCAATGATGAATAATATAATAGTTCATCACAATATTCGAAACACACGATCCGAAGAATTTGTGACGATTGTTGACATCATCCAATTTTCGGAGATCAATACGAACATTGAACAGACTTGTGAAGAACGATGTATGTAAATCGTCATACGAAGAAGGATGGTGACTTGTGCATGTCAATCTCATGTTTTCTGTATGTGAATGTTTATTGTAATGCTTTCATACTGTTTAACAAGTGAAATTAATATTATTATTATTAATATTTGCGATAAGGCAAGTTGACCAAAAATGTCATTCTCCATCAACGAACGCAGGGTGTCCATTTTCGACAAATCAGCTTTTAGCGTATACGTTTCCAAATCCAATTCTAAAAGGTACCGCCCTTATCGTACGAGTAGTAACTAGACATCAGAATGTCACATGTCGAAAATAGGAACTCTAGTACGAGTGCAGACGAAAGAGAAGTCGGAAAAGCATGCTTTTATATTGTCACCGATAGCTGATAGCTTCCACTTCTGAAGCAGCATAGGGCGAATACATTTCAATAAGAAAGTGTAAATCAACGAACTGATTTAGTTTCATTATCAGTGGCAACCTAATTTTGTAGAAAACCCAAATCCACATGTGACGCTCCATACAGTAATGTGAGGCTTCACCAAGTTCACGATTTTCTCCACCACTGGTTTATCGAACGATATAATATAGTTCAATCTCTTTTTTCGAGTCTTTTTCCAATTACATTAAGCTGTTGGATCAATATCGGGTGGATAGGGGATGTGCCCCACCTATCGACTGTTTCTACACTCTCCTAGCATGATTTTCATTCTCGATAGATTTTTCACTGCCTAAACCTACTGAATGGGGATAAATCTTGGAAAACCGTCATCATCTCACAGACATATAATGTACGTTGTAACTGGGCAAATAAGTACAACTAAGATGTCTAGAAGGATGGTGTACCGAGTTATACCTGAACATGTTTGGGGTATACTTGGCGACACATGCCTGCTATGATAATAAGCATCATGACCTCTTGACATCAAATCATTTCAGATGGCGTTTGAAACGAAAAGAGTTACAAATTTCCTAGGAAATGTATAAGCGACCAACCTGACGGCTGGCTATACTTTTACTTTTGGACGCTGACTGGTCAACAACCTATATTATTTGTTTAGAATACTGGCCAAATTCCCTATAGTTGTGTTCCTTTCATTCGATTTTGTTTTTTATGAGTATGACATTAGATTTTGCTCATTTTGTTGACTGCTCGAATCAAAGAATATAGTTTGTCGATCGATCGGTTGACTATGCACTTCCAATTAGCGTCAACTAGCGATGAAATTGAGAAACACACCACGATACGTAAAAATGACACTAATGACATAAAAGTGTCGCCATAAAATTCTAAACAATATCGCATCAGTCCCAGCACCATTCTTCTAGACATCTTAAGTACAACTATGCAACTGGCATATGTGCCTATTAGGCCAAGAACCAGAGCAAAAAAAGTAGGTTCATAATGCAATCTTCTACAGAATTGATTTTCTTGTTGGAAAATGTTTGGGGGTGTCCCCTGAATATAAATTCAAGTTGGCGGGACAGGGGGGGTTGAGCTTCAGCCGCCATCTTGGAAAACACGTTTTATCAAATATCTCGTGAACCGTGCATCGTACGACAAAAACAGTGGGGATCATTTTCGTAGATAATAAAATTCTCTTCAACTTTTATTCGAAACTTTTTTCCGTATAGTGCATAGGTTTTCATTTATAGAGCGCCAAACTTTTCCCAGCATGGTTATTGCTAAATATATAGTTAACGGTTGATGAAACAGTATAAATGGCAGTATTTTGGCGCGCCATAAATAAAAACCTATGCTTTATACAAAAAAAAGTTTCGAATAAAAGTTGCAGAGAATTCCATTATGTACAAAAACGATCCTTACTGTTTTTATCGTACGATGCACGGTTCACGAGATATTCGATAAAACGTGTTTTCCAAGATGGCGGCTGAAGCTCAACCCCCCCCCCCCCCCCGTCCCGCTAACTTGAATTTATATTCAGGGGACATCCCTGAACATTTTCCAACAAGAATATCAATTCTGTAGAAGATTGCAGAAAAAAAGTACCTGGCTCTTGGCCTATATTTCCATCTTTTACATTTCTCAGGCAATTTTATAGGCTCAGAACTTTGATTTGCTTGGCGCGAACCAAATTGAACAATTTTATTGCGATATATAGAATGGTTTGCGGTCGGTTGATCAGAGCTCTTGCTTGCGTTCGATTAACTTTCTTCACTGCCAATGCGCTATGGCGCTACAGGTTGCCTAGATACTAGTGGGGTCTCTTTGTGAAAACATCAACCCCTTCTGGTAACAGTGTGAGGTTTTCTCCTTTTTCTCAAGAGAGGAATTATGAAAAATATTTCGATCAAATGATGGGACTTTCGCCGAGATCTGTATTTTTATTGCATTTTTTCAACTGAATATGAACGAAATTATAATCTTCTCAACTCGATGTCTGCATCTCTTTGAATATTACTTTGGTAGAATTTTTTCATCCACTTTCATCGTTTATTTGAATTTTGTTAAATCAAATTCATCAGAATGACAAAACATCGAAGAAAATAACTTTTCAGACAAGTATCTCCCTTGAGAAATCAAACCTAGTCATGCAAAAAAGGTCGAAAACCAATTTTTTGAACAAATGAGTCTCAGGATCAGTTTTTTCTCTATATACGAAGACTTTACGACGAACCTCAAATGTAGAAACTACTGCGAGCTGACGATTAACGAGGTCTCATCTTTCAAGGTGAGATTGAACATTGATCACCAAAAATGGCATGTTTGCAACCCACAGCACGCACATTTGCTTAAGTCGGATGCCGTAAAAAATAAGCAATCCAACAACGACGTGTTTGAACCGGAGACCTTTCGTGTGTACATACATACATAAAAAAATCATTCAAGGACAGGTCCACTATTCGACTTATATCTATAGACATGACCAGATTTTCTTCGATTCCTTGATTTCATGTTTTGTCGCCACAGACAGGTGTCCTTTCCCTTTGTCAAAGGAGCCGGCTACCTTTGAATGATTTTCAGATGGAGATAAATACACCCAAGTTATGGGAAATGAAGAAAAAGTTGTCAAAAATTGGTAATCAGTTAGGAGAAATATCGCTTTAATTTCATTTAATCCTTTAAGTACTAAGAACTGTCAAGTACAAGATAGATCGTTGGTGGAGAATTCTTATTGAGTGGAACATTCTTACGAGTGAGCCAGCAAGTTACGTTCAGTAACCATATATGTGAGTGGTGTGAAATCACGACTAAAGATCAAATCCTAGTAAGAAATGCTCCACATCTATAGGTAGTGCATATTCGAAAAATAAAGCTCGTTTATACAATTCTCGAACATTACTTAGAAACAATGACGTCATAACTCATACGGATACGGTGAAAAATTCAGGATTGGAACTCAATTTCTCACTATTCATTTTCATAACTTCACGTTATGAAAATGGAGTCAATTCACAGGTTTGAATTGATTCTCTCAGAGAAAATGAAACTCAGAATAGTTGAGTTACTACTTTCACCCCAAATCTACTAATGCTTGACTATAGTTAGCGAGGAGAAACTACAGTCACTTCTAAACACTTTTGTAAGGTATCAGTAAATCAGACCACAACTTGCATTGATATAGACACAAATTTCTATTGAAGATTCAATACAGAAACAAATTGTTATTTGCTGATTATCTCTTCAAGATATATCCCAAGAGGAAGCTCAAATATTTCTATATTCACTCAACTTCAGAAAAAAAGCTCCATGATCTGAACCTGAAAACCATAATGTTTTATGGGAATCAATAATATATTGAGTATCGAGAACGGTAAACACATTTTACCGACCGGTAGTGCTCAAAAGTTCGTAATGGTTGAAGCGGTTTTTTGCACGATCCTACCAATTTTTCCTCGATTCTCATGAATCGTTTCCCACCTTATAACTGAAAATTCAAAAGTGACATTTACATATTCGTGCCACCAAATTGCATTCGTTATAAAAATTCACAGTGAATCTCGGAGACGTTATCATGACATCATTCAACATTATTGACAAACATAATTAGATGTGAATCACCGCCCATAGGGGCGCCTTTTACTTGTTTGTAAAATTTGCCCTGGAACAGGAGGTATGTACTGGACATACAATAACTAATGAGGTTGACCGTGTCTTGTGTCCTTACAAACCTCTACATGGAAGATTTTGACACTGGAGCAATTGATACATCTGCATTGAAACCGACGTGTTGGCTGCGTTATGTGGATGATGTCTTTGCTATCTGGCCTCATGGATCCGAAAGCCTTCACACCTTTCTCAATAACCTCAACAATATTCACCCCGATATAAAATTCACCATGGAAATGGAGACAAACAACGCTATTCCAGATGTCCACATCACAAAACCCAATGATTATTTCACTCCTACCGTCTACCGAAAACCCACGCACACCAATAGATATCTTAACGCCAACTCCCAGCATCATCCAGCCCAGGTGAGCTCCGTACTGAATTCTCTTATCAATAGATCCATCAAACTCACAGATGACCATAACAGACCCAGTGAGCTGAAAAAGCTCACATCTGCCCTTCTTCATAACGATTATTCTTACCCTCAGATCCAGAGAACCATTCAACGCCAACACACCCGCTTCTCGCTTCCCAAACCACCGGAAAACCCGGCAGAACACCTGACAGCTTTCCTTCCTTTCATCCGGGGAGTTACTGATAAAGTGAGCCGAATTCTGACAAAATACGACATCAAGACAGTTTTCACAGCCAACAATCAAATATCCTCTTTCCTGCACTCACCAAGAGATACAATACCCAACGAATAACAAGAAATATGTGAAATTTCTTGCCACGACTGCCCAAGAACATATATAGGGCAGACGAACCGACGAGTATCAAACAGGTCCTACGAGCACGAACTAGCAGTACGTAATTCGGACGTAACCTCGACTTTCTTCAATCATCACCACCACGAAACCGGACACAAAATTGACTTCGACAACACGAAGACCATTGCCACAGCAAAAACACTCCACTCTAGAATCATTCGCGAAGCAATAGGAATTGAAGAACGCCCTCAATGCTTCAACAAACAAGACGACTCACAAAGGCTTCCCAATTCCTGGAAACCATTATTATACCTTCGAACAAATGCATCAATTAATCCTTTTCAAACCAGACCTGTATATGGTCCGACAGTTTCAACAACGTCGGATTCTCATACAGCTATAAATACCATCCCTCTATCCTCAAAACCACAATCTTCACTTGGTCAAGATGAGAGCTGGGGTTAAGGAGACTTAGGCCTCGCCAACAAGTCAAAAAGTCTTGAGAATGGCTCCAAAGTGGGAGCCGAAACGTCGGCAGAAGAACATATCCGACCGCGGAAGCCCAATAAATATTTCAATCAGGTAGTTTCAATTCAAACTATACAGTTACTCAACAGTAAATATTCATGCTACTTATTGAAATATCTTAAAAGTTCTAATATATTGAGTAATTCTTGTCACATGAAAAATGTATGTTTAATACATTTTAGATAAATGATTATCGTATAACTTTTGAACCTTGAGTATTTTTGTTGTTTACACGATAATTAGGATAACTCGAATCTGAGCTCCAGCCTATACTGTGTGTCCCAATAGTGCGTATTTGCCCGATATGTCGATAATACTAATATATATATATATATTCTCATCAATTATTTTTTCCTACAATTTTAAATTTTCTCAGGAAGTGATGTAGGCTATTTCGGAAATAACTGTTTCCTGAAAATTCTGAAAGTAGTGTGGTGAATTGACCAAGATGAGCCCAAAGTAGCAAGTACTGTTCTTATGAGAAAATCAAATCCCAAACGAAAGGTTGAAATTGATTTTGTTGTTGAAAAACTCGATAAAGAAATAAATGAAATAATATTGTGATAATGAAATTGATGTATCGAATGTGAAATACTAGTAAAAAATGTAATTAAAGAAATAAATGAAAGATTATGAGTAAACGTTGAAACCAAGTTTGAGTGTACTCACGACGTTTCGATTGCTGGTATCTGCAATCGTCACCACCCGAAACCCGAACCATTACTGTGTGGATTATATTTTTTTCAAACATTCAATTCGTTACTTGCTTGGAACAACAATCATGCTTATGAGGTGGTTGCGCATGAGCATGGTCCGTTACCAGCTCCCTTTTTCTTTAACGTAATAAGATTGTTCAGTATTAGTGCTAACAGCAGCTCTGTAACTGATTTGTTACTGCCCATATAGGGTGTTCCATTTGTAAAATCCATATTAACTAGAAAGGAAGTTCCCGAAAATGGAAGTAAGATTCAAAGAATCCTTCATGAGAGTACAGAACGAAGCAACCCTTTTAATGACAGGAACATAAAATAATCATTCCATATATTTTCGCGGTTACGGGAACAAGCAATATCTTGAAATATGAATGTGGCCTTTTTAGTGTCATAAAACTTCTGTATGGAACTTTTTTCATATCTATAAGCTTTATCGTTAAAACGAGCGAACCCATACGATTGGGCACGAGGTATAAGCCGCAAATTTTACGGGAGTTAAAGACCCCTCGAGTTATCCTACCCACAATGTTTGGGAGCAAAATTTTTCGTTTTGGAAAACATATCGAATTGTTCAAATGTCGGTTTTTCAATTCAAATTTGGTGAAACTTTGATTACACTGAGCATCTAAGTGAATTATGTCTCCTCTACAAAAAATTTAAATTAATTTTTAGGCAGTGACGTCTATTTTCTGAGATACAGGTCCATTTTGTCGTAAACCTTCACCATTTTGACACAAAATTTTTGTTATTAACACACAAAAGTTTTTATAATTTTCATCAAAACACCCCACAAGCCCTTTTTGGCGAAATTTGCGAGGAAATCTGGGTTGCTTGATTTTTGGTGGATGATAGATCTTTTGGAGATTTCCGTTATATAAACGAAAACTTTATAGTACCTATTCCCATATGAACACTAGAGGACTCCAACAGATATTTGACAAAGTAAACATGAAAGTTGCATATATAAAATTTCTTACAAATTACAGCAGCTTCTTGGCGCTTCTTGGTAACCCAAAAGGTAAACTAGAAAACTCAGAGGAGTCGGGAATTCACGAGATCAGTTGTCATGATTGCAACAACAAGTACATCGGCCAGAGTCGACGAGCTATTAAAACCCGTTTCAAAGAGCATTTTCCACATATAAAATACTGAAGGGTAGAAAAATCCAGTGTCGCCCAACACGCTCTACACAATGACCACAATTGGTGAGAGCAATCTGAAACTGATCAAGCATGTGCATGACACAAGACTACTCAATGCATGTGAGAGTCTCGAAATAGCAAAATGTAAAAACAGCATGAATGGTGACAAGAATAATCAATACTAACAGATGACGGAACTTGCAGGTAGTCAGTTCATTACCGATAAATTAATTAGAATAATTAACAGTAACAAACGAAGTCCATATCGGACCGAAAAACTTTGGGGATATAAACAACTAACCCCAGCTCTAGATTTAGTATCAATTCTCTTCTCCTGAAGATGCTAACCTTGTTAGCGAAACGCGCGTCGAGTGGTGTTAGGGTAATTGATCTCTAGGAAAAGTTTTAACGGTTTGAGGTTTATTCAGAATATTGATTGAACAACAATAATACAAGGAGACTATATAATAAAAAGTTTTAAAAAAACGTTTTGATGTTTAAAAGGCACTTAATAAATAAACCCGGTATGAACATCGTTACACATCAAAGACAAAAGTGACATGACATTTGATTTGACACTTGACATCAAATTTGAAAAATGGGAACATAAACGCCCCATACCGAAAAAATAGGGGAAAGCTCCGAAGTCGATTGTTTTTTTCGCCACAAAAATCCAAACTAAACCTAATTAGTTGAATCACTAGTGCTTCTAGGCCTCTTAGCTATACCTATTCAAATTGAAAACATTATACCAGTTAAGTGCAGATGAACAAAATCCAACATACCCCAACTCTTTGGTGTCCTTCCCAGAAAAGTGTTTTTCTTTTTTTCATAAACTCTTGCTCCGTACGGATTTTCACTCAACTCATATTCAGTTGACACTGCCATTTTTCGTTAACCTCGCAAATCTTCCAGAAAACTCAACTCCCCACAGAATACACCTATAACCTCATTTGAACGTAAACATTAACATTACTGAAGTCCAGTCAGTCAGGTAGGCGAGGCAGAATGAGTCGTTCATTAGCCCTGTTGCCGTACCTCGTGTATTTATTCATTCTTTCAAAGTATGTTATAACGGCTAACGACTAGCTTGAGAAACACTGTGGTCAGACAGCGTTCAGCGTTTTGTTTGCACCGCGGTTTCTGTCGATATTATACGGGGTATGACCAACAAATTATAACCCTGCTGCACTACTCGATTTCATTCGTAGGTAGGTATACAAAGAAAGGTTGTTCATAGAATAAGCGCGCAGTTGCGCAAAGTGGAGATTTTTGCTGGAAGAGAAATTGTGTACAATGATTGAAAATCATACAATAGCTAGAACATCAATTCTGTACGTTGGCAAGATAATTGGTTCCACATCCGGTTGCGCACTAAACTGACAATAGATTTCAAATGTCATCATCAAATTTCAAAGTCATCATTTCCGTGCCAAGATGAA
>JAVJAQ010005444.1:0-18254 GCA_032362365.1 Zygogramma bicolorata
TGCAAATGAGTGTAAAAATATTATTTAGGCAAACGTTCATTTCAGTCACTGATTCAGTTTGGTGGCTTTGAAGATTATTTTGATTTTACTTGCCATAAAACGTGGTTTATTCCATTCCAGAATGAGTTGAAATTGTCAAGGACAAGGACAGTTATCCTGATAAAAATGTGAATGATTCTAATGTTGCCAAGTTAGTTAAAAACTTTGTCGATACCTGATCTGTCTGTATTGTGAAACTCCATAAAAAATGAAGCTGTGGAAGTGGTTGTTTCGAGGTGTGTTCATTTGGATCATAATTTAAGCACTTGTCAACTTCAACTAGCTGAAGCCTCAAGGGTCGCCTCGTTGGTGTATAATACGGATTTTGGAAGCATAAAAATTTCTTTTGAACAAAATTGAATTAGTACAGAAAGTAAATGAGTATGATGCTGGTGGGATCTGAATCTATTTAATATTTGTTTCACCGATGACTGTAAATTTTATAGGAATGGAGCTGTACCACTCTGTATGTGCGTTGTACAAGTTGCTGTTGGCATGGAAAATTCTATATTTATAGTAACTGTGAGAGGACTCGATTTAAAAAAAAAACGAGATATATTTTTTTAATTTTTTTCACGCCATTTGAGCCATCGTTGAATAAAACAAATATTCATGGGGATGCTTGAAGACTGGCTTTAAATCAAATATTCAAAAAATGAACAATTTGTTCAGGCCAGCCTCAACTCACCTACACTGTAGGTTGACGGACTAACACCTATTAGAAAACAACTACTCCCCTGGCTAATACCACGAAGGGCATTGGATTACATCCAACAGGTGTTAGTGTGGGATTCTTCACAGAAGAAATTCCACATATACTCTTGGCGATACACCACCAGAATTGATTTTCAATTATTGGGACGGGACACACTTGCAGACCGGTTTCGGGCTATTTGGCCTCTCGTCAGTGCAAGGCAGTGCCATCATCAACATAAGTTGATGACTTCCCATAATTAAAAATCATACTCGAGTAGAGTATCTTCCCTAGACCTAGGCTGATACAAACAACAAGCAAAATTGCCGTTGCTGCGCCATCTGCCCGTAGACTAGGTACTAACCAAGAGCATATCCGCATGGCCCCAATTCCTCGTACAAGGAAAATACGAATAAAACAAATATTCATGGGGATGCTTGCATTGGATTACATCCAACAGGTGTTAGTGTGGGATTCTTCACAGAAGAAATTCCACATATACTCTTGGCGATACACCACCAGAATTGATTTTCAATTATTGCCAATGCCCTTCGTGGTATTAGCCAGGGGAGTAGTTGTTTTCTAATAGGTGTTAGTCCGTCAACCTACAGTGTAGGTGAGTTGAGGCTGGCCTGAACAAATTGTTCATTTTTTGAATATTCCATCGTTGAATATTCTCAGTATGTACTTGAATATCGGTGGAACCATGGTTCTCAAGTACGTATACGTTCCTCTGATTTCCTTTGGAGAAAAATTTTGATCACTACTAGTCATAGGTATTTTTATATCATTTCCTACATCTACTTATGAACAAAATTGAACTTTTTAAAAATTTTCTGCGAAAGAGTTACATATTGTGTTGCTCCTGAAGTTGTATTTGGATCACCTTCAAGCTAAATTCGATGATTATGCCTATATAAAATAACTCCTTAAAAAAAATATTGTCTTGATCGAGCGTTTCCTCTCTTTCCGTTTGCTTTCATTTATCGCGCTATAGCATTTATACTGGACTTACTAGAAGGACGTGTTGCAATAATTTATTATTTAATATGATCCTTTCGAACTTTACTCCCGGCCAATAGCAGTTATTATCCTTACGTAACCTTGGTGTTATTGACAGAACAATCAAGACACGTCGATTATCTCGCATATGCCAACACAAATAGTGAAATATTTTCAATGGGCAAATTTTTTGCAAACACAATATTAGAATTTCGCGAAACGTTATCAGTTAGGTATTTTATAAGTATGTCGATGTACTGTGAGATATAAATGGTTTTGATATGCGTTGCACGCAGGTACTTTCTTGTTCCTCTGCTACAATACAAACGAGATTTCAAGTCAAAAAAAATTATTAGGAAATTTTAGATTTTTTTTCTGTAGTTATACTTTTCCAAAGGAAACATATTCTTCTATTTTTGCTAATTAGAATCATTAAAACGTTTTTCATTAACTGTTTCCATAAAAAAATATTGTCACATGGAAGATCACAGCAATGTTAATAGATTTTTATGAATCTAGTGTACCTACCGGAAAACATACAAAGTGTTCCAAGGTTCCAATTTTGCGTTAAAGGGCAATACAATCGGGACAAACGTTACCAAATTATGATTGATTTTGTGAGTCAAACTACGA
Organism: Zygogramma bicolorata; assembly: GCA_032362365.1. Taxonomy (NCBI): domain Eukaryota; kingdom Metazoa; phylum Arthropoda; class Insecta; order Coleoptera; family Chrysomelidae; genus Zygogramma; species Zygogramma bicolorata. The sequence continues at coordinate 2,369 of JAVJAQ010005444.1, forward strand.
CATGAGCATTCTGAAAAACTGATAATCATAATGGTCTAGCTAAGATGATACGCTGCTTGTGAAAGTCGGAGAAAAGAGCTGCAACGATATTATTTGTATTAAAAAAAATCATATCTAATGGGTTGGTTGGGTAGCATTCTATTTTTATTTCTCACTTCTATCGTGAAATAAAAAACTATGACATTTTTCAGTTTAGTAATGAAAATACATAATTATGCATCCATTGACAGGGTGAATAACACAACAGGGGACGTGAAAAGAGATATTTCTAAAACGAAAGAGTGAATCCAGTTTCTACCTGCCTCAAGGAACACACCCTTAGCCGAGGGTAAAATGACTGAGGAATGCTTTCGAGTGGAATGCCAAACAAGTCCCGAAGTCAATAACATTCATATTTATGAAACGAGCATCTTTTTTCTTGAGAACGTTATTTTATTATTTAAGGAGGGCAGTGTCGTAGACTTATTTTGTGATGTAAGTTGGAGGTCATCAGGGGTAGTCAGATTTAATTATCATTATAGGAAGGTATTTGAACATTAAACCGAATATGATCGATGATAACTTTTAAACGAATAAATTTTTGGTCTGGCAGCTAAATTGAATCAATCTACGAATTTCAGTTATGTTAGGGTCCTAGTGATTAAAAGGCAAGTTGATGCTAAAAATGAATGTTGAATGTGATATCTTGACAAGTTGATATTGAACGCTATCAATCATTTCAGAATTACTGTTTTATCTTATTCAGTGTTTTTCTATGATTATTGAAAAAACCTCGAGTAGGTACATGAAGATAATCAGGAACTTGGGTATTTTGTGGAGAGAATGAAGTTTGATGATTTTTTTTTATTTGCGTAGAAGTTGTAATTTCTATTTTGTTTTATTCGGAGAAGAAAGCCAAAATAAGTAAATGAACTTTTCTTGAAAGGTGAGTTTTATCACAGAAGCGCAACTGAAGCGTTCCGACCGAATCGAAAGCTTGGCTTGTATATTGTCAACTTCACATTTGTGTTGTTAGGGTGTTATAAAATTTTCGAACAATTATCAATGTCCTTGGGTTATTACTACTGATAAATTTTATTAATATCGGATGAAAGCATGATCAGAGTAGTTTTAAACGTTCGTTCCTGCAAAATTCAGTTGATTACTCTAAAACTATTTGAAAATTAAATAGCTGCCTACACCACTCTTCTATCTACTTTTTTTAAAGGTACAAAAAACAGTAAGCCTATTCACTGAAATTATTTTGGTAATTATCCAAATTCTCCGTTTACATTTGTTGAGAATAAGGGAATGTAGATTGCTGATCAACAAAGCATTTGGACGAATTTGATAGGGGAAATGTAAGTTCTAAATTATTAAGACCTTCCTAGGGTCGTATCTTCAAATGGAATTGAAACTGCCCCGATTTCAGTTCAGAAACAGAAATGCTCAGTCTAGAAAGTTTACAAAGGTGTATCACTTGAACTGTATATCAACCGACAGTTTGAATTTACCGCCAAGAAATGACATTATACAAGCCAAGCTTTAAATCAAGGTTACGAAAAATTGACCCCAAAATATCAAAGAGACCGCCTTCAAGTTGCGCTTCTGTGTAGATAGGGTGTTCTGTGGTTTCATTCTCCGAATAAAATATCAACTATAATGGAGGCTATGGAAAATAACTGTCGAGCAAATTTGTCATCGTACAACTGTAGTTTGATTGTATTGGCAAGTGTTAGAAGTTTTAGAATTTGTATTCTTCAAACTCGCCCTTGAAACGTTATAATGAAAGTAAAATTTGATGAATTATAATGAACCAAATAATTTCAGAAAGTGAATCAGACGCATGAATTGAGTAAATGTACATGAATGTAGCTGACATTTTGAAAATTATGTATACCACTGTCGTATTCGGCTTACAACCATGAACTCTTTCTCGGGGCTATTGGTCACTTTTTTCCTTGGTTGAATAATATGCGATCCCAATGAAGTAATGATTCGTAATTATTTTTTCAATATTCAAAAATTCTTCTAACGTTTCATTTTTGGAGTCCATATTTTCTGATATTATTTTCTATCTGCGGGAGGAGATGTAATATTATTGATTTTTTTTGCGGCGTTTATAACAAACACTATATAAGTAAGCGCTAGTAACGTCGTATATTTCAACACTATCTACTCCTGCCTAGCTATTAACTATCGTGACGTTGCTGGATATTTTTTTTTTAATTGTTTACTCGCGAGTGAACTAATTTCGGACAAAAAACTCAATTATTCACCTAGTGGAAATTTCTTACCACAAAATATCACTATACTTATCACTACTTCATGAATATTTATATTGATAAAGTGCACATTGAACTCGTAAAGTGAACGTTATCTTCATAGTTATCTTTTTCTACTCGATTTTTGTGAAAAATGCATCCACCGTATCTTCATATTTTCAATGAAATATTTGGATTTGAAATATTTCATTATATTTTAATATTGTATCTATGTTGGAGCACGTTATAATTTGCACTATAAAATACGGCTAATATTGTTCATTTCAATATTATGTTACTACGAAATTGCCGTTCTCGTCATTTCATTGAATATCAGAACAACCGCTTCATTTATAGAAAATGACCCTCTCGGTGGAAGATATTCAATAATGTCATGTGTGTTCATATTCTACGAATTAATCACCCATCGTATCGAGGTAGCAATTCTCACGTCTGCTAAACACATCTATGAGTAATTAGCTTCACATATTCCATTGATTTTTCTCAATGTCCACACAACCTTGGGATGAATGATAATTACAAAAAAATTGCAACTTCATTCAGAGATATCAAGTTTGCTACGTCATCGAGTTCAGATGATATAGGTACTCGAAAAATTGCATATCACGATTACTATGAAATATTTTTCGAGTGTGTTTGCCATGAAATGAAAAAGAAACCCAACATATTCGTTGAGTTAGTGAAACTAGAAAAAAATCACGTAATAATTCGGAACGAACAACATTTCATGATTGAGATTTTTGTAATCGGGAGGTTTTTGTAGATTCGTGTTTTTTATCAGCAGGTAATTACGTGTTTGTGCAACTTTCGTTGATGAAATTCACAACTTCAGGATAATTTGATACCAAACTCGTTCCTTACACAGACGAGTACCTGCAAAATGTCCCCGCTAGGAACTATCTCTTCTTGGAGATGAAAAAAAGGGAATTTTCATTTTCTTACTTCCTACAACCGACCATTTCTGTTAACTGTTCAAAATTAGACCGAGAAGCAGGCCAAATGTGGTCAACCCTGTGTCAGAATTCATGTATCTACTACATCTAGCTATTCCAGATTCACGATTGCATCAAGAAAGACCATTGTCACGTACATTTCTGATCAGTTTCAAATCGCTTTTATTGGTCCTGTGATCTTAATCCAGGGCATATTGCAAGAAACTAGATTTTTTTCTATCTTTTGGATCGGATGTATACGTTATACCGTTAGTTTTATTATCATATTACTGCTTCTCAACCTTCTTGAGATATAGTATTTTTCACAGTAAATGGTATTGGCTTATTAACTGCAATAAACTACCCGATTTAATCCCATTGTGTAGAAATTTTACAGAAAGGTACGAGTTTTCAACATTTATAACATGACTAACAGAACTCTTCCAACTCTCGGTAGGAATGTCATTCATACAATGGAATGAAATTATAGCGGCATTCAGACAAATCATAAGAATTTGAGAAAAATTAACTTCTTCGAGCGGGATTCGAACCCACGACCTTCCGTTATCTAGGCGGATGCTCTACCACTGAGCTATCAAAGACCCTGAGTTCTCCATCGCAAATTTCGGAAGTCATTTATCTCAAATTCTATTGTTAGTTGTTATTTATTCAATCGAGAACCTTCGGCGGTTTTCGACTGACAGAGGTGTTAGTTGAGAAGGATACACATTCATTATCATATGGTCTTAGTACCCAATTGTACCTTTCAAGGTCGTGGGTTCGAATCCCGCTCGAAGAAGTTAATTTTTCTCAAATTCTTATGATTTGTCTGAATGCCGCTATTATTTCATTCCATTGTTAATCACACAGACACTAATACTTCTATCGTCATTCATACAGTTCCTAATTAATTCTACCACACTACCACTTAAAGTCGGAGAAGTATTTTTTCCGCGCACGCTCGATTTAAGTTGGTGCCACATAAGCTCTATGGGATTGAACACGCAGTAGTAGGGAGGTAGTCACTGTATGTCCCAATTCTTCTGCAATTGTAGCACAAACATACGTTTTTTTTAAGAAAATGACTGCAGCACTTGTAAAAGTTCTTTTTTTGTATAATTTTCCCCAAAATATATGTCATTTGCAGCCATGAAGTTTTGAATCTCCAATTTCGTATTCTTTGAGCCAGGAATTTTTTGCAATTGTCGACTATGATAGCTTGCGTTGTCCATTACTATAACGCTGTTTGGCGGAATGTTGGGTAACAGACAATTTTTAAACTAATCTTCAAAAAGCTCTGCTGTCGTATCTTTGTGATAATCAACACAAGAGTCCTTAATATTTTTGGCAGAAAGCCACATAGCGTTTGGGATCCAACCATTTTCTGAGCCTGCGTGTAATATTGTGATTCTCTGCCCTTTATTTGATGGTGCTTTTGTTTTACACTTATCAGAGGAATCAGACCCTCCTTTGGAAGGGGTGTCATGCGTGTCAAACCACGTCTCGTCGAGGTAGAGTATTGGCCGATTTTCAGACCGGTATTTTCTTATTGACGTTATATATTCAGAACGCCAGTTTATTAAACGTGTGGATTCCATTATTACTTGTCTCTTGTCAATTTTGCGATATTTAAAGCCCATTGCAGACAGAGCTCGCCAAAGAGTAGTGAGGCCACAGTTGATGTGAGTTTCGTCATTGATGAGCCGCTGTTTCAGGCTTTTGATTGTAGGGACACGCTGCTCATCGTACATAGTGTAGATATTTCGCCTTATAAAATTTTTTTCCCAGTCTAGACTTTTTGTGACACCGATGTTGGGGCACATTTTCATTTGCAGTATAAAATACGGCTTATATTGTTTATTCCAAGATTGTGTTACAACGAAAATGCCGTTTTCATCATTCCATTGAACAGATATCAGAACAACCGCATCATTTATAGAAAATGACCCTCTTGGTGGATGATATTCAATAATGCCATGTGTGTTCATATTCTACGAATTCATCACCCCTCGTATCAAGGGTATCAATTCCCACATCTGCTAAATACATCGAAGAGTCATTAATTTCACATATTCCATTGATTTTTGTCAATATCCACATAACCTTGGGATAAATGAGAATTACAAAATAAAATGCAACTTGATTCATGCTTGGTTCATAGACCACTCTTTTTTTTACTACATATTTTACTTTTACTCTAAGAAAATTCTCACAATGCTAATAAATGAAGGCATTCATACACAAAATGTTAGAGTAAAAGTGTCGTATATGAACGCTTCCATTGATTTGCATTGTGTGAACTCCCTTAAAGTCAAAAGTAAAAGATAAATCAAAAGTAAAAGTTTGGTCTTTAAACCAAGCATCAGAGATATCAAGGCTATTACGTCATCCAGTTCAGATGATAGGTCTCGAAAAATTGCAAATCATGATTACTTTGAAATATTTTTCGAGTGTGTTTGCCATGAAATAATAAAGAAACCCAACATATTCAGCGAGTTAGTGACACTCGAAAAAGTTCAAAATCGAAACGAAAAACTTTTCATGAATGAGATTTTTTGTATTCAGGTGTTTTATTGTAGATTCATGTTTTTCATCATCAGGTTATTACGTATTTGTGTAAACTTTTGAATTATAAAGCACACTCACTAGACCACTAGACTATCGTTTCGTTAATGAAATTCGCAACTTCAGGATAATTTGATACTAAACTCAGACGAGTACCTACCTGCAAAATGTCCCCGCAGGAAACTATCTCTTTCTGGAGATGAAAAAAAAAGGGAATTTTTGTTTTCGCACTTTCTACTACTGACCATTTACATCATCCCTGTTAACTCTTCAAAATTGGACCGAGGAGCAGGCCAAATGTGGTCAACCCTGTGTCAGAATTCATGTATCTACTACATCTAGCTATTCACGATTCCATCAAGAAAGCTCATTGTTTCGTACATTTCTGATCAGTTTGAAATCTCATTTATTGATCCTGTGATCTTAATCCAGGGCATATTGCAAAAAACTAGTAGATCTTTTGTATTGGATGTATACGTTATACCTTTAGTTTTATCATCATATTAATGCTTGATAACCTTCTTGAGATACCTATAATGTGTCAATATCGCAGGTCTTCGATATCTCTATCATATTTCGAACATCATCCTAATTATGTACATCCAATTAATATTGAACATGAGAAGCAGTTTTCGAAAAATTGTCAACCTGATCCTTATTAATGATTTTCTCTCATGATTTAATAGCTCATTTGAATTTTCTGATTTTCAATATAAAATTATGTTATTCGGGACATTCGACAAAATGATGGATACCTAATTATAATGTATATGTTACCGGCAAAGTGTAAAATCAGGCATTGTATAGAATGCCTAGGCATTCTATACATTGCTAAAAGTAAGCAGGCAAAGTGTGAAATTTTAAACATTTCATACTTTGCCTAGGCATTCTATAGAATGCCTGCTGGAGTTCAGGCAGAGTTAAAAATCTGTCTGTTCCATTGTGAAATAAACTCATTTCTTAACAATTGTACAAACTTTGCCTAGGCATTGTGTATAATGCCTATGCATTATATAGAATGTCGAAAGTTTTGCAGGCAAAGTATAAAATGAACAACATTGTTAAAAATTGTTTATTGCAAATAACAAACATGAAATGTATTAAACATAGGATCTGAAAATCCTCATATTTTACTAGAGTAAAATTTAAAAGTGAAACATTAATTTAAGAAATTACTTGTTACAGCAGGAAAGAGAACTATGGTTAGGTTAGGTTAGGTTAACCTTAACTTGAAAACAATGGAACAGACAGATTCTTAACCTAACCTAACCTAACTATAGTTCTCTTTCCTGCTGTAACAAGTAATTTCTTAAATTAATGTTTCACTTTTAAATTTTACTCTAGTAAAATATGAGGATTTTCAGATCCTATGTTTAATACATTTCATGTTTGTTATTTGCAATAAACAATTTTTAACAATGTTGTTCATTTTATACTTTGCCTGCAAAACTTTCGACATTCTATATAATGCCTAGGGATTATACACAATGCCTAGGCAAAGTTTGTAAAATTGTTAAGAAATGAGTTTATTTCATACTTTGCCTGGATTCACTCGGCAATGTATAGAATGCCTAGGCATTCTATACAATGCCTGAATTATACACATTGCCGGTAACATATATAATAAGCTTTATTTCGTTAAAACCTCGGCTGAAACTTGGTTTCAACATTTGTTAATATTGATTCATAATTCATTTATATTTTTTTGATTTTTTTGATTGTACTATTTCTACTGAACATTCAGTTTTTTTAGTAACTATATTAATCTTTTTTGATCTATTACATTTCGAATTTTCATTGTTGGACCATAATCCATTTGAATATTTTCATTTAGATTTGAGTGATATGCACTACTGAAATTAATCGAAATTATATTGATTTTATTTGCATTGAAACAGAAAATTTTAATAATACTGAGATTTCACCTTGTCCAAATCGGTTTCAATTATTTTTGCAAGAATTCTATATTTGACTTGCTTCGTTGATGAAAATGACAATGTCAATGTGTGATCACATTTTCAAAAATTTTTGAACTTGAGTCGATTCTTATTTATTATTCTGTAAGACACTGAAAGAGGGAACTCTGCTCAATTCGACCAACTTGTTTATTTGAAGCGACAGCATAAATTTTGCCGGCAGCAGATGTACTGCCATCTAGTGTAATCTTTGACTTTTCAGCATCCTGGTGGCGAAGAGGTTCTGCTGGAACAGGCAGGTAAAGATGCGAGCGAGGCTTTCGAAGACGTCGGTCACTCGAGCGACGCTAGGGACTTGATGGGCAAATTCCAAATCGGCGAGTTGATCGAGGCAGAACGTAAACCGGTCAAAACGAAGGACGTGGATTGGGGAACTTATAGCGCTGATACTGTTCAGTCCAGCCAGAGGTGAGTGTATTTTTCAACACTTTTAACACACTTTTATTAGCTTGGTATGTATGATTGTATCGGAAACTTCGCTCGTGGTTTTGACCAGCTTTGAAATGTCGGATTAATTCGAATTATTGAATGCTTGCCGATGACAATACAATAGTATAAAAATCGTCCCTATATCCGTACTAGGACCTCCAGAATTAGAGATTGGTTTTTCTACCGACCTTGATGAAAAAAAAATTTTTGGCAAAGGAGTCAGTTTGTATTTTTCGATAAGACCCCACTCATCATCAATAATTTCTATACTTGAATATTTACAATCCAAAGAAAGATTTGCAGTTTTTAATAATATTATATGCTTCTGTAAAATTCCTGCGACTTCAAGACGCTCTCCATGTTGCGTATTTTGGTGCTGATGATCATAATTAATATATAAAAGCATCATAAGATTCAAAAAAATAATAGTCGAAAAAATAAAAAAAAGGCTTTTATGAGAAATCTAACTGAGAATTATTAGTTGAAAAATTTAAAAAAAATTGTATTTTTGTTTCAATTGGAATTGAGAATGGTGTTAATAATAAAAATGTATTGCGATGTAAAAAAACGTGGAGTGCTTGGTGTTACTAGATTACTTCAAAAGCACCCCACGCTTTTTTACATTGCAATACATTTTCTTTCATTTCCACTATTCTTAATTCGAATCAATTACATTCCAATATATATATAGATGAATATTTTGGTGAACTCAACATAAATATCATTTTTATTCTTCTCAGTTAATTTTTTCACAAAAGCGTGCTCTTTAGTATTCTCAAACTATTATTTATCACCACAAGACAAACAAGCATGTTTTATTTTTCATTTCCTGATGGGGTATTATAACACAAAAAATTTTCATTTTGGTGCCTTTTTCCATCTTAATATGCTTTTTCTAATTTTGATATTGAAAGGTACACTATTCAAAATTGTATCAAATATCAAAACACCTTTTTATAAAGAGAATAACTTTTCATAAAATCCCAGTAACGAAAAGCAACATTCGTCACTGATTACCAAAACTAATTCTTGTACCACGTTACTTTCTATATACAAATAAACATTAATATTATTATTATTACATATTCTTAGAATTGCCAGTTAGTGGTTCAGGTGGCAGTAGTGCCCGCATGAATTGAATTCATCACAACCGGTTCGCTCGGGTTCGATCTCGGCAAACTTTTTTGTGGCTGGATTTGTGCAAAAGGAAATAGTTAGTTTGCCTGGATACCAATTTTGGTAGGTGAGGTCTGTTGATCGAATACAGCAATCGCCCCAGTGGCATTGTAGGTTTTCTGGTTTTCCGTGCTGTTGAAATAGCAAATAAGCCACTGAAAAGCAGCAAGACACCTCAGAGCCCGACGAAATTTGAGAACTCTCGCTAGAGTGTTTGACAAGTGGAAATATAGGGAATATTTTCTCCATTACGTTAATTAAGGTCAATCAGAAGCAAGCAAAATCAACCCAGAGCATGAATTTGCTTCAATAAGTAGTTATATAACGACAAAACTTCATATGGTCATTCATCTATTACCTCTATAATAATTTGAATGTATAGAAGAGTTATTTTCCCCTCTTCTCTAAACACCTAGTACTCTAAAAAATTATTGCTTGCCATACATATTCGATTTTCAAAATGTTTGCCATTGTCTACAGTCTCTCTTGATTTAAATTCGTTTCAGAAAAATAGCATAGTGACTTCTTGATATGGGTTGTTCAGAATACATGTATATTCTAAATCAATGGCGGCCGCTTCCGGATTTTTTTTTGTATATTATGAGGCATGTAACAAACCTGATAAATTTAATCTCATGACTACAGTCAATTGTTCAAAATCCAAATTCAGCGGGTTTTCGCTCCATAATCTTTGTAAATTGAATTGAAAATCATATTTTCAGGAAATTCATTGTTCAGCAGTTTTTGGATTGATACTGAATCTATTCATTTTCATGAATCTACAAGCAATTGTTTTACCTACTTGCTGTCATTCAGTGTCTCGTCGAACATTGAAAATGAGTGATAACGAAACATGTGTACTACATTACCAGAAATTACCGTACAAGCATAGTGGGAGTAGAAAAAACACAGTACGCAACTTGAGGATAAGGCCAATTACGTGCTCGGGCTCACAATTATTTATCGTGCGCAATAGGATACTTATCCTCTTCGCAGTGGCGGATCCAGGATCAGGTCAAGGGGGGGGTCTATAACTCAAAATTTATATATATATATATATATATATATATTATATATATATATATATATAAAAGGAGGATCAAAAATTACCTGTGAAGTACGATGGGACAGGAACGACTGAATGGTCTTGCTTCTTTTAATATCCATACTCATATTGAACTCACCGAGGACGAAATTCTTGTAGAATTTTTCAAAAAACCTCGAAAATTTACTAATGTTTAAATGTAGCCTGCTCTTTGGTTTTCAATGGAATGTAATAATAATTATTAAAGTTCTTCAATTTTGAAGCAAAAAAATTTATTCTATTATTCTATTTTTTTGTCTTGCTCATGTGACATTTTTTCGTTCCCTGATAAAATTTGGAAATTAGGATCCGATAAAAATTGAAAAAAAAATCTCTTATTTTCCCAATGAGGGGGGGGGGTCCGGACCCGAACCTCCCCCCCCCCTGTGGATCCGCCACTGCCTCTTCGTTACCTAATATACTATTATGTGGAAATCCAGTTGGTTGGGTCAGCGAATCTTGAGCTGTGGTCATCAATACCTGATCTTATATAATATAGATACTGTACTGTATATCCACAGACAAAAAGTACCCAAAATCATTCTCCAACTTTCAAAAGTTATTCTGAAATTTGTTGATTGAGCTGAAGACTTCAGGACAGTAATCAACTCTCTGGATATTCCGAAATATGTTAGTTTGAATGTTTTTTCAGTCGTATCAGTAATATAGAATCACTGAGTTTCTTCCAGATAATATGGCATTTCAATCAGTTTAGTTTTTAATCTGATTATTGAAGTGACAAAGTTCAGAACGATACCTTATCTGTATACTAATACAATTCATTTGTACAAGGGCGAGATATGAAATTCCTCTATATAGTAATCTAACTTTTTTTTTTTTTTTAATGGCTTTTAAATTTGGTGATACCAAGAACTGGGCTGTATGCCAATCCAACTTGAAATGTATCGGCTGGAATTTTTAAACAAACCTCTGCTGGAATATCTTCAATATATATGAGGTGACTTTCAATCCCAATGAAAACCTTGAGGCCAACGTATTACCCTGAGATAATAAATCTGAGATGTAACAAACAATCAGTTAATCAATTCAATTGATAACAATAATGGCAAAAAAACAGATATCTCCGAAAAAAATCCTGAAACCTTTTTCGAGTTTTGAATATGAATTACAAAATTTTGAAATGCTTTTTCAAAATAGGTTTTTGTCAGGTATATATGGTATATTTATATTAAGTTATTTTTCTGGAGAGAAGGAATTTTGATGAATTATTTTTGGCTTTCTTCTCCTCCGAATCAAAAAATTGAAATTACAATCTATAAAAGAAGTTAAGTTGAAAAAAATTACACAGTTGCTTAGATGGACTTTTTCTTCCTTTTTGTGAATGAATCAAAAGACTTTGGACGGAGAGTGGTTGTATTCTACATTGAGTGGTTGATATTTGTAAAAACCATTATCATTTGGCCTTCAAGAACAACCAGATATTGTTCGAGTTTATACCATGGTTGGTAGATAAATGGATAAATGTAGCAATCGTAATTATAGGAGTAATTTGATGAAGTATCAGAAATGTCAGCAGAAGCAATGCTAAATATTTGTTTACAGATATAGCTCAGCACCTATGCAAATAAATTTTGTCAACCAATTTACCTAATTTGATTCGCTGAACATGAAACGCATCTGTTTTTATTCGTTCAGAAATTATGCCTATTTTAAATTAAAAAAAAATGCATATTTTCTCTCCTTATTGTCACCATTAAATGATCGCTAAATCAAATTTACGTTTGAGGGGCCATAACCAAGCAAAAGTATGTTTGTGTCGGTTGGGAAATTTTGGAGGCCATAACTTTTGAATGAACTACACAAATTGAAGGCGGATTATTACATTATCATCACATTTCACTAAGAAAATGAAAATAAAGTTTAAATTTGCCATTTTCTTAGTGTGACTAATGTAATTGTAATGCACTAATGTGTTGCTTGACCGATTCTACTATAAAATGGGTGTTCAACTTTTCTTGATGATAATATAATGTTAATGTAATTATAATGATCGTTGCATGAACCGGCCTCGAAACTGGATGCTGTCCGGCAAACAAATATCTAGCAGAACAATCACTGAATATATTTAAATTTCTCAATAGTATCTGAATGCTTATATATTTTCGATTCAATGCCAAAGATTATAATAAAAACAAACAGCATATTTACATTACATTTTATTCATGGGGAATAAAAGACACATGAACACAACATTCTTTGAAAAAAAAGTTGCAAAAGTGAAAACTCAACCGAAAAGCCCATTGTAAACAATGACTGCTTCTGAAAAAAACAATTCTCATCAGGTAGAATTTACAAGACCTGACTGCCATTTCAACTGCGGTAGTGACGGCACTTAGCGGTATTTAAAAAATTGAAATTACAACTTCTATGAAAAAGAAGTTCAATTGAAAAAAAAATACAAACACTGTTACTTTCGCATATATATATATATATATATATATATATATATATATATATATATATATATATATATACATATGCGAAATTGGTTTTCTGGGAGTTTATCCGTTTTCGACGTTTCGCCAACATCTCAGTTTGGCTATTTGGTGCTACCAAACCCGAACTCAACAACAACACACAACTGACCGCGGAAACCTATCCGAACACATATATATATATATATATATATATATATATATATATATATATATATATATAGATTATCAAATTCTCTGGTCTATCACAATTTGCATTCAATTCGAAATGCCCACCCCAAGATAGCTAGCTTTTTCTGGCTTTGTGATTGACCAGAGAATTTGATAATCTATTTATCAGTTTCCTGATTCATCTTGCTTCATAGCAAATAACACTTTCTCTTTGTATATATATATATATATATATATATATATATATATATATATATATATATATATATATATATATATATATAAGTGGATTATTATAGCGACTGGAGAATTGTACACTGAAATGGATAGCGGGGTCTCTCAGTCAGTCCAAAATGAAAAGTCCTGTCTTACTTTGCCAAGCTTTCGCTTCTATTGTGAAGCTTCTTCAGGGCCTATAATTTATTGTTTTTGTTTTTTCCATCAACATTATTAACTATACTTACAGTAAAAATGGTGTAAAAATAATGGGAGCTACTATTTCTCCTATTCTAGCACAATATGTAATGGATGATCTTTTGGAAAATACACTTCCTGAACTAAGTTTTGAAATTCCTTTTCTAAAGAAATACGTTGACGATATCATTTGTGCAATACCTTTTGACAAATCTCATGAAATTCTTGATGTCGTCAACAGTTATAATCAAAAACTACAATTTACTATCGAAATCGAAAATAATAACACCCTACCTTTTCTTGATACAAGAGTTATCCGTAGAACTGATAATTCCTTGATCACTGATTGGTATATCAAACCTACTAACTCAGGAAGATATATCAATTACTACTCTTTTCATAAAAAAACAGTAAAAATTAATTTGATAATCTGTTTAAAGAAAAGAATAGAAAAATTAGTACACCCTTCTCTCAAACAAAAAAATCTCAGACTCCTCAGAGACATATTAATCGAAAACTCTTATCCTAAAAAACTTCTTAATAAAATAATTTTCAATACTGGTAGTAATACAGATTCTGATATAATCAACAAAAATGTATGTAATGACAATTCACCTATCACTTTTTCTTATAAATCTATACCTAATCTTGGAAAATTATCTTCAAATATCATAAAACTTTTCCATAATGAACAAAATATCAAAATATGCCAAAAAAATATCAAAACTATAAAGAACTTAAATACTAAATTAAAAGATAAAACTGACACAACAAAAAAGTCAAATGTAATTTATAAGATTCCTTGTAGCAATTGTGACCTAAATTATATTGGAACAACGTCTAGAATTCTTAATGATAGAATAACATCTCATAAAAGTGATATTAAACTCAATAAGAAATCATGTGCATTAGCACAACACACTATAGAAACAGGACATAAACCAAATTACCCCAATACCAAAATTTTACGTACAGAAAAAAATATTTCCAAACGCCTTTTTCTTGAAATGGTCGAAATAAATAAATCTTCAAATTGTATGAATAAAAGAAATGACATTGATAACCTCAGCAACATTTACAGTAACTTACTGGAACTACATCAAAAACGTAATAATTAAAATCTTCTCAATCAATACATCTCTCTGTAGAATTAATGATCAAATCATCATAGACGTGAAAAATGACATATATGAGGGTATGACATTTGTCAAAAAAAAAACAATTTTACAAACATGTATACAAATTTTTTACCAATTTATGTTTAATTCAATATTTTTACACCATTTTTACTGTAAGTATAGTTAATAATGTTGATGGAAAAAACAAAAACAATAAATTATAGGCCCTGAAGAAGCTTCACAATAGAAGCGAAAGCTTGGCAAAGTAAGACAGGACTTTTCATTTTGGACTGACTGAGAGACCCCGCTATCCATTTCAGTATATATATATATATATATATATATATATATATATATATATATATATATATATATATATATATATATATATATATGCAAGATGAAGTTTTCTGGGTTTTTATCCGTTAGGTATCTTTTGATTTGTTCGACGTTTCGAATTCCATTTTGAATTCATTCTCAAGAACTGTGAGACGAATATCTGTCCATACCGTCCTGGTCAATCACTCCCCTTACGAAGCAACCAAGCAAGAGCAAGCAAAGACTTCAATTGTCTGTTCTCCACGGAAACTGGTATTTATAATGACTCTCCTCAGTCATTATCCGACTTGGTCCGATATTAAGGCTGCATCCTGCCCATCCAGGTATTATGTAGAAATTGATGTTTTCACGGATATTCGATATGCAAGATGAAGTTTTCTGGGTTTTTATCCGTTAGGTATCTTTTGATTTGTTCGACGTTTCGAATTCCATTTTGAATTCATTCTCAAGAACTGTGAGACGAATATCTGTCCATACCGTCCTGGTCAATCACTCCCCTTACGAAGCAACCAAGCAAGAGCAAGCAAAGACTTCAATTGTCTGTTCTCCACGGAAACTGGTATTTATAATGACTCTCCTCAGTCATTATCCGACTTGGTCCGATATTAAGGCTGCATCCTGCCCATCCAGGTATTATGTAGAAATTGATGTTTTCACGGATATTCGATATGCAAGATGAATTTTTCTGGGTTTTTATCCGTTAGGTATCTTTTGATTTGTTCGACGTTTCGAATTCCACAGACAATTGAAGTCTTTGCTTGCTCTTGCTTGGTTGCTTCGTAAGGGGAGTGATTGACCAGGACGGTATGGACAGATATTCGTCTCACAGTTCTTGAGAATGAATTCAAAATGGAATTCGAAACGTCGAACAAATCAAAAGATAGGTACCTAACGGATAAAAACCCAGAAAACTTCATCTTGCATATCGAATATCCGTGAAAACATCAATTTCTACATAATAC